>JARHVA010001571.1:0-127500 GCA_037957365.1 Torreya grandis
GGAATTTTATATCACTTTGACATACATATGAATAATATTTTGGGCATGAAGTTTATTTATCAAACACTTTAATATTATATATATTATAGTTTAATGGAGAATGATGGTACTAATTAAGTGATTTAGATCTTTATTTTGTCTATTATGATTGAAATTGGGTTAGAATTTCAAATATGAACCTATATAGGCTTTAAATTTGCATAACTACCTAATTTTGTTTAACCCTTTTCTGAAAGAGTTAGGGGGTGTAGTCATATAAAATGCAAAAATTAGTAACTTGAGCATGGCTAATGACACCCAATTATTAGATACCTCTTGCTTGATCTCATGACCCTCTTAGGC
This sequence comes from Torreya grandis, assembly GCA_037957365.1. NCBI lineage: Eukaryota > Viridiplantae > Streptophyta > Pinopsida > Cupressales > Taxaceae > Torreya > Torreya grandis. The sequence continues at coordinate 343 of JARHVA010001571.1, forward strand.
TTACTTTCACTAATTCCTAGTCATTTATGGCCTTTCAAACTTGATCCCAACTGAGTTAGGACCCTCTCTTCATGACTAATCTATCCCCCTAGGCCCCATCAGCTCAAGACAATAGAACTCAACTTGGACACTAGCATCAAACCATAGGATGTCTAACTTTTGGCACTATTTTAAAAGTGAATCTTAGGCCCCAATGGTCATTTCCTTCTAGATCCTTATATTAAATCATGTCAGCCTAATGTAAATTCATTTAATCCATGACCAATAGATCCATGTATAAGCCTAATCAAAAATAATTTGGAAAGGGTTGGAAAATATCACTCAATAAAGAAAGAATATAAGAAATACCACTCAATAAATATTCCTTATTCTCTACATATAGCCAACCTATACACTTTCAAGTTAATTCAAGACCTTACACCAGTCCTTAGTCATCTCAAGCATACATAGTTTTAGCATTTTCTACATTTCATTCACTATTACACCAATCACTCTTAAAGGGATAACTACATATGGCTTGATACCTCCTCAAAGTATTAGTATGTAGGTAGTGTGCCCACACACAAGGTGTGAAGCACATCTAGTGCATCTTACACACACTAATCTTTTTTCCCTATTTGAAAAAGTTTTATCTAATCACATAGAAGATACAAGTACACAAATAATCATCTCTATAGGGATATATATTGAAAACACGGATCTAAAATTTGGTACACATGCTCACACTAACTAGATGAACAAAACCCAAAAATCTTAAATCCTCAAGATAAAATCATCAGTGAAGGATTATACCATCAGAGCCCAGGGTGTCTAATTGCATTACTCTTGTATAATCAATAAATGAAGTTCAATATTTTTTTTTGATAGTTTCCCAAGCCTACACACAAATTTATAGATCTTCTCTCAGTTAGATCAATATAGAATAAGATAAGTTTAATTTTCTCTCTCTCACTACTATTTTTAGAAAAGGTCAAATTGTAATTAAAATTCATAAATTAGTAGCTTTAATTTGGAATATTATTTACTGATTTTATCCTACTCAAACCCTTTTATTATTTAGGAATTAAACACTAATTTCCCCAAAAATAATAAATCATTTGGTGAACCTGACTTACTTTGAATTGTGCATAAAAACCTTCAAAACCCTAGGGTAAATTCCTAGCTAATTTTTCCCATAAATTTTGGAATTTTTTCTTGAATATTTTAAGAAAAAATTAATCCCAAAATTTAAAATTTAGTCTTAAATTTTAAAATAATTTTATTTCAAACCCTAGTTGCATCAACTAGCTCCCAGTAATTTTCCAATATTAATCTAATAATTTCCTAATTTTTTGCTTGCATAGCTAAATCAAAAATTTGATTCAAATTATCAAATTTAATAGTTATTTCAAAAATAATTTTATTTCAAACCCTAGATGCATTAACTATCTCCTAGTAATTTTTCCAATCATTTTCTAAGTTTTTAGTTTCATATTAAAATCAAAAAATTGCTTCAAATTCCAAAAATTCATAGTACTTTGAAAAAATTCATTTTTCACAAAATCCTAGTTGCACATACTAGGTCCCATTAAATAAAAAATTCTCCCATAAATTTATGATTTTTTACTTGCATACTTAAATCAAAAAAATTATTTCAATTTCAAAAATTCATAGTATTTTGCAAAACTATCATTGTTAAATCCCTAGTTGCATGTACTAGCACTTATTTGCTTCTTGAATTATCACCTTACATCCATAATCAATTTACAAAAATGATTCTCACTTATGTAAAAAAATTTCTTACATTTCTTCAAAATAAGAAGGAAACCATAATGGGCCCTATCATGTACATGAATAATGAAGTCTATCATATGTTATTACAAAGCTTCATCCTTTGCATTTCAAGCTTATGTTTCATTATATGGGATGATATTAAAAAATTCATTGCCAAAAATACAAAAAAATCTAGATTTTTTTTTTCATATTCTCTTTTTCTCATATGAAATAATTACCAACTCCATTTTTCTAAATGCATTTGAAATGTTATGTTACATGTCAAAATCTTATATGCCTTTATACATAAATTTAAGATCTCTACCCTTTAATTTCTATTTCTCATGTGGAAATTTTTTCAAGATTATCATGCTAAACATGTTAGAAATGTTATGATTCATGTCAAAATTTTCTATGAATTCATGCACAAATTCATGCTTTTTATCTTTCATATGGAAAACTTTTCAATTTTATCATTCTAAACACATTATAAATGTCATAGCACATGTCAAAGTTATTTATGCATCAATGAATAAATACATGATCTCTCTCCCTTACTTGTTATCTCTCATTTGGAATTATATTTATAAACATATTTTTATACAATGTATAACTCTAATTACATGAATTTTATCCCACATACATGGTTTCTACCTAGAGGATCCATTGCATAAGTTTACAACCACCTGTCAAGTTTCAATGCCATATCTTATACCCAAGAAATAGTTCCCTTCTCCTCCTCTCCCCCAAGAGGGTGATAGATACTTTCTCTCTAACTAATTCTATGCTATCACCCCTCCAAAAATTGAGGCAACCCATACTATTTTTCCTAATGCATAAATTCAATGTGTAACTTCTTCAAATCCTCTTCAACATATGTGCTTACATGTTCAATTGAAAGCATCTAGGATTTTTCACTTGTGAGACTCTAAGGGATCAAATCACCAGTATGAGTAAGTTAAATTCAGATTTAAAAATTAAAAATAAGTTATTACATGAAAATATCACATTAGAAAATCATATTATAATACAAAAGCCTCAAAGGCACCTAGTATCAATCATATATATGCACCTTCACTAAGTCAACTGGTTGCAAGCAATGTTACATATCAAAACAAGAAATCAAAACACAGTAAATATACCACTAATAATTCAAAAATAATTAAAAGATCAAATAAGATTTCAAGTGAGGTACTAAGGGAAATGATTAAAGCTAAATTGATCAAATTACCTCCTTTACATCTAGTAAGAAGTTCCAAATATTATTGTGCATATCATAGAATGCATGGGCATCACACAGATTCAAGTTTGGAATTAAAAACACACATGCAATAGATAATTACTAATAAGGACTCTATACAAGGTAAATCAGTCAAGAAATCCATAGTGAGACATGCACACATTCACAAAGGGTCAAATTCAGAAATAATACAAAAGTGGTTACCAAAGCATAACTCAGAATAATAAAAGAATCAAAAATCAATATTAGAACAACAAATAATATAATAAGAATAGGTAAATAATTAAAAATATGAGAATATACCTCTCCAAAATGAGGCTCAACTTTCAAAGCATTATGGGTTTGGTCAACAATATCTATAACAATTTGATTATCAAGGTCAAAGGTTGGGAAAGCATGTTCAAGCATCACTACTTCTATTCTATAAGTTGATAAGGTTTGTCACCAAGGATTAGTATCTATTAAACATCCTAAGGCAAATAATTCAAAGACATAATTTATCAAAGGAAAAGATCCAAATACAACAAAAGTCAACACTAGCATTCCATTGGTTCAAGATCAAGATGATAATGATGAGTGGAATAATATAGGTTATTATGATTTCTAAGATACCAATAATGAATTAAAATATTCAAATTCATATTTTAATCCATTCCCTCATGCTTCAAAATCATTCATAATTATTTTTTTGATACAAGACACCATGATATGGGGTCTCCCATGAGACTCATCGATTAGTATCATCCTTTCCTAGTTTTTCTTGTACATAGTTTTTAATATTTAATTGTACATAGTTTAAAAACATTCAAAAATTCAAAAAAATATAATACTTTCAAAATAAAAAAACAATATAACATTTAAAAAAATCTAAAACCATTCAAATATTTCAAAAATAACAAAAAAAATTGATTGTATGCATCATCCATGTTTTACATTACTACTACTATGCTAAGACTTACATTTGTTGTTTCATGATATTGTATGTTGATTTATCTACATTACCATTCTTAATTTGATCTTCTTTGAGTGTGTGTAGTGAAATCTAGCTACTTGATTATTTCACTCTACCCATTGAGGGGGCATTCTTACTTATACATTCAAGACACACATCAATATACATACCCACTAGAGGCATATTCTACATGACTACACCATCCAAGTTATATCATTCCTACATTCCACACTCTAAGTTATCATGTTGATGTACATTATCTACTAGCTTACATGGATCACTTTATCAACATATCATTAGTATCTAGAACTTGTGTATTTTTTAACATATACCTAGTCTTGTACTAAACATGTCTTACATAATTTCCATCTTGCTTTGAGTAGTTAGATGTGATTGTATCTTTTCAGTCTTTAAATTATTTATCTTATTGCTTAGCATAGCTTGATGTGATTACATTTCCATTTCCTTCTTTTCTTATATATGTGCCTTAAGACATTTACCAATGTCTTTAACTTCTATTCATGTGTGTGACTTAGAACATTTGCCAATGTCCTTTGCTTGTACTCTTCTATGTGCCTATGGCTTTTGTGTCAACTTTGATTGTTCCACTTGTATATGTATGTGGCTTTTGAACATGCCTTATATGCTTGCTTTCTAGTTTGAGTGACATCTACCCATGTCCCTTATTTTCATGGCCCCTTGGCCACCCTTGTATGCTTTTTGCTTCTTGATTTTTGTACCTAGTGCTTGATTTATTTTGATTGTTTATAATGCCATGATCTAAATCATGCATTATCTTGCCTCTTGGATTCCATGATGGACATCATGCTCCCACCCTCCATGACAAGTAACAACTAAAAAAATAATAACTAACATTTTTATTTTTAAATAAATTCTAATACATTACAAATGTTATTACATTGTTATATCTATCTAGGCATACCCTTGTTGATCTAAAAAACTCTCAATTCAAACCATGTTATATCTTGAGGTATCTTGTTGATTATAATTGTTATATCATGTTTATTTATAGCTTAACACACTTGTAAATATTCTTCTTTTGATGGTGATCATTTTAGGGTACCTATTTCCTACCCTCAAAAGAGGGGGAAATAAATAGGGGTTTTGTTACAAAGATCAAAGCTCCTATTGATCAAAAAATCTAGTTTTAGAACAACTAATCATCAAACCACTCAGAACAGACCAAGCAGACAGTCAAGAATCTAGAATAGTGATCAGTTTAAGCCTAGGAAAATAATTCTAAGGCTTGACTATAGTGTTGTACACTAGGGTGTCCTATTTCAGTGCTCTTGTCCAAATAGTAAAAGAGCTAGATTTTTTAGAAGCATGTAGAAAAGTAGGTTTAGCTATAGTTTTGCACAATCAAACCAGTTTAGAATCAGTAGTTTTTAGTATAATTTTCTCAAAGAATATATACATAGGGGACATCATACGTGGCATTATTGGTTCTCACTTTTAGTTTTAAATATGATAGTTGGTATAACTTTTAGTTCAAAATCCATGTTTTAGACACCAGTTATTAGGGGCAGATTGCACAACACTTTTGCTTCTTTTCTTTCTAATTTTAGCATTACCTAGGTATTCTTAATAGTTGTGTGCCTTACTCCATCTGTAGGTGGTTGGTATCATTTTAGAGTGGATTTCATATAATCCCAACCTCCACATTCTTGATTTCTTGAGTGGCTTCCACATAAGCCAAATTTTTAGTTTTAGAGTGGCTTTCATACAAGCCTAATCTCCATATTTTTCAAGTTGGCCAACATTAGCCTAGTTTCTAGTATATATTCAAATATCTACACCATATTTTTATATTTATAGATCATTCATGGGATTAAAAATCCATGTCATATGACATACTTCTTCACATCGATATCAATTCATAGCTTCACTTCATGTGGTAATGGTGAAGCCAAAGGGATAGCCTTTGTATTATTAAGCCACCTATTCAGAGGGATTAAACACAATGTAAAAACATAAATAAACACATGTATGATCATCTAGCTTCACTTAGTAGGTGATGATGGAATCTAAGGGCTAGCCTTTGCATTCTTGATCCACTTTTTGTGGAATTAAGCATTCAACTTTTTTCATGATATAAATTTTGGTATAACATCATTCAACACATACCTAGCACACTCAGCCTTACTCAAAATCATAGTAGGTTTTGTATTGATTCACATACCAAATGATTTTTATTTATTCCTTTCTCATCCTCTCTCTCTCTTTCTTACCTACCTTTGTATGTTCTTATTTTATATTGCATATAATAAGAACTAATCTACTCTTTGTTTTCCTTTTGTAGATTCACACTTACACAACAAGCTCTCTATGCCCTATCCAACATTACTAAGCATCACACAAGCTTCATGGAATTCACCTTTTTAGGTAATTTTAGGTATGCTTTCTATTTTCCTTTATCCTAGTATTTTGATTTGCTGCATTATTAGAATAAGGGGGGCGGGGGGGGGGGGGGGGGGGGGGGGGTAAATGTAGTCATATAAAATACAAAAATTGGTAACTTGAGCATGGATAATGACACCCAATCCTTAGATCCCTCTTTCTTACTCTCATGACCCTCTTAGGCTTATTTTCATTGATTCCTAATCATTCATGGCCTTCCAAACTTGATCCCATTTGAGCCAAGACCCTATCTTCATGACTAATCCATCCCCCTAGGCCCCATCAACTCAAAACAATATCACCTAACTTGGAAACTAGAATTAGACCCTAGGGTGTCCAAATTTTTATGCTATTATCCAAGTGCATCTTAGGCCTCAATGGTCATTTCCTTCTATATCCTTATCTTCAATCATGTTGGCCTAATGTGAATTCATTTAACCCATGACCAATAGATCCATATATAATCCCATTCAAAGACCATTTGGAAAGGGTTATCAAATATCACTCAAGCAAGCAAGAATATAAGAAATATCACTCAATAAATCTTCCCTATTCTCTACATACAACCAACCTATACACTTTCAAGCTAATTTAAGACCTTACACTAGTTCTTAGTCATCTCAAACATACTTAGTTTTAGTATTTCTTGCATTTTATTCACTATTACACAAATCACTCTTAAAGGGAGAAATACATATGACTTGATCCCTCCTCAGATCATTGGTATGTAGGAAACATGCCCACACATAGGGTGTGAAATATGTATAGTACATCTTACACACACTAACCCTTTTTCCCTATTTGCAAAATTTTCATTCAATCACATAAAAGATACAAGTACACAAATAATCAAATCTACAAGGAGATTTTTTTACAATGAGGCTCTAAAATTTGGTACATAGGCTCACACTGACTATGCAAACACAACCCAAAAAGCTTAAATCCTTAAGACAATAGGGCTAGAAAAGGACTATGACACTGGAGCCCAAGGTATCTAATTCTAGTGCTCATGTCTAGTCAAGAAATGAAGTTTAGGATTTTATTTGAAATAGTGTCCTAGGATTGCACACAAATTTATATACCCTATCTCAGTCAGATCAGCATAGAATAAGATAATTTTAATTTTCTCTCTCTCTCTCACTACTATTTTTATAAAACTTCAAATTTTAATTAAAATTAACAAATTAGTGGCTTTAATTTGGAATATTATTTACTAATTTTCTCCTAATCATACCCTTTTATTATTTAGGAATTAAACACTAATTTCCCCAAAAATAATAAATTAGGGGGAGAATAGCCTAATAAAATAAATGTCTAAGTTATTATAAAAGTAGGCCAATTAAATAATTTAGACTCACAATATTATGTTATAGTGTTGAATTATGAAATAATGATATATTTAAAGTACAATGCCAAGAAATATTATAATAATTACAACACAAAGAAATAATAATAATTCTATTATTGAATCATGTGAAAATATATTTAATAAATACAAATATGTGTAGGTATATCTAAAAAATATAGATGTAGGATAAGACAATTTGATGTTCTACCTTGATACATCAAATTTAAAAAAAAAATCTTTGGTGGACTAGACACTACCATCATAATTTAGACACTAGAATCAATGATTTTATCATATTTTTATGCTTATATCTACATTTAATTATAGGTTATTTTTTAGGAGTGACCACCTACACCTATTAGTGTTCATTGTCACCTTTTAGAATATATATTTGGATTGTGCACATAGGTTATAGATATCAATATGTATATCAAAATCATAGGTACTATAATTATGGAATGCCACTTTAAAAAATAGGGGTTAGTGGGCTCAAGTTAATTCAAGTTAACCTCAAAGACCCTTTTGTTAATAAGGGCTACCTACATATCCATATACTTCGAAGAGGGAGTCATATTGATGTCATTTTTACTCCTTATGTGGATTGTCTATGTATAATTGTGTAATACGCTATATGTGATTTATTTTAGTGATACATATTTTAACTTGACAAATATTTCTCATGGTCTCTTATTAAAATTATTTAGAATTATAATAATACTACTCCTATTACTAATTTAAAAATAGGAAAGAATAGGGTACTTTTGTAAGTTTGAGGTGCTTTTGCATTGTATAATATAGATGTGTGATTGATTTATCATTGAATTATAATGAATAAAAATTTTATTTTATTTATATAAAACATTTTAAAATTATCTCATTATAGGGTTAATGAGATAAATAAGATGACCCATACATGTTGAAATATTTTCAAATTTGACTATTTTTAAGGTTTGTGCATTAGAATTACATCTAGGACACTAGCATCGATGTTAGTGTCCTAGTCTAGATGGTATTATCCAGAAGGATAAATTTTTTCTAAATATCTATAAGTTTTAGATATGATATAAATAATGTTTTATGCATATTATGGGTTACAGGTGATCTAGGTAATGAAAATATCAAGGTTAGACTATAAGATAAGAATTTAGGCACAAAGAGATGGTAAACTTGAGCCTTTTGGCATCGATAAAGTTCTAAATTCAAGGTTTGATCCATAAGTGATATTTTTCAAGTGTAAAAGACTAGTTTATAATATAAAATTAGATTTTAATATCTAAAAATTTATGGGTTCAAAATTACAATTACAATGATATTTAGAGTAGTGTAATTGAGGTTTTTCTAGTGCTCAACTTTTGACACTTGATGTTCACTATGGTGGTTGATAAATTACCACTCTTAAACTCATGGTTTTAGTGATTGGATATCCTTGGAGATATTTTACATTATTTTTATTATGATAACCTAAATAGGTATAAATATTTTAAACTATTCATATTATATAAAGTATATCCATGGTACATGAATATGAATCTAAAAGGAATAACATAGTTTGAAAATGTTCACTTGTTATAAATATAAATATCCCAATTTATTAATATACTTATACTACTAATTTTAGGTTAATATATAAGACTAAATTAAGGCAAGAACTAAGTGTTTGTAACTACCAGGACAAATATATCATTATGTAGATATCTATGATATATAATAGTGTCTAAAATGTTCTAGATTTATCTATGTAAAATGACTTTATATTTTAGTATAAAATTATAATCCACATCTATGTGAGATATCAGGGCTTACTTTACGCATGGTATTCATAAAACTAGTCTCCTTCTATTTAAACCCTTGGGTCTAAATTTACCACTAGGTTTAGGCTTACAAAATAAGAATAAGGTGGGTTGAGCTCAACTCAACCACTCCCCAATGAATTGTTGAGTGATTCCTACATATAAAATATTTAAAATATGGAATTTAAAATTTATATAATTATCCACATTAGGTGTATGTGTGTAATATTGATTCTTTAATGAGTGTATTCTATAATCTAACTTTTGACACTTGAAAAATGGAAACCTTGTCTTACCTTAGGTGATTCAAAATTTATAGGGTGCACTCTTTATGATAGATTGATGTATTTTGAATTTTAAGTTATTTAATTCAAAATTTAAAGTGTTATAATAAGCTTACTTGACAATTCTAGATAATCAAATAGGCTTATACCCATTTTATATTTATATGGGACTATTTATGTACCTTATCACATCATCAACATGTGGAATGTATGGATTAAAATATAAAGATGATTTGAATTTGAAAAATTATCATTTTTTTATGTATGGATTAATATATTAGAGTTTAACACCTAAATAATTCCACTGACATATCAATTTGTTGGACTTATCTAAAAGACATGAATACATATATGATTGTCTTTAGATAGTCTGAGTATAGAAATCAAAGGTTATATATATACAATGGATTTTTTTAGGTGATTGATATAAAATTAGGATCATATCTATGGAAAAAATTCATATGTGAGATAAGGGTTTGAAATAGCCATATGTATATGCAAAAATCACGTAAGGTAAAGTTGTGTCAATATGAATATTTTTAAGAGTCTAATACCAAATTTAGTGTCTATGAATTTTGATGTTTTATTTTACTATTTAAATAAAATATAATTTTATATTAAAAGGATAAAGAGATGTACCTAATTATTTAGAAACTAATTTATCTTTGGGATAATGTTTTATATTTTCAACTTGCTCCAAATAAACCTATATTGATCATGCAACAATCAATGTCTATATATGAAAATTAAAGGGTAAGGAATGAATACACATATAACTGGGTGAACCATGTTATCTACATGATGTTGTTGAATATGATTCTTCCTACTAAATCATTGGATAACTATGCTTACTACTAAATCATATGAATAATTAGGATTTATATTAAAGCATTTTGAGAATTTAGGATGATTGTGTTTCAATAGAAAAATTAACTAATATAAGGACCATGGGATGGCAACTTAAACCTCAGGAGTAATGATAGTCCATAGTGTTAAAACTATATCATCCTAAGAAGTCATTTAACTAATCTTGGAACTCAATATTAAAGGAGCATCATATACTAGTATTTGAGTAACAATATAGTGGAAATAATATATTTAACAAACTATCATTGGAGGAATAATCTAAGAATGATTTATGAAATTATCTCAAGTGTTTCTCTAGATCACCTTTATAATCATATAATGTAATATTAGGATGTACAAACCCATATTCAGTGTCTAATATGAAATATATTGAATTATTTTATTATGAGGAAATGCATGAGAATCATTTTAATGACTTTAACTAGAAACACCTTTCTCTATATGCAACACCTTAGATTTTAGGGATATAAGAGTTTTCTCATTGGATATTAAATTAAGTGAAGATGATGATGTAATTTGAATAGTAATAATAGTATGTACATATATGTAGGATTATACATGGTAATCTAATGAAAACCTTATGTTTCCCTCACAACTTGGGTTAGAATCACATATGTCACCAAAGATGTAGACATATGAATAGCAGTAATGTTAGTACCATGAACACCTATGGTGGAATTAGTACATTAAAAAGGTATATTATTAAGAATTAAATCCTCTTGTTTTTACTCCCAAAATGTTACAACCTTATATTTTTGTGTAGCTTTAGCATCTAGGATTACTTTTAATACCTTATCCAAATCATGAGGTTGTTAATGAATTCATTTTTTTTAAATAACCAATGTCTTAAATTGTATAGGATCTACCCATTAATGTCATTAGGATGGATTATGCCTTGGTATTCATGATTATCTTTATTATTATTTTATAGATCCATAATTTAATTATTAATAAAATGATCTTCTATTTTTATTTATTCATTAACAATATTTGTAAAGAAATAAGATGAAGAATAATGAACATTTATCTCATTTATTTTATTCATTTAGATGGAATAAAAGGAATTGGATTATGTTTAATATGTGCACTAATTAATTTATAAATTTACATTAAAGGGACAAGGAAACTATAATTATTATATATAATATAATTAAATCATGAAATATGTAGAAGGATAGGGCCAAGGTGAAAAATATTTATTGCCTTGATGTATTGGGAAATTATAAATCAAAACTAAATCCCCAAGAAAAATATATGAAAAACCTAGAATGAAATATGAAAATATAAGGAAAAATATATGGTTTTTTTATGTTATAGACAAAAATGTGAGTTCACCAATATGTTTTACCTTTTTTTTTTATGTGAACCTAAACAAGTACCAAAATTTTAAAGTATTTAGATTATATAAAGTATAATAATGGCACATCAATCTAAATGTAAAAGGAATAATATGATTTAAACTATTTCACTTGATAAAAAAATTAATTACCTAAGGTATTATGATACTTAGATTCTAACTATTTTTTTCATGTATAAGACTAAATTTAGGTGGCAAAAGGCTTAAATTTGATTGAATCTTTGAGATTAGGAACTAGGTGTTTGGAATTGTCAAGATGAATATTTTAGTATTTGGATGCCCAAACCAGTTGATAGTCATTATCTTCAACCAAATTATTATTTGTACATTTCCTATATATTTTAGTACATGGTGGTGTGCATACTTGTAATCTATATTTGTGTGTGATATTATGGATAAGTGTGTGAAAAATACAAGAAAACTAATCTTTTCATATTTAAAAGCTTAGGTTTGCTTTTGAAACTAGGTTTAGGCCTGTAAACATGGAATAAGGTGGGTAGATCTGACCTCAACCCCTACCCAAAGAATTCTTAAGTTCTACATAAATATATAATACTATAAATATAGAATTCAAACCACACATTGTTCTCCCTATTAGGAATATGTGTGTAATTGTGTTTGTTTTATAAATGAAGCATGTAATATATATTTCAAAACATGAAAAATGGAAAACAAAAGTTGTATTAGATGATTTAGACTTGGATATGCCTTGATATTTTGAGTGATTTATGAATTGGGAAGTGTAGGATAGTCCCTTTAAATGTTCAATTATTAAAATAGGATTTATTGGCAATGTTATATAATCCAATACGCTTAGACCTAATATGTATTTATGAAGGATTTATGCCAATATCACCATTAAATAACATCTATTGATAAAAATATGAAGCATAAACATCAAATAAAATTACCTCACAAAGGATAAATTGACAAAAAAACACGTTGAAGTGGGAAGCCAAAACCATCAAAAAAACCCATGTGAATATTAAGAAGTTGTGTCAAAAAACTATATTTGCAATCCAAGCATATAATCAATAAGAAGAGATAAAAAGAGATATAACTTTAAGTGACAAGTGAGAAAATATGTGGAGATGGATCTTTAAATAGATCAAGATGAAGGATGAGGGAGAAACTAAGACTCTCATCATAACCTTACAAGGCCTCCTTAGTGTGTAATAAATTTAATATTCCCAAAGAGTGAAGGGGAGTGTGTGACATGTGGGGGGTATTTACTTGTGCAAATAACTCCCAAAATCCTACAAGAGGAAAAAATAGGTGAGAGACACCTCATAAATATGAGATAAAGTGCATTTTTTATAGAAATAAATACACACCTATAAATGAATTAGGATAATACTAAGTTACTAAAGGAAAGTGAACCCAAATAAGTCTAATCTCTAACACTCTCCCTTATGCTTAATTTGGGATTATAAAATTGAAGAAAAACTTTTGCAAAAAAATAAGGGAGTTTGAATAACATTAATTTCCATCTTAATGAAAACTTTATTCAAGAGGAATTACAATAATTTTAGAATGAAATAATAAGAGAATGTATCACCAAAATTCACAAGGATTAAGGTGTGATCATCAATAATCTCCAAGAAACCTCTTTAGATAAGATGGTTAATCTATTACAATAAGGAACAATAATAAGGAGAAATGATCCACTAAAACATGAAAGACAAATAATCTAACACATCTACATATAAATAAAGTAATAAAATTATATCTAATAAATTAAATTTAATCAAAATATAAATTTCATCATAAAGTGTGAAATCTTGCATAGAATAGTTCATTCAAAAAGATCTATAATTAAGTTATATAGAATTTTTAACATAAAAGTAAGGAATGCATAAAAAAATTGTGTTTATAAAAATGGAGACCAATAAGATGTGTCATTTAAAAATTATATTCTACATGAATGAATTGAGGAATAATCATCTGAAGACACATTTTTATTTGATAGGGTAAATAAACAAGTTTTAAAGGATCCATAACCAATACAGAAAGTGAAAGATATAAAAAAATACCATACTTATGACAATAAAGAAAAAAATCCTTTAAGGATACTCCAAAACACCACTAAAATTCTCTTAAACTCCACCCCATAGAGAAATTTTGGCCTAGAGCAAAAAAGAAACAAGCTAGAAAGTAGAAACAAAGAACTAGATGGTGGATTCCTAAGAATCTGAGTAATCTAATGATTTAATTATCTTTTATTCTCCTTTTTTTCACTTTTTTCAAGTTACCCCTTGTATGTTTTATTAGAACTTTATTATTTTTGACCAACTCTCTTTTGTTGGCAGTGGTGCTTTTATTGGGTCCTTCATTCATAGGTTTCAATTATTTCTTCATAAATAGGTTTTATTCACCTTTATAGGCCTTCTTCATATACTTTAGGTTAGATTTGGATTTTTTCCCTTATTTTCCTTGATTATCATAGCTCTTTCCAATTCCAAATATTTCTCTAAAGTCAGGTTGAGGAGTATTTTTAGGGTTTTTCAGACCCCACCATCTTATTTTCCATCACTATATGATTGAGTGGTAGCTAGCTCTTTCCTTAATACTTTCATATCATCCTTAAATTCACCCCAATTTTAATTTTTTTATATATTTTGATTTTCAATTTATCAATCTTCACCTCCATATCTAGAACATTGTTGACACTTTAATATTGATCTTCACATTTTTTTAGTTTTTTGAGCTAAGGAGTACATTGTGTCCCTCTTCCATTAAATTCCCACCACTCTTTTATTTTTTTCATAAAGATATATGTTGAATCCACATCTTTTAAAAATGAAAGGGAGTTGGGTCCTTCTTATATATGTCAACAAAACTCAAAACAATTAGATTGTGATCTAAACTAGTTCTTGGTAGAGCAGAGAGGTAAAAATCTTGCCTAGTAAACTAATTTAAAGAGATTAAAGAACTATCAAGTTTGCATTGAATGAAGTTAGGACCTATTATTATATTGGTCCAAAAAAAATTAATTCTCCTCAGATCCACATCCACAATGTTATTATTAGCAATGAAGTCTACTAATTCTTCCATACTGAGAAATCTATATTTCCCCCTTGTTTTCACTAAGAAATAAGGGCATATTAAAGTCACCCATTATTATCTAGTCCATATCCTAAAAAGTATTTCTAAGTTGAGAAATGTTATTCTAAAGCCTTCTTCTACCATGTTGCATATTAAGGGCATAAATATTTGAAAATATCCAAGTATTATTATTGATAACCAATGTAAAAAGAATTGTGTGATGACCAATTCTATCAAAAATTACCTCTCCTTTAATAGTCCTACTATCCCAAAGTGTGGCCAAACCTCCTGAGGCTCCAATGGAATTAGTGTTATGGAACTCAACCTCCTTCCAAATTGAATTTTTGATCTGACTAAAACCTGAACTACTCATTTTAGTTTCTTGGATTACTAAAATAGATGGCTTACTAGCTATTTTAAGATCCCTTAAAACTCTATGTTTACCATTACAATTAACTCCCCTTATTTTCCAAGAGATGTACTTCATCTTTTACCTATTTTAGAGTTTTTTCTATTAGTAAAGGATAGTTGTCATTAAGTCCCTTCTCCCAATTCCTTCTCAATATTACGCTCCTTGGATTTTTTATTTTCAAGTCTCCCTTTCTTTTTGTTTCTTCCCACATCCATGGTATCCTTTGAGCTTCTTATGCATCTATAATTGGGTAAATTTGAAGTGATTTTAGTATGCTTCCAATATTATCCAAAAAAAATTTATCCCTATTTTGAAAAGTCTTATTTTCCTTGTTTGAAAGAGAATGCTCTTCTTTTTGCATTACTATTACCTCTTACATTGAACATATTACAACTTAATCATCATTACTATCTAATGTACCTTGTATTTTTATTTCTTTATTTGAATAAAATATGTTTTCTCCATTATTTCCATCCATATTATATGTATTTGACCTTATTCCAATGGGATGTTTAATTGTAAGTATTTCATAGAAAAAATTCTCTTGATTAGGACTCTGAATCAGATTGTTTCTTAGTGTCATATGTTCCTTCACTTGGTTGGATTATAGAAGTTCTTTGTCTAGATGTAGCTCAGGATTATCTTCTATCACAACTTATTTTCTATTTGGATGGCTCTCCTCTTCTTGAAATATTTTGTCATCTTCTTTTTCAATATTTTTGGCTAACCATGCCATCTTTGTTTTTACTTCCTTTTTATTAACATTTCCTCATATTTTATATCATTTTTTGCATCTATTATTGTTGTTCTCATATTCTATATCTTGTTTTCAAATACCCATTTTAGAATGCAAAAAGATGAAATCTGGAAGTACCTGATTGGAGAGGACATTAATGTAGAACTATGCATGTGTAAATCTTGATCTAGTTTTTGTTTCTCCATCATAGGCTATTAAGAAGCCCATCAAATCAATAATACCCTTTAACACCTCTAGATCCTAAAATTCTAAGGGTAGTCTAGGCAAACAAATCCAAAGAGGCATGACATTGATGTTTTATTTAAGAAGATCAAAAGAAGGGATCCATTTTTTAAGAAGAGTCCCATATTTCCAAAGAACCATGGTATTTTCATTAAAGCTTTGAGACAATCTTCTTGGTTGTTGAACTGAATGAATAAGAAACCCCTTGTCATGGCTGAGATTTCCATGTAGCTCTTTGGTGACCATTTCCTCAAAGACCATTTCCAAAAAATGTCTATATTTGGATGAGGGCAAAGGAATTTACCTATTAATGCCATATTAATTCTCATTCTATCTCTATTAACCATTGTGTTTGGTATGAGTTAGTGAAAGCCTTTTATTATGATGAAATTTTACTACTTCCACTGTATTGGGTATTTCAATGTTATTTGAAACCATATTTTCTGCCTTTTTCTATTTTTAGACTATCTCAGCCCATGTGAATCTACATGATTTTATCTGACCTAATGTCCCATCAGGCCCAAAAATGTCATTATCTAGGTTGTCTTCCCTACTATCCTTACCTATCTACAAATTGCCACCACCATTTTTCTCTCACTTTGCTTTCTCCTGCTCATACTCTCTTCAAAAAAAAATTGTTGAGATATGTTTTTAGTACATGCATCTTCCTAAAAAATCCTAACATTTGTTTTTTTTTTGAGACGTTATAATACCACATATATTTTAGCTCTAAGAATTTATAGAAAAATATCATCCATAGCTCCACATCACATGTAGTCCAATGTACAAACATGGATAAGGATGAAATTTATGGAATAAGAGGAGGAAGAGAAGGAATAATAATAAAAACCTACCAGATAATCTCCCAAACACTCTATTTCAAAACTTCATATATGTGGTGATTTTTTAATAAGGCCCTAGGTAGGGGACACATAATTATACATCACAGGTTATATAATAAATTAAGGAGAAACATGTTTTATCATAGGGTGGCTTTTATATAACACAAAAAACATTTTTGAGGAGGTACATAAAATATGAATCATAAGGGTAAGGGTTCAATAGTTGTAAATACTAACACATGGAAATCTCAAATCCCTTTCTAAAAATGATATGGAATAAAAATTTAGGAAATATCCTATTAAATTATATATATATATATATATATATATATATATATATATATATATATATATATATATATATATATATATATTACAATATAAAAATGGTTTTACATCCTCAATATAATACCATCATGAGGTATAATCATAATAAATACACCTATAATTTAAGATATTAATAGTACCAGGTATATAATACCAAAGAGGAAATTATTATTTTTAGATCCACCTCTGAGAACACACCTAAAATTTTATTTTATTTTAATAAGTGGCTTGACCTAGAATAACCTTTACACTTTGTCCCACTTAATATTCCCACTTATATCAATGTCTTCTAATGATAACTTAGATTTCAGTTCAAGTTCCAATCCTAGACCTATGGGTTATGAAACCACTTTATTATCTTCTTTTATTTGACTACCTTTTACCCATATTATTCACTAGTTTAGTCTATAATTCCATATAATATTATTTGAGTAAATATTCATTTATATTAATAATTAAAGGTGATGAATTTACAAATTATTTCATCATTATTTTAACTCATTTCTATCTTCCTAGACATTTACGAATTATTTATAAAGATACAATGTGGAAGGTCACATGTCAACTTGACAAGAAAGAGTATATGCTTACAGACAAACATACACTTTACAAAAGAAAGTCTCTCTACATAGAAACATTAGGGGGTCCCTCAATTAGCCTTGTCTGAGGAAGTCTTTCACCCTGGTGTATCTTTCTTTGATTAGATCAAAATCCACTATAGGCTTCATTAAATAATCCTATTTCTAACCTGCCAACTTGTTAAACTCATTATCTGCTTGAGATACAAGTTTATTGATACATTGTGCTTCTACAATTTGCTTCCCTATAGAAATAATGATATCAAGGATCTTCTAATTGTTCTTATCTAAGTGACCTTTGTTATCTCTAATGCCTTGGATGTGAACACCAACCTTTTTCTTGAATACTTCATCACTAATCATGCATATAGTAGTGGTTTGAGAAGGGTTATCTAATAGATTCCCCAAAAGTTTCTCAATCTAGTTTACCAAGCTTGTGTCTCCCTTGATGAAGTCATTGACATAATTGTAACAAGTGATCAAATCCTCTTTTTTATCCATGAGGATATCCATATGTCTAAGTTTAATAATCTTGAAATCCAATGCCTACTTTATCTTATGTATCTTGATGAGCTCCTCCATTTGAGCTTGAGAATTATGCCATTGAGTGATTAAGGTTTGTGCCATCTCAATTTTATGGTTTAAATCACTCAATCTAAGCTTTATGCTTTTAAAATTATTGAATGCATCTATCAAATATTTATTCAGCACTTGTAATACGTCCTCAAGAATTAAAAGGAGGAGCTGAGCTTCTAAATCTTGTTTTTCTTTCTCCAAGTTGAGAATCTTCTATTTCATTCCTTGAACTCCAGCCAAGGTCATTATTGACTAGGTTAGTACCATACTAACTACATCTTCTTGAAATATAGGATGCTCCCCTACTACCTACCTTGGAATAGGAGTTAAGCCTATAAATGGTTCCACCTTCTGAAAGGTGAACTCCTCAGTACTAACAATAATATTCTTGGTCACTACTCTCTCAAGAGTTGATGTATTTATATTGAAATGGACCCGAGGATTAGCCTCCTTTACCTGTGGCTATTTAGGAATCTCTACATTTGAACTCCAAGAGGCTCTTGGGGTATTAATCCCTTGGATTTCCTTATTTTGAAGGATCTAGATCCTTCTCTCTACTTGTCTATTCAGAATATCCTGAATCCAAGGCTTGACATTATCCTAAACATCCATGTCAACTCAAGTCAAAGCCAGTGAAGGAGAAAGAGATGAGATTCTATACAACTTCCCATAAACAAACCAATTAGGAATAGTTGGTCCATAAATAGGATTCTCATCATAGAAGAGGTTAATTTCACTAGTAGGGTGAGTGAAAGTTAACCTAGCCCTCTTTCTTGGTGACAGAGGAACTAAGGCCAATTTTGTCTATCTCTTTCCTCCATCCAATGGAACTAATTCTTTGTTTGTTTCCTTAGATGGAGCTTCTTCTTTATCAGATCCATAGGTAGCTATAATGTTAATAAGGGCACTTTCCACTATTTCTCTAGTTTCCAAATCAATCATGCTGATAACCTCTACTAGGGAAGAAGACCTTAGTGGGGATGCTTGAATTTGGGGACCTTCACCAAGTCTATGCTCTATACTAGGCTCTTAAATCATAGCTTTACCTTTTTCTTTTATATCCTCAAGTTGTCTAACCTAGGGTGACTTTATCAATTCTCTCTACTGAGGCTTAGAAGATTGTCCTCCAATAGGTGGCTTTTGATGTGCAATCCTAGATGGTCCTAGTAACAAGTGATAATGCAAGGGATATAGTTTCCATATTTCTCCTAAGGGCTTATCCCTGACCAACCTATGTTATAATTTGATGTTTTTATTTTTAACCCTAGACATGACTTATTCAAAGTTCCTTGCCTTTGTGTAAATACCATTTCCCACACTTGGTTGATGTTTGTACTCAATTTTTAGGACCTTTTTATCCTAAATATGGTTAGTCTCTCTATCATTATGGTCCCACATCTTAATTTCATCCAATTATAAATCAAAAGAGTTCTTGTGTACCACCATGATATCCAGTTGTTTCCAATCCTTGATTACAATTCTACCAATGTCCAATGGAAAGGGATGAACCTAAGACTTCTTATTATTATTACATATCCAATCCATTCCCTAGATGATTTGATAAGTAATTTCTTACTCTACAAGCTTATTGGGAACATATATACACAATATATATGATTGCACCATGATTCCTTATATCCTTATTACAGTACAATCTAAATAAAACCACACATCCCCCATGGTCTCCACTTGCCTTATGATTAGAGGATGAAGCCTAGGCATAGGGATATTAGTGATTGTCTCAAAAATTATTGGGAAGATACCATAAAATGTGAATTGCATGTGGTTCCTATATTTCAATAAATGTAATTTGGATTAATGATGGTAAATGGTAGTTCTAACATCAGGGGACCAATTTTAGATGCTAGGGAAATTAATAGAGGCTAGGAGTGAATCCAAGAGGTAAGACATCATAAAGAATTTCTTAGAGGTCTTTTTCTTGATGGCTATAAATTTTTTGGCCAAGAAAAAAATTATTAGGTCTCTAATGGGAGGGGTTAAGTTTTGTTCCAACATGCAATGGACATAAGATACCTAGACCTTACTCAAATAAATAGTAGAAGAGGCACCAAAGGTCACTCATTTAATAAGTTCATAGCTACCATAATTCCATCCATAAATTATAAAATAATAATTTCACCATTAGGGGACCTAAAAACATGGGAACCTTGGATTAACCAAGGTGAGATGACTAAATCCATGTTTTGCTAACTTTTCCATTCTCTCAAGGATGAGATATTCACATGAGGCAAATGGAGCTTATAGTAAGCCTCAAAGGCCATGGGAGATATACATACAAATTTATTGGTACTTCCTTCATAAATAATAAATTCCCCATATATTTTATAGTCAACAAAATTAGGAACAAGAAGGTTGATGCAATGCATTACCTCTAGTTTAGCATCCATGTGGTGAAGGCCTACCAGATGAATTAATATTAGGTCTTTGTATCTTTGGTGCACCATAGCATTCCTATTTTCCTCTTGGGAAATTAGTTGAAAATCCTATATAAAAAATAATAATTCATAATAATTCTTGATTCCATTTACATTTAAGGCTATCAAATCTAACTCTATGTCTCTAAATACCCTTCTTTCACCATCTGAAGTTAGATAGAACTCCACTTTAATTTTCATCTATTGCTTACCTGTTACCATTGATAAAACTAAATTGTAGTTGATGAAAACAAATATATTAGTAACTTTTTCTAAATTCAATTTGTACTTACTTTGATTTCTATGTGATTAATTAAACTGACTTAAGTCCTTTATAGAGGTTTCAGGGTTTTTAGCTTTAATGGAAAAAATATCCAACTCTTGATTTCATACATGCCTTAAATTTGATGGGACCTCATTTTCATGTCTTTTATGTTATCGATCATATGATATATTTCATTTTAATCTTCCATACCTACGTGGAGATTATGTGGTAGGGTTCCATGCCTTTCATGGAAAATTTCATAAATGCCAGTTCAAGGCTAGCCATTAGCTTTTAAAAGTCCTCTTTATTTTTTTTTGAAAATTTGAATCCCTATCCTTGCATTTCATTGGTCCTTTAATATTTAATCTCATTAATTGTGTCATGTGTCAAGCTCATGAGGCCTTTGAAAAGTCCTCAGCTTCATCACACCATTGGATCTAATCCAGTGAGTAAGCGATCACCATTAGATCCTGCAAGATGAGTACCCTTTAAATAGTTTCATGATTATATGAAACTTAGGATTAAAAATTAAATTTAGAATTTTATGTTAAAAAACACAAAATGACTTAGGCTAAAGTCTTTATATGCTAAGTTTGCCTACGTAAAAAGCTAGGAATTTCTTAAAAGGTTCTTTAGAAATGCCCTCTTTATTTAGACTTGACAAATTGTCTAGGTTAAATTTGATGGGTTTGGTCACGTTAAATACATCCTAATAGATGTCAAATTATGGGAGTGAACATTTTAAATTTAATATAATGGGATTTATTGATCCAATAACTAAATTCCACTTGTAAAGCCCTCGAGAGTTCCTAAGACTTCAAGGATTGTCTAGGTTAATTTTAAAGGGTTCAATCACATCAAATACATCCTCATAGATGTAAAATGATGGGAGTGAACCTATCAAAATTTACACAATGAAATTTATTGATCCAATAATTTAATGCCATGTGTAAATCCCTTGAGGGTTCTTGAAGCTTTGGCTTTAATTCACACCATTAGATTGAAACCTTTGATCAAGCAATCACCATTGGATATTTACCAAGGCCTAAATCATTAACTGTTTGATTTTATAAATGACTTTGAGCTTGAAATACCATTAGATAAAATCCAATAAACAAGCATAAAGTATTAGATCTACAAAAGTTCATGAACTTTAAGTTAAATCCTGATCATGTATAAAATTTCCCACTAGATTTTGTCATGAATGTGTAAATTCAAACCCTTAGGGTTTACTGCTTGGGAACCCTAAATTCTTCCATGGAGCTTGAAATTAATAACCTTGAAGATGATTATTAATTTCATTAATCCCTAACATATTATCATAAATAGATATACCAAAACTCGTGTCTTTTTTTTAAAATTAACCTACCTTAAATTTGAAGATCAAACAATCTTTCACACTTATTTTAGAATACAAAGGTTCTAGAAATAATTACAAGAGTCTCATTTTTAGAAAAAATTTGGGGGTTGTTGGTCTCAATAATTTCCATATCTATGAAATTCAAATAATAGTTTCATGAACAAGTTTGGGAGAGCCTAGCTAAAAAAAAGGAAAGTATAAAACTTTTTATTTGGCTAAGTTCAATTCTTACAAACCGTTTTTGGGTTAAGTGTTGATATTACCTTTAGGCTAATTGTTTTAGGTTTTATTTGGCTAATTATTGGGAATTTATTTGGACATTTTTTCCACAGTAAAATGCCAAGTATATTTGTGTTGGGAAAATTATCTAGGATAATGATCTCAAAGACCCTATTTCTTTCAAAACTTTTATCTGAGTTAAAAATAAAAGCACTGTTGGGAATCTAGAACAACAAACATGCTCTGATACCACTTGTTGGGAGGGTGTACACCGGAAGCACACAATTTGATTACTAATACCAAGCAACTTAATATGCAGAAATTAACCAGATTTACCAAGTAACTAGAATTCAGAATAACACATGATATGAGAGACAATACCAAATTGTATTAACACTTTATACAGAAAAGAATACAATAAAGAAGATGCCACTTCTTCTCCACCACCTTACAGAGGTTTCCCACACCTCAAGTGAACAGTAATTCTTCTCCCCAAAGCTCTCCCTCTCACAGGTCCCAACACCCAACTCAAATACAGAGTTGGTGTTCACCTCCCGTGCTCCACGCACACCACAAGTGCTCCACGCACTCCACAAGCACTCCACGTGCTCCACAAGTACTCAAGGTACTTCAAGTAGATCTCCCATGAATCTGCAACAACCTGCAATTCAACAGACCATACTTATGGAAGGAACTCCCTTGCCTTCCTCTTGCTCTATCCGAGTACACACCTGTACTCCAAGTAGATCATGCCTGATACTGCTCCCTGTTGTGTTGTTGTCTGTATGACCTTACACACCTGCAAGTCAAGCAATGGTTCTAATCACCTGTGAACCTCGACCTCGCACACACATACACCTGCAGATCAACGATCTTACTTATTGAAGAACCCCGCTGGCTCTCCAATCCAGCACCAACACACCTGGTACTGTGGCACTAGGAGGAACGCACCATAGCTCTACCTCACACACAGAAGGAGCTTATAATTATGCTCTCTTACTCCTTAGCACACATTTACAATACAACCATGAGTCTATTATATAGATCTCATCCAAACAATGATTAGACATCTAATTACAATAATTAGATCCGCAGCTATGAGTCTAAAATTAGTGCTCATCATGCAAACTCTTCGTTCATTAGCTCACTGCCCGTAATTAACTCACAGTCGAACTACACAGGTGACCGACGTCGGTCCCTGTCCGCCTGGGGTCGCCGACGCCGGCCGATATATAACCGACGTCGGTTGCCTTCCTGTCTTACCCTACCGACGCCGGTTGGCCAGACCAACGCCAAACACTTCTGACACTCAGAAACTCATTCTGCAACCTCCTCCATGTCTGCATCAGTGAAGCTTTTAGCTCCACAATCCTAACAATCTCCCACTTGGAGATAAATAGCTGCACTGTACCTGTACCTGTACTCCGTCTAATCTGTTTCCTGGTTTGTATCCCTCTTCAAGCTCCCACCTGAAGACAACCCACCACACAACCTGTGATGTACCACCTGTCATCCGAGTACCCTGCCACATCCGAACCTACAAATACATGTAGTGAAGTCCTGACCCTGCATAGCAACACCTGCTGCCGGTCCCTCTCAAAAAACCTGAGAACTCACTTCCCCGAATTGGCTCCTAACTCTCTGACAGCTCCCACTGCATGGGAATACTCAGGCCTATACCAGACCTCATGTGATTTCGGACACTGTACCTGTCCAGCCCTTAGTGTGCTCCGGCTCTGCCACTTGAACCTCGCCAACACCTGATTCACATCAGCTCCCACTCGAGACAAAATCAACCTGTGATCTCCATGCCTCCCATGTCAAAGAATTCCACTGCTCCAAACTCCTCCTGACATGCCACTAAACTAATCTTACCCTTAGCTCAGCAAAACCCTGTATGTACACCCCTGCTAGCTAGCATACTATCCACATACAGCAACAGAATGATGTCATGACTCATCATCCCCCTGGAAAGTCAAAACCACAGTAGTTACCCTGACATTGACTGAAGCCATGCTTCGTCCTCCACCTGTCAAACCCTGTAACACTGTCTTGCAGCTCCACAAGACCATATACCTGATCTTCCGTCTCATGTATCCGTTCTCTCTATTATTCTACTAAGGTATCCATTCGTCTCTGTGCTTTTATACCTGCTGGCATCTCTACCAAAACACACCTGTCTGGTTCTCCTCCAAGGAATCACATCCTCATCCATGCCAAGCTCACACCTGTTTCCTGGATCCTTCCTGCTCTACAATCAGCAACAAGTATGAAGAAGAGGAACAACGAATTTGAGGGCCTACTTACGCCTTCAGTCCTCTGTATGGGTGTTTGAGACTCTTTGACAACATGCTGTCCACCCAAAATTCGTTACAGTGACCGACCTCGGTCACTCCACAGTCTGCATCCGACCAACGTCGGTTCCATGCGTCTGTACCTGACTACCAACCTGCCTGCGCTGGTGTCTCTTCTGCCGACGTCGGTTCTCCTAACCGACATCGGTCTTACATTCTGCCGACGTCGGTCCCATGACCGACATCGGTCTTACCCTGCCCGACATCGCTGGCTTCGGTCTGCACATGACCGACATCGGCACCTGTCTGTTCGACGTCGGTTCCTGCTGACCGACATCGGTACCTGTGTTCGCCTGTGAGTGATGACTTTTTACCCGCAAGCTTCTTTGAATCAATATCCATGTCCAAACTGCCCTGCTCAGAAGTATCCAGCCACATCCACTGGGTTCTGTCCGCCATCTCCTCCATAAACACCAAGGCTTTCCAGTTCTTAAGCCTGTCAAATATATCTGTCTTCCACTTAAGAACATGCATCTCCTTCCTGCTCATGTGACCAAGCCTACGAAGCCACGTCTCCGCAACAAAAGAAGAATCAGTAATATAAACAAGTAGATAAAGGATACCTGTTTTCTTACCACCAGCTAATTCAAGTGCATCCGCTGTGAGAGTTCTTGTGCATCTCTCATCACCCAATCTTTCTGAAGAAATTAGCCATATCTCCAAACCTGGGACCTGCATGACATTCATCAACACCTGTGTGTTGGCCGCCTGCAATTTCAGCTTCACTTTGCCTTTGCCAACAATCTGACAAGGCTTACCAGCTCCTCTACCTGGAACTGCATGGAAAGAGGCAACCGAATCTTTTATCCAAGATTCAACTTTATCCAAGAAACCTGCAAACACATCCTGTGCAACAACACCTGCTACATCTGTATCTTCAGTTTCTTCATGCTGATCTGTTACCAACCAACAATAATCTTTTACCTGCTCTTTCTTTCCATAGGACCGTGAGTGACCATCTGTGCTTTTCAACTCCTCCATTCTTAGCTTACTTTGATCTGCTGTTGCTCTACTCCCACTCGATCAGAAACCCCTGAGAGTGACCTGTAACCAAAAACAAAACCTGCTTCCTCCAACCTCAGCTCAGATACCACCTGTTGGTATCAAGCTCAAGAACCTACAACCAAGGCTCTGATACCACTTGTTGGGAATCTAGAACAACAAACATGCTCTGATACCACTTGTTGGGAGGGTGTACACCGGAAGCACACAATTTGATTACTAATACCAAGCAACTTAATATGCGGAAATTAACCAGATTTACCAAGTAACTAGAATTCAGAATAACACATGATATGAGAGACAATACCAAATTGTATTAACACTTTATACAGAAAAGAATACAATAAAGAAGATGCCACTTCTTCTCCACCACCTTACAGAGGTTTCCCACACCTCAAGTGAACAGTAATTCTTCTCCCCAAAGCTCTCCCTCTCACAGGTCCCAACACCCAACTCAAATACAGAGTTGGTGTTCACCTCCCGTGCTCCACGCACACCACAAGTGCTCCACGCACTCCACAAGCACTCCACGTGCTCCACAAGTACTCAAGGTACTTCAAGTAGATCTCCCATGAATCTGCAACAACCTGCAATTCAACAGACCATACTTATGGAAGGAACTCCCTTGCCTTCCTCTTGCTCTATCCGAGTACACACCTGTACTCCAAGTAGATCATGCCTGATACTGCTCCCTGTTGTGTTGCTGTCTGTATGACCTTGCACACCTGCAAGTCAAGCAATGGTTCTAATCACCTGTGAACCTCGACCTCGCACACACATACACCTGCAGATCAACGATCTTACTTATTGAAGAACCCCGCTGGCTCTCCAATCCAGCACCAACACACCTGGTACTGTGGCACTAGGAGGAACGCACCATAGCTCTACCTCACACACAGAAGGAGCTTATAATTATGCTCTCTTACTCCTTAGCACACATTTACAATACAACCATGAGTCTATTATATAGATCTCATCCAAACAATGATTAGACATCTAATTACAATAATTAGATCCGCAGCTATGAGTCTAAAATTAGCGCTCATCATGCAAACTCTTCGTTCGTTAGCTCACTGCCCGTAATTAACTCACAGTCAAACTACACAGGCGACCGACGTCGGTCCCTGTCCACCTGGGGTCACCGACACCGGCCGATATATAACCGACGTCGGTTGCCTTCCTGTCTTACCCTGCCGACGCCGGTTGGCCAGACCAACGCCAAACACTTCTGACACTCAGCAACTCATTCTGCAACCTCCTCCATGTCTGCATCAGTGAAGCTTTTAGCTCCACAATCCTAACAAGCACATGTTTCTTTTATAAATTTTGTCCAAGAAAAATGTCTTGATGTGAAAATTCTCACATGAAAAAATCCTAAAGGATCATTCTCTTTGAAAGTGATCCTAAACACTTTTCCTAAAGGGTCATTTATTCGGGAAAGTGTCCTATACATTTTCTTGAAAGGTCATTTTTTTAGCAAAGTGTCCTAAAATTTTTTTATAAAGGGTATTTATTCACCAAAAGGTCCAAATAAAGAGTTCCAAAGGTTCATTTTTCAACAAAATGTCTTAAGGCAAAAAATTGAAGGGTCATTTCTTCAACAAAAAGCTCGCAATAAATGTCTAGTAAAAGGCTCCAAGGAAATAGCCCAAGGAATTTGTGATCTAGTAGAAAGATGATGAGTGTATAAGTGTCAAATCCAAGCATAGGAAATGACCATTAAAATTCAAAATGTAGTGACAGGCACACAAATGTCATTGACATTCATGCAAATGTCAAAATTCAAGCTCCATAAAGTAATTGTTTGGGTTCAAAAGGTCCTTAAAGGGTTTAAAGTTGGTCAAGATCTAACCATCTACATGAGCCCACATACTAACACATGAGATATAATTATCCATTGTAGAGTTAAAAAATTCAAAAGGTCCTTAGGATAAATCCCTTAAAGAGCTACAAGTTGGACATGATTGAATAGTGTGGATTCATTGAGCTGAGATCCAATTGTGTAAGTTCACTAAAAGAGGGTGGCTCTAGGTAGATCTAACAAAGCATGTTTGAGCATAAAAAGGTAGATAAATAACACATGATTAGATTCAAATATGTAATGAGTAGAGGATCTATCATGTGGAATAAGTGCAAGAACTAGTAAATTGATAGTAGATCTTAAAATAAAATATGTGTTTGACATGTATTATAAGCTTGGACAAAGTTGACAAGTCAAGGGAAATATTGATGGTTGGCACTAGATCAAATAGATCAAGATCAATGGAGTGAGTAAATATCAAATACATCAATGAAATTAGTAGATACTGATAATCAATAGGACAAAGATTGATCTAGGACATTTTTGACTAAGCTCAATGGAGTAGTCGACTCAAGAAAAGCAAATGAATTGACCTAAGCTAGTGAAAAATACATAGAACCAATATCAAGCTTGACCCAAGTTGAACCAGGATAAAAAATAAGGACCAAGCATTACCATCAAATATACATAAAGGTAAAATAGGTCTTTTAGACCTAACATAGGCCAAAAGGGGGGAAACTTGTTGTAAAAAGGACTAGGCATCAAGTAGAGTGTCATCTGTATGGACTATAGGAAAACCAATCATCTTAGATTGGTTTTCATCTATAGTTGATTCAGGTCTAGGTTTCAAATCAAGAGCTAGTATGTGTAATAAATTTAGAGGCTCTCATACTTTGACATAATCATAAGCTCTCAACAAATAGCCACCTAAAAATCACAAAGCCATGATTTGATCTGATCTATAAGCATGAGGTTTTATCCTCAAATGAGAGATGGCATGAAGGATCAAAGAAAATGTCTAGTGTTGCGAACTATAACTAGGTGCATTCAATTCATCCTCAAAAACTTTGGGGACTTTCTCACTCAACAAGCCATGGATAGTGTTCTGATTGATTAAAAAGGTGGCAATGTTTTCATTGGCTAAGGAGCAAAAGGTGGTGGCTTAAGTTTTAATTAATGACCTAAGACAAAGTGTTATTTTTTTTTATAGAGTGCTCCCACATCCTTTATTTCTCTCTCTCTCTATTTTCTCTTATATATCCTGGTCTCATTCCCATTAAAGGGTTTCTTAGCTCTTAGAAGTTAGCATTCTTTTTTGGGACAAGGATAATCATTGAGACTCTTGAAAAAGTGTTCTTATTTAATATGGTAAAACCCTATAAAAATATTTTAAGAACTACATTTTGAAGTAATAGGGTCAAATCTTTACCTATCTCTTATCTTTAATCAATGCTTAGTATGCATGTGTATGGTGAATTTATAAAGGAGATTCTTCCTAGTTTGTTATCCTTCTACTTACCTCTTTGAAGGTGTTTTCAAACTAACTTGTAGGCCTAGATTAGTGTTCTACTTGAAACCTATTATATGAAATACTTATGCAAATAATGAGATTGAGTAAGTCATGGTTGTATTTTACTGATCCAATGAATGTTCAAGCTTATATGAGTGTCTATTTACCTTTGGTGCATCACCCTTTTAGCCTTCTTAGGAGACCTTACCATATTTATAACCCTTTTCCCTATGAATCATTAGTTTATCATTAGTTTAGGTGAGCATCAAGAGGAATTTGGCCTTCTCTTGAGGTTCAACCCCACCATAGTTGACCCATAGCCTAAGTTTTTTCCCATTGTGTAGTTCAATTGGAAAGGGCCTAAATAACCCTCTCCAAAGGTGCAAATTGATCCTAAAATAGGAACCTTTTGGTAAGATATAAAACCAATTTTGAGCCTCATCAAAAATACTCATATGGAATAATTTAAATAAAAGTTTGTCATCATTTGACCATTGACAAAGAGAATGTAAATAATTTAGAATGTGCTCAAATAGATCCTTATGGTGACCAAAGATAGGTAAATGTGGTAATTCAAAACTAGGTGGATAAATATATTCAATTATAAATTATGCAAGAGGTTGATTATTGAATACGATAACATTTGCATTTCCATTATGGAAAGCCACTTGTATTTGAAGTATAGAAACCTATTTTTGAAGGTCCTAAATAATACTAAACATAGATATAATATAATCCATGTGTATTATGGTGTTTGATATAGGTGTTCTCTTTGGTTCTAAACTATCACATCTTTTGAACTTATGCATATGAGTATCATCATCCTCACGTATAATAAGTGAAAGCTTGTAATCCTTGAATTTTAGATATGATGGTAATGGTAATAAATCTTTGAATTTTGGTACCTTTATTTTATTTGAAGAGCTTGGAATGGATTTAGAACTTGATTGATGCACCTTTTATAAAGATATATCAAGTGAACCTTGAAAAATCATTGGTGAGGGCACCTCTTTTGGTGTGGCAGGAATCTTATTTTATTGAGACGCCTTGCTTAACATTGGTACATGTATTTTATTTGGAGCATTAATATTATTTTTCTCTATAGATGTAGGATGTTTCTTTTTTCTTTATGGAATAATATGACTTGCTAAGTATGCCATAATTCCTTGGTTAACCTTTTAAAAAAATTCAATATCAAATGAAGGCCAAGAAGGATTATAACTCTAAATAAGGGGAATATTGTTTGGAAATGTAGGAATAGGATGGGTTTTAATCAATGAACTTGAAGGAATATCCTCTTTATTAATAATTTGAAAATCTTCCATGATTTAATTATGGAGTTGATAGAAATTGTCATGATCGAATTAAAGTACCTTATCTCTGTGGGGGATAAATTTTGGTATAAAAGGTAAGGGCATATGCTTTGGATCCTCTTTGGAATGGATCACATCATGTATTGAAAGGATGAGAGCATGAACCTAATTATATGGATAGTAGCTACCACCATTCAAGGCTTTTATATTGTTTACCTTAGCACTTAAAGGATTTCAAGTATAATGGATTTTGATCCCTACTTGGAGATATTGTTAAAGGGTTTCATAGTCATAATCATCAAATCAATCTATGTCATCCATGATAAAAGAGATAAATAACATAAAGGTTAGGATAAGGTGGGAGATAATCATCTACAAGAGAATGCTTACACAATAATGATGTTCAAAGATTGGGCTCACCAAATATTTAAATCTAATTTAAATAAGATAATATGTAGTGGTTAGGGTTAAGGATATAAAAATGATATGGCACAAGGGTGACTATCAGATCTATAGTAGACCAATGAATGTGTTAAACTTTGATGTACCATATGCTAAATTTATAAAACTAAGGCTATTAATAATAAGTACAAATATGATAAATATACAAATAACATTAAATAAAGTACTTAAATATTTATAATACTAATACAGTGTTGGATTTGATATAGGTGGGAAGTAGGTAGGAAGATAATTCTAGATTAATTATCAAATTTTAGATGTGGTGCCTTTGGATCTCTAGACAATTTCATTAGCCTAGGATAGTTACATCGATGCTAGTGTTTGATTTTGATGTTAGTGCCTTATATGTAATACTCATTAAAATAAGATGTAACCACCTATATGATTTTGGGTTTGGATTTTCCTTTTCTCTATTACATTCATATGTAGGTCATGGATTGTCTCTCATGATCAAAGGGAAAAACCCTAGCTTTGCATCTTCATTTTGACATTGGAAAAAATGGGTTAGTGGGTACATGGTGTCGATCTGACCTACAATGACCTTGTTATCAAAGGGTATTGAATTTATAGATAATAATCTAGAAGAGGGCCTTAAATTCATGTACTTCTCTCTTACGTGTTAGCTTGTGTGCTAATTATGCAATGTGTGAATCAAGTACAATAGTGACCTATCTTGTAACATGGAAAATATGACCTTATGACTACTCCTTTAGTAATTCAAACCTATATCTAGGTTTTTCCTTTGATTGATATCAAAATAGGGTAGAATAGAAAATATTTTGGTAACTTGAGTGCTCTTTTGGTTTGATTACTAGGTTTCATAGATGATGAATGAATGAGGGTTGATATTGTATTTATACCAATCCTATTAGGAGATAACTCACATTAAATCACCTAGGCTAACCATTGTGATATATTTCATTTGAAAATAGGTTGATTCTATAGTACTGGACACTTATGTCAATCTAGGATAGTAACATCGACACTATTATCTAACCTAGAAATTAATGTCTAAGGAGAAAGAAATTAGGATCAAGATCATAGCTTGTAGAGGTGTATGATAAGTACATTTTAAGCATTCTAGGAAAGATGGGATGTCTATATAATCAACATAAGTATGGTTGGACTAATAGATATGCCAAGGAGCACAAGATAAAGTAGATGTAAGGCTTATAGAAGCAAGGCATGTGCAGAATGAAGAGGAATAGCTATGGTCATGAGTTTTCCAAGTGTACAAGAATGAGGTGTTACATAATCATAAAATATCATCTACAAAATGTAGAGGTAATGAGCTTATTCATATTTTCTTTAAATAAGGGGAGAGGCTTCATGAATCTAGGGATGGTTTCCTCTAACTAACATTGCCTCATCCATGATATGACATGTATTTCTAAATTACATGATACATTACACTAGAAGGTAAGCATCCCCTTCTATATTCATATAATTTCTTGATTTTAAACCATTTTTTACATAAGAGGACCATCAATCTTCCATTATACCTACTTATTTACTTTGAAAAATATTGTTTGGCTTATGAATTGGACAAGATGGATGTCATTTTACATCAAACCCTTATTTATCTATTAAATCATGGGGGCCATCCTTCTATTGATCTACTAACTAGGAGGGATAGAACTCAAGAAGGGTGGGAGATGATGTGGACACCCATGGGGGATAGAAGGAAATTTTTTATAATTTTATAGGGAGGAAGTGAAAAAGTTTTCCTATGCTACTGGAAAGATGAATAAGTTAAAGGGGAAGGGAAAAATTAGTAAGGGTAGGAAAATTTAGGCCCAAGAGGAAGTGTAACGGATCACTAAGACTGATTCAATGTAGATTTAAAATTAATAAAAGTAAAATTTTGTGTCATGGGTGCCCTATAATCCTTTTAATTTATTGGTTAAGTCCACCTCTTCTCAAAAATTGATAGAGAATACTACTAGTGGGCATAAGTAGAAGGCTGATTTTACCAATGCAAAACTAGACAAGATTGAGATGAATATTATCAAGTAGATATAACTAGTAAATGAAATTATTTTAGAATCTAAGAAGATTAAGTATTATATGTATAACCTTTAGACTGAGTAAAATGTCAAAAACATTGAGGCAAGGAATAAACCCTATAGTATGTTGAAACTATTTCTAAAGGAACTTCTCAGGAAGAAGCAAACTATTATTGATATTAATCATAATAAGTTAAAGAAGGATCAAAGGAATAATAAATAGGAGGGAAAGGGAAAAAATTGATAAGTATGAGCATCAAGATAGAGTAGGTTAATCAATATAATATAATTAGTGAGAATAACAATGACATTCTTAACAAGAGAAAATTAAGGAATAACAAGAAGAATGAATTCAAGGAGAAGTAGATAGCCACTAAGACCCATTCCCATAAGGATAATTTTGAGCCTCCCAATGAATTTGATGATTTTTATAATTATTTTTAGTGGTATGATTTTTTATCTCTAGTTTTAACTTTATGTTAATAATTATTAATGTTTAACTAAAGTTTATGGGATTGTTGAATGCCTTCTGTGTGAAGGCTAGTTATATGTATTGTTTTTTTGATGAGATAAAATATTTTATCTACAAGGTATATAAAGGTTTTTAAATCCTAATAAAACCCTCCTTTTACCATTACCTAAAAAAAATTGTATAAATTAACATATAAACATCAACTACAACACTTTCAAAATAGATAGGAAAAATCCATGATTCAAGCTTTTGTTTAGTCTACCCAAACTACCTAGTCCCATACCATTTATTTAGTCACCTAAAACCTTAAGATCCCCCACTCTAAGTTCCCCCAATGGGGTCCCCCCCAAATTAGCCTCCCTTATAGGTTAAAGGACAAAAGTATACCCGTATGATATTCCCTAGTGAAGTTGTTGAAGGCCCCATGTATCAAACATGGGTAAAGGTTCTAAGGTAAAATACATCATCTTGAAAAATATTCTTAAATATGTTGAAGTCCCACATGAGGGACTTTCCTCTTAAGTCTCTTTCTAGTTTCCTATTTTTTGGTTCTCAATTTAGTCTTGTAGTTTTTTGTTGTTTTGGTTTCTCAACCTTGATTTGGCTTGTTTAAAATTTTTGTACTACACTTTGGTATTTCCAATATCCTTGTAAAACTTGGTTTTTATCTTATCAAATAAAAAATATTGTATGGATGTATTTTATTTATTTTCTTCAAATAATTTAGAATAGTTCCAAATATAATTATTTATTAAGAGCTAAAATAAATTATTTATTGTAATTTTTAAAAGATATTATGAGTTGAATCCAATTGATATATAAACATGAGATGTATATGGTATAATAAAGTTATAAATTATAATGAGGTAAAAAAATATAAAAGTAAGAGATGAGATATAATATTTTCATTAGTAATATTTAATTTCTTGTTGTATATGACTAATATAAACTTAAGATGTAGATGGTAGAAGAGAGTTATAAATTTGAAGGAAGAAAGAAAGTATAAAAGTAAGAGACAATATTTACAACATATATTTATATTTAATTTATATGGAATAATTTATTCTATTATAGAGTTAAATTTCCTATGTAACTGTGATCATAATAAAAGATGCTTAGAAAACTCTCTAAGATTAAAGAGCTAACGAAATTGATAATTAGAAAATTAATAGAAAACAAATTTATAAAACACTATTTCATAAATGATTCTACATAAGAATTATTGTGAATACTTAGTGAAAACATTTTGTTGTGGAATATGTATTGACACTTGGTAGTTGGTGGTTATGAAATAAAATAGAAACAGTTGTCAAAATTTAGTTACCTGAGCTGTCATAACCAATTAATATTTTATAAATGGTTACATATGATACGATTTCATTTTATTTATTTTCTTCGTATTGCTTTGAATATTTATAAATATTATTATTTGTTAACAGCTAAAATAAAAACTACATTAACATTTTAGGCAATTATTAAGAGTTGAATTCCATGGCTATAAAAACCTAACATGTGAATGGTATACTAGGGTTATAAATTAGAATTAAATAATTAACTATAAATTTATAGAGGAGATATAAGTTTCTAGCTATAAATATTTAAATTTTAAAAATCATTTTATGTAATCAATCAATTTAAAAT
This sequence comes from Torreya grandis, assembly GCA_037957365.1. Lineage (NCBI taxonomy): Eukaryota > Viridiplantae > Streptophyta > Pinopsida > Cupressales > Taxaceae > Torreya > Torreya grandis. The sequence continues at coordinate 35,953 of JARHVA010001571.1, forward strand.
AGAAGTTGTGGTTGTTTCATAAAAATTTAAGTTCAAGGGGAACACATTAGTATTATTGATAAGGTGTCTAGTAATAAAGATTAACTATTGTAAAATTTCCATCCAATTAATTCAAGTTTGATTTTCATTAACAAATATTATTCCAATTCATCTCTCTCTCTCTCTCTCTCTCTCTCTCTCTCTCTCTCTCTCTCTCTCTCTCTCTCTCTCTCTCTCTCTCTCTCTCTCTCTCTCTCTCTCTCTCTCTCTCTCTCTCTCCAGAGAGAGAGAGAGAGAGAGATAATGTTCATGCATGTATGTGCATGTGCAAGGGGGTATGTATGTTTGTGTGAGAGAGAAATTGATTTTAATTTATCAAATTTATTTAAATATTTATGTTTATAATTTGAAAGAAAAAATATTATTTTATTAAGCTTAATTTTAATTCAATAATTAGTTTATTTTCTCAAAATTACCTTGAGTTAAAATTTTTTTAACAATTAAATAAGTAGTTTAATTTATTTATGAATTAACCTCTTAGTAACCTTATGATTTCATATAGTTATTCTTAATTATTTAAATCACCTAATTAAGAATAACTATATGAGGTAACCTAATGATTTCATATAGTTGTGTGTGTGTGTGTGTGTGTGTGTGTGTGTGTGTGTGTGTGTGTGTAAAGTTTACATTATCATATTGATAATGTATAAAGTTTTCTCTATAAATAATATACCAAGAATGAAATATTGAGGAAATCACTTCTACCTAATGATCCTCAATAACCATTTTTCTCTTAAAATACATCATTTGTGATGGTACATTTTCATTTTTATTTATGTATCATGTTAATACTTTATTACATTTATAGCATAATCAAAGAAGAAATATGCCCTATTTCATTATGAACCTATTACAAAGAATGGATATTGTTGATGTGGTTTTTATGTACACCACATATTTAATGAGGTAACCTCTAACATTTTAGGATCTCAATAGAGATAAAATACACTATATGGCATGATTTTAAGGTATGGGTTGGATAACTAAGTGGTGGAATAGTACACTGAGCATGCAAGATATTAATTGGGTGTGAATGGATGATTAAAACCTAGAAAAAATTAAAACCTATTTGAGTTAGATGGATGGATTTTATTCTAAGTGGGTAAACCTCAAAAAAATTCAAAAATGGAGAAAAGGTAGAGAAAGAAAGAAGGTTATGTGATATCAGGAGGGATTACTTCTAGAATGGTCTCTTTGTGGACAAGTGTCTGAAAATAATGCTTATAGTTATTATTTATTACTCACATACACACACAAACACATTTAAGGAGTCAAAGGAAAAGATAATATAGCATACTGTGAGATCTCAACTAAATGTTTCTCCTATTTAGAGTTCTTTTTTAAATCCTTTATTTAAAATATTATAGCTTAGATCAGAGAGGTATCTAAGGAATCTATTTCTCACTACTAGAAAAACATATCATGAAAAACACTTATACTCACTAAAAGAAAAGAAATAGTCAACCTAATTGCATAAAATCAATGATATCTTATAATCATCCAATAGTTCTTGCACATCTTATATTATCATATACCACTAATAAAAAAAAAAATTATTATTAGCTTTTGCATACTTTTAATTACTAAATCAAACAACTAGAAAAATAAACACAACTAATTACACATAATTAAAAGAGGAAGACATCAACACAATTGCATGACAATCAAAATATTTATTCTTGTATTGATAAAATTTATAATCAGACTCCTCTCTCTTTGAAAATGAGAGGATTAAAATATAAATAGATTTGGGTGTGGGTTTCCTAATCCTCCAAATCCATAAAAAACTCTAAAACTACATGCTAATGATAATGAGAATGAGAGTTCTAATTGATGCAAATTCTGCATGCATATTTAAACTAGTCAAAATTGAGTCTTTGAAATAAGACTCATTCTTACAAAACCATAAATGTGTGCATGTTTAAAATATTTTCAATCAAGTATTACATGTATTAGTTCTATTTCTAATTTACATAAAAAATACACATAAAATAATTTAAAAAAACTAACTTTTACTGATGTTGGGGCCTTCATGCTTGAACTCAAAGTCGTCGAAGGGACTGTACTGGAAGGTGTAGTTGAACTAGATAATCCAGCCATAGATTGTTTATTCACTTCCAATTCCTAGTAATGCTTGTATCTAGTCTATATTGTAACCTTATTATATCCATGTTCAAAAGAGAGGGCCTATGTACCCTGGTGACTTTCACTAGTAAGTGTGCATGTTTAGTCTTCATGGCTCTAAAATCCACCTAAAAGATTTTTACCTTTATAACCTTCATCATGGAAAATCCTAGTTCTTATTCAAACTCCTCTAGTATACACGACTAAAGACTTTGCTTAAAATTGATAGACACCTCTTGGAGTAGTTGGTCAAAACTAGCCCTACTTATTAATTTACCTAAGGGACATTAGGCCTCAGTGTTGAGGTCAACATACCCCATTTCTAAAAAATGATGACCCTTGTTCAAAATTTTCAAATTGTGTTATAAATTAAGCATTTAACTTGATTAGAATCTATTATTGAACATACTTGTTTTGATCTATCTTACATGGACATGTTAGCACATAATCTCTATTTGATTTTATATAATGTTGTTAACATTTGGAACATGTGTTTTCATGTTGTAGGATCAATTCATATTCACTTGAATGAACCAGTGTTCATGGTTTATGCTTCAATGATTAATTTGACCCTTATGATTAACCTTTGGTCCTTAATTGATTAATTGAATATGAGTTTTTAAAATGTTCAAAACTTTAGTCTAAATTAATTTATCCTAAGTTCTTATCAAGACGGGTTCATATTTTTGACATGTCACTTTATTATATCCTAGCTTTAGTTTAATTTTAGCCCAAGTATTGATTGAAATTATTAGTTCATTAAAACCTTAGTATAAAATTTATTCTAAGTTTTTATGTATCCCAAGTCATTATCCTTTGATTTTAATATTTGTATGAATAAATTGAATGTGAAGACACCAAGTGTCAAAATCTTAGATGATCGAATCAAATATTAATGACACACAAACAATTTCTTGAAGTCAAGAAGTCAAAATTCCCTAGATCCTAGTAAGGAATGAAAGGGTGACATGTCAAAAACATGGTAAATTATCAAGCAGATCAATGGCCCATGTTTGATCTTGTGAATAGGTAGTAGACCAACGGTCCATGTTTGATCATATATGGGGTATATCAATGGCCACTACTCCACCATAGATCTTACAAAGATTACAACCAACAACTCATGTAAAATATTCTTTTAGTCTTGAAATGAGAAGTGTTTTCAACAATATGTAAACCTTGTGATACACTTACATGCATCAACATGTAATTTCATTGGTGATAGAAGGAGGGCCTTTGAGTTAAAGATTTGTGAATTTGAATTATCTTGAGCTTATTTTAGTGAATTTTATTCAAATATCAGTTTATCCTTTGTATATTTGTCTTTTTATTAGCTTAAATTTGTAAATATCATTGATATTCATGATTTTAGACCAGTATTTAGGATTATTTAGCTAAAGATAGTTATTCTTTGAAGATTTATGTGAAATTATTAAAAATATTTCTTAAGCTTTGTGAATTTAACATGTTCAAGGTTAGTGATAGTAATTTTATTCAAAGATTAATTTATTATTTACAAATTTAGGTTTATTTTAACTTAAACATGTAAAGATCACTCATATTAACAAGTTTGGAACTATCTTTAAGATAATATATTTAAATATAGTTGTTCTTTGAAATATTTGTATGAATTTGTGCAAAGTTTGCTTAAAGATCATTTGTCTTTGCAAAGATAAGGATTCTACATCTTATTTTGAATAGGATTTGGATTTTACAAGCTAGAATTGCCATGAATAAGAACTAGGTCAAGGTCTAAGATAATGTTACCTCTTCTTTCATTAGAAATTCATAGGAAGGTAAGAGTAGATAAAGGTAAATGTAGAGTTTATAAATCTCAACCTACTTCACCTATTTTTGTTGTTTTATTCAATCCTCATCAAGGTATGGCTTGGTTAGCTAGATCTTTTATCAATGTGCTTGGTCAGGTACATGACTTACCAAGAAATATTGAGAAATATTTGACTTTATTTAGTCTTATAGGAATTGTTACTATTTAAGAGCATATCAAGTCTTTTAAAGCTTCCTTAAGATTTTTAAATGTTTTTTATGAAGATGTTTCTTGAAAATTATTTCCTTTACTTTTAGAGATGTAGTATATGATTGGTTTCTTAATCTTCTTGAAAATTACATTGTTAGTTAGAATGATTTCAAAATTTATTTCATTGATTAGTTTAGAAAGATCATCAGTCCTTGTGTTCTTTCTCGATAATTCACTATGGTGAAAAGAGATTCAAACAAAACCATTAGAGATTTCAATGGTAGATTTCAAAATATTTACCAGAACTATAGATCTATAAACCTATTGAAGCTTTATATTTAGAGATTTATAAGGATGTTTTATATATAATGACTTTTGTATTTTTGAAGAGATCAATTAGGGTCATAAATACATTAGCCTTGGCCTATGTTATAGCTATGATGATTAATGATAAAATGCAATCCCATGGTCAATTCTAATCTACCTACATTTAATATCATCCTAAATTCTAATCAAAACATTCCTAATTTGAATCAAACTCTAGTTTTAAACTAGTTACCTTTGAGTCATGCTCATCTTGGTTAGAACCTAGGATTGGTAAATAACTCTAAAAGAGGATCTCATCCAAAAAATCAATGAGCTATGGTGTCAATAGCTATCAATAGTAATCAAGTCCATAATTCAAAGGCACCTAAGAATGAAAATGAATCCATATTGAAAATGGTTCAAAAAATGAGCACTGACTTTCTTCAGTTACAAAAATATGTAGGTAACACTAGGGAAGCTTCCAACAAAAATTATTGTTATCAAATATTTAATAGACCTATGAATAGGTTTCATAATAGAAATAATAATGAGTCATTTATAACTAATAACACACCTAAAATAAACATTTTGGATGTAGCTTTAACCAATTATTGTAGTATTTATAACACTATAAAGCATGGTGAATTAGACTATGTAGAATTTTTTAATGCTTTATAAGTATTTAAAGATGAATTAGATACATTTGAATTTGTACCTAACAAATATAATGTTGATGTAGGGACATATGGTTCTTTAGAGACATATAAATCTTCTAAAATAACTCTTATGGTGGAGACCTTTGATTTTCCATTTCAAGATGAAAATGAACTGAAGATATTTCAGAGGAGATTCATGATTTTCAAAAATATCTGAAGAATATTTATCCACTAAGGAATAGATAACAAAATCAACCAATGACAAGTTATACTCCACCAAACAAGAGTGATACTCCTCATGATTCCAAAGTAGATAACAATCTAGAACCTCCAAATGGAAGTAACACTAAAAATAATGCTAATTCATCTAATTCTTCTACTAGGAGTGGGTAAAAAATAGTAGAGGATATGAATAAAATTAAATCTAATATCACATTACATGAATTAACTCAATTAACTGAATAGAAAGACTTTTTACTCAAATATTTAGCTAAAAAACATAGTAAATCATAGAAATATGTAAATGCAAATGTAGTGATGTATAAGAATAAAATAGAGGTTCCACCCTTTTTACTAACAATTAATTTTTTTGGTAAAATCTTGCATAACTATTTGTTAGATTCAGGTGCTTTTAAAAATATTATGCCAATAGGTATTTGTGAAAAACTTATTTTAACTCCTATTAAGTCTGTTAAATTTGTGACTCAATTAGACAAATCTAAAGTGAAAGTGATTGGTGAATTGTTCAATATTCATATCCATCTTACTTCAAAACTAAGAGTACAATAATTTATTGATATTCAAGTTGTATACATTCTAGATGCTTATGGGATGTTGCTTAGCAGATATTAGATGAAAGCTTTAAATGGATACATGTCAACTGATTGTTTTCACATGTGCCTACCTAGAGGGAATTTCTTAATCAAAATTGGATTGAAATAGAACCAAAGATGCAACATATGATCACTAAATATAATGTATCCAATGAAAGGGTTAATGTGGTTAATTCTAATTTATGGGTTTACACTCTTGACATTCCTTAAGTATGCAATTCTAAATACTCTCATTCTATGCCTAGACTTTAGAAATAATATGTTGATGGTGTTAGATGCAAATTTAGATCTGGAGTAGGAATAGTTTTAGTCAATTCCATTCAAAAATAATATAATGCTTATTATAAATTTTAGTTTCCTTGTACCACTAATTTGGTAGAGTATGAAGTATTGATCTTAGGATTGTAATTTGTTATTAATTAGAAGGTTAAATAACTACTAGTATATGGTGATTATGAACTAGTAGTCAATCAGGTTAGAAGCAAGTATCAATGAGAATTATCATATATTAAGAAATACAAGTTTAGAGTATGGGATTTGATTGAGTATTTTGATGATTTCAACATTATTTCAATCCCTAGAGAAGGAAACCAATATTTTAATGAACTAGATTCAATTATATCTAACCTAATTCTAAATCAAGATTCCCAAAGGATTAACATTGAATTGGTCCCATGTCCCTCTGTAGCTGACAATGTTAATCATATGTAAGTGTTTAGTGATGACCAGTAAATCATTGAATTCATGAAAAACTTAGGAGTGTTTTAGTCTCATATTATTGATGAGGTCAATGAAAACCCCTTTGATGATGATAATATTGATGACAAGGTAATGCAATTGAATGATAATAAGATTCCCAAAGGCATGATTACCTTGGAAATATTATTTAACAAAGATAAGCTAGCTAAAACTACTAAAGTTATTAAAATAAGTAGGAAGGATTATAATGTAATTGAGTTATAAACTCAAGGTCAACCTCATCTAGTAAACATTAGTATAGCATGCACAGATGTAGAGGCTATAAAATTTAGATACCTAATGATCAAGTACAAGGATGTTATTTCATGGTCTTATGAAGACTTGAAGATATTTTATCCTTGAGTTATTACATATACCATTCCTTTGAAAGAATCTTGTAAACCTATCAAGCAAAAGTAAAGACCAATTAATCCATTTTTGGAACTAATTATTTATAAAGAGGTCAAGAAATTATTAGATGTAAACATAGTTTTTCCAAATAGACATTCTATATGGGTAGCTAACCTAGTACCAATTAGAAAGAAAAATGGAGAGATTAGATTATGCATAGATTTTAGGAACTTGAAAAAATATTCTAAAAAGGATAATTATCCTTTGCCATCCCTTGACCAAGTGATTCAAATTGTTAATGGTTCTACCATGATGTCTTTCTTAGATGTTTTTTCAAGTTACAATCAGGTACTTGTTAACAAGGAAGATAGAATGAAGATTTCATTCAAAATAAAATGGGGCACTTTTGCCTACAATAGGATACCTTTTGGACTCATCAATGTAGGAGATAATTTTTAGAGAGATATATACCATGCCTTTCAAGGTCTCATAAGTAAATGTATCATTATATATATGGATGATCTAACTATGTTTTCTAAGAATAGGGAAGATCATATAATGTATTTACAATAAGTATTTAAATGTTGTAGAGGGTGTGGAATTTCCCTTGACCCTGATAAGACTATATTTTTTGTAATTGAAGGGAAATTATTAAGACATGTGATAACTAAATATGTAATTTCTATATATCCAAATATATTCAATGTTATATCTAAAATATAACCCCCAAAATAGTTAAAAAGAGCTAAAGTTTTTCTTTGGAAAGATAAATTTTGTAAGGAAATTCATTTTTGGTTTTTTATAAATTTTGAAACCACTTAAAGACATGTTAAATAAAGATGCAAAGATCATATGGAATGATTAAATGAATAAATCCTTCAAGGATATCAAGGAAGCAATAGGACAAGCACCTATGTTGATAAGTCCTGATTTTATAAAATATTTGTATCTTTATTCTTTTACTTCTGAACATACTATAGTAACTATATTAACTCAAAAATTTGATTAAATGTGATCATACAATTTCATTTAAGAGTAATAACTTCAAAAATCTTGAGTTAAAATATTCTCTAATCGATAAACAAGCATTTACTTTGGTTAAGGTAGTCAAAAAAATTAGACACTATATTCTTAGGAATAAAGTGCATGTTATATTACCAGACCCTGATACTAAACTCATGTTGAGTCAATGTGAATTAGGAGAAATAAGAGGAAAGTGGATATTCATACTCCAAGAATATGATCTTGAAATAAAAACTACTAAATTGGTGAGGTGTCAAGGATTAATCCAATTGATTGCTAATAATAATCCTAAATTGAGCATCATGTAGGTTGACCAACAAAAATTTCAACCAAATGATTAGTATAATGAAATAATTCATTTCCTAATTAATGGTTCTTATCTTTAAATAATGAGTAGAGAATATAGAATAGATTTGAGGCTCAAATAAGCTCACTTCTTGATCAAGGATGGGATACTTTATAGGAAGAATTATGGAGTGTATTTGATATTCATTTCAAAAGAAGAATCAATTGATATCTTAAGTACTTTTCTTGAAAAAATTGTGATTGGACACCCTTATGGGAAAATAATATCTTAAAAATTACTAAGGGCAAGATATTATTGGCCAACAATTTTCAAATATGCACACAAGCATGTCAAGGAATGTCATCAATGTCAAATCTTCAATACAAAAGAACCTAAAGCAGTTATGCCCTTGAGGTCCATTTTAATTGACAAACCATTTAATCAAGGGGTTTGGAATTTGTATGGTTTATCAATCCTAATTATTTAGTTAGACAAATTTTTTCTTACTATATAGATTATTGTACAAGATGGATAAAGGCAGTGGCAACAAAATAGTGAAGAACTAAAGATGTTATCAAGTTATTCGATGGGAACATTTGCACTAGGTTTAGAACACTAGTATCATTATTTTATGATAATGGATCAACATTTACATCTATATATATGATTTAATGGGCCTATGATAACAAAATATATATTAAATTTTCATCCAATCATTATCCTCAAGGTAATGGAGTTTCAGAGTCTACAAAAAAAAATTGATTAAAGTTATTAAGAAGTCTACAGCTCAACAACCAAGAACATGGCATAAATTATTAAAGTATGATATGTGGGTAGATATAAATAGATTAAAACAAGCTTTAAAATAATCACCATTTATTTTAGTATATGGACAAGAACCAATCTTTCCAATTACTCTCAAATTTCTAACTTACAAGTTTATACAAGAGTTTATGGAAGGAGATCAAGAATATGTCAATTCCATGTTGCTTGATATCATACAAATGAAGGATGATAGAGAAGAAGCATTTTATAATTTTAGTAGACATCAAACCACTATCAAAAGATGGTTTGAAAAATGGTCAAATATCAAGGTGTTTAGACAGGGAAATCTAGTTTTCCTATGGGACAAAGCATCTCAACCAAATGAAAAACATGGGAAATTTACTCCTTTGTGGATTTACCCTTAACAAATTGCTGAGACATTGGGAGACAACACCTTTAAGATCAAATACTTACATGGATTAGAGTTCACTTTTCCAACAAATGGGAAGTATCTCAAACATTACTTCTTTGTTGTTCCACCTCAAGTCTTCATGGAGTAATTTATAAGATTAGTTAGATTTAGTGTAGGTAGGTTTATATTAATTTCTTTCCTATCCCTTGTTTGTAAATAATGTTTGTAAATATTTATTTTATTTTTTTATGTTTTCTTTCTTTGTTTTGTTATTTGGCTTCCAATAAGTCTTTTTCAAGACACATTTTCAAGCTCCAAATCCATCTAAATTCTCAAAAGAACTTCATGAACCAAGAATGTAGATATGGCTCTTACACATTGGTTGATCATGGATTTTTGAAATTAAGATATAAATGTTATTTTGATAAATTTATGAAGATTATTAAATAGGATGATTGTTCATTTAAAATTTTGAACTTGTAAGTTATTAGTTCATTAAAATCTTAGTCTAAAATTTATCCTAAATCTTTATATATCCTGAGTCCTTATCCTTTGATTTTAATATATGTAGGAATGAATTGAACATGAATATGCTATGTGTCAAAATCTTGGATGATAAAATCAAAGATAGATAGCACATGCGAAATTCCCCAAAGTTAATAAGTAAAAGTTCCTTGGATCCTAAGAAGGAACATGAGGGTGACATTTGTCACAGTAATGGAAAATGATCAATCAAATCAATGGCCCACATTAAATATTATGAATAGGAAACAAATCAACTATTTATGTTTGATTGTATATTAGGTAGATCAATGGCCACTACTCCACCATATATCTTAGGAAGATCACAACCAAAAACTCATGAAAAATATTCTTTGAGGCTTGAAATAAGAAGTGTTTTCAACACTATGTAAACCAACATTGGGATAGCTTTAAATAATTAAAAATTTATAAGACTCCCTTTTCATGTTTTGATAATTTCAAAATCAAGCCTTGTGTGATTGATACCAAATCTTAGACTTCCAATGTCCTAATGACCACTAGTTTGAGATCATTGGTTATTTCCAATGGTGTCATCAAATCCAAATGGTCAAAATCCTTATTGGTGGTGTGTAATACAAGGAAATTGAGTTTCTTTTTATCTTATTTTAATGAGTTAAATAATTTATAAGTTTTAATAATGTGGGGGATAGTTCAACTCTCATCAAACTAATAGTTTCCAAAATATTGTATAATCTAAGAGTTGTATTTTGAACATAACCTTCAATAGCTCTATGAACTTGTACTATTTGATGTTTCTCTTGTACTTTCTCTATCTCTTGTTGTAGCTCTTGCCTAGCTTGTTTAGTTCCCTCATGAAGTTTTAATAAGGCCTCTATATTTTCATAAAGATAAGCCTTGAAATCCTCATTGTATGGAAACTATCCAAGTCTCCCATTCTTCCTAAATAAAAGTGAGAAAACATCTTACTTTCTTCCAAAACTAAGCCTCTACCATATTCATCTTATATTTTCCTCTTCTTGACCCTTTGGATGGTTTTAATTGATTTATAATTAATGTATCTCACATGAGGGAGATATGTTATTTTTAAGTTGGGTCTTTGTGAGGCTTGGGCCTCCAAGTTTGTATCCCACTGTGGGATTACCAACTATGCAACATCCACTAGTTGAGTGTCCTCAATAGTTGTTATTATCAAAACATCCCCTAAAGATTACATTAATGCCCCTACATGTAATGGGTCTAGAAATAATGTAAAGATAATCTTTTGCTAGTCCAAATCACTAAATTGAGGGATTGGATGGACAATATATGTAGGCTTATCATTCTTATTTTTTGTAGAGGAGGCAATAGAATTAGCTTGGGTATAAGTGGATAAAGGCATGGGAAATCCAAACTAAGTAGAGGAAACATGTAATTAAGCACTATCAAGGGCTCCCATATTTTTCTTAAAATGAAAATTTTTGGACTTAGGAGGAGTAATGGAAATGGTAACTAAATTAGTAGCAAGGGAAATAAAAACCATAGCATCTAAAGAAACAACCTCAAAACTATAAAAAAAAATAGGACTTATAGAAATAAAAGGACTTATAGGAACAATGGGAAAAACAAAAGTAATAGGGAACTTTATAACCATTAGAACTTAAGAAATAATAGGACCCAAAATAAGTGTAGTAGTGTCCAAAGTGGTGGTGACCTCACCTAATTTATCTACCTCCATTGGTGCTTTTTAATTGACCCCCTAAAGACTTAATATTTTAGCTCTTTTTAATTCTTCATCCTTGTCCTTATGCTTAGTTGATGGTGTCTCCATAGTTTAACTCTTAGGATACTATGGTGATGTAAGAGGGTCCTTAGGGGCTCTTGATTTCCTCTTATAATATATTTTTATCTTTCCATCCAAAGGAGGAGTCTCCTACATGATAAAAGGTGTAATGTCCACACTTGTATCAATAAGAATCGAGGGAAAAATAAGGAGGCTTGTGTCTTTAGAGTCATAATAATCAATGCAAATTGGTTCCTATTCTCCTCCTAAATAAGTTTAAATAGTATTCATTTTCCACACCTCTTTTTATTACTTGATAGCCTTCATTAAAATTGTTGGTGAAGCTTGGGAAGGCCCTACTTGTGAGGAGATTTACACAATATGTGCTTCTCCCATACCTTGCTCCTACTTCATATCTATCATCACATAGTTGGTGTTTATAATGATGTTCCTTTGTCCACAAGTTGTTAGGTCAGTCTATATGTCTAGTAATCTATAGTTTCCCATCCACTAAGAGGTGGAATCATGGTATGTGCCTAAAATAATGATGATGGATCTCTTTGGATGGATTTTAGATGATATTATATCAACCCAACCACTCTTACCTTTTCCATCACCTTAGCATCATCCTTTACATTTAAGAATATAAGTTCATGCTGATAAGGCTCATGCTAGGAGCGGATAACCAAGCCTAAGATATGATTTTGGATAAGTCCATGAGGATATTAGTCCATATGTTTCAAGGATGAAAATGAGTTAAAATATCTAGTTTTCATGACCTCTCTAAAATGATTCCTATTTGTGTATCACATGTGGCCAATCATCAAGGAAGACCCGTGGAACACAACCTTGTGTTTTTTCTTCATGTATTCATCTATACTCCACCATAGCTATTAGTTTATTTACCACTTTATCAGTTTGTTAGGGATGTATTTAGGGAGACATAGAAGGTATACCTTGTATCCTACCACCATTATTATAGTATAGTTAGGGTATAGTCAATAATACCCTCTTGGCTAGAATGTATTCTTGATACTTTCTAAAACTTGATTTAGGGGTTATTCATGAATTTCCCTCCACACTTAGGGGTAGACATTCTCATTTATTAGGAAAATGTTCCTCATTTAAGAATAGATATGTAGGAATGAATAAAATCCACATACCCAATTCTTAATGTAGTTAGGGAAAGGCTCCAGAGTGCTCTATTAAGAACATAAATGGTGGCCATGACTACATCTAATAGATTTGACATCATGTATAAGTGGCCACCCATGGCTATTTTATCCTTTTTAAACATGTTCATATATCCTAATGTTGATTATTTCTCCTAGGGTGAAAGTGAGCTTTGAGATCATCAATAGGTCTAACAATTGAACCTATTTTAGGTGGAGGAAGTGAATGTTATTGAAACCATATAACATAATTAATAGGGACATCCTAATGTAGATTATTATCCTAAAATTAGTTATTTTCATGGGATCCTTGGCCTTGAGTGTGACCACCTCTCTGGGAGAAATAAATTTCTTTAATGTGTTTTCTTTTATTCTTATTTTCTTCCATAGTTCAAGTATATGTCTATTTAATGTGGCATCAGTGATGGGTAGTCAAAAGTATCCTTGGAAATAATTCCCATATATTCAAGAAACAACTATCTTGTGGTTTAGGTGGTGTAGAAAGCTTCCAATCACCTTTGTTGTGAAGAACAATTCTTGAATTAGTTTGATGTAGGGCATCGCTTTGGCTTGGTGGTTGTAAAGTGTAATTATTGGAAATTTAATGGTAGTAAGTTCATGACCAACTACTTCTAGTCATCCATTAGAATTTTCTCATGTAAGTGGACATCTACATATCCATTACATCCCATAGGGTATTCTCTAATACATTTTTGAACACTATTGAATCAAAGACAATGTTTGTGTATTCTATGGAGTCCTTGACATATAAATTCGATGGTGGCAATACTCCTTTGAACACCTTAGATGATGATGCCATTATTAACCTATTTGATCACATAAAATTTAACTATGTGCTCTCTTTACTAGAAGTAGTTTGTAAATAAATGTAGATATCTAGGTCTTAAAATTATCTTTAGAGTGAAAATTCACTTTAACTTAGTAATCAAAAAGCACAATGTCTCTTATAAATTTAATGATATAACTTTTGAGTATAATACTTTAATTCCAGTTCATGTGCCATTAATGCCTACCATCTCCAAGCTTATTTTACTCATTTAAATATAACTTTACCACTTTAATTTGGTTGGTATTCCATGTATAATTTATATATTTTTAGATAAATACCACGTTATAGCCTTGGACATGTGTCACCCTATTGTTAATTCCACATAATATTAGATGTGCCATGTGGCATGCCTTCAAAATTTGGGTGTCATAAATTTTGTTGAGACTTGACTAAATAATTCTTATAATTCATTAAATACATGAAACATGAACATAAAGGTTGTAAATAATAAAACTTGTGAACAAAATTCCTGAACATACTTCTCCAACAAAATCTATGAAGACTAGATCCTATGAACAAAAGTTTGGAATAAAAGTTGTAAAGACTCGAAAGTCACATCTTAAAAAAAATATTAAATGCTAAAATATGTGAAGTGTAAAACTTACAAAATATTAAAATTATAACAAACACATGTTCTAACTAACATTTCTCATAAAGACCAAAAATATGTGAATAATAAAACTACTGAAGTATGTGACTTACAAAAGCCAAGAGTTTTGAACATATCCTACAAAGAAAAAGTTTCCAAAAAAAGGTTTTTAAAATTAAGACATGTGAAGGAAAAAATTTGTGCATGTGAAAACTTGTGAAGACTCAAAAGTTCAAAGATTCCAGATGTCACTGACGATAAATGATTTGATGAATAAAAGTTTTGAAAATAAACCTTCTAAAAAAACATGTTTTGATTAAAAACTTTGATGACAAAATCCCATAAACAAAATCATTGACAACAAGAGTTTTTTAATAAAAAATCTTGTGAAGATAAATATTGTAAATAGAGTTTTTGAAGACAAAATTTTTGAAGTACCAAAATACATGAAATTCACAACTCATGAATTTTAAAATACATGAAGTATAAAACTTAGGGTTTTAGTTCTTTAGTTCACACACATTCAAAAAAATTATATCTATACAAATTTTTTGAAGAGAATTAATGCATTATTCTAAATAAATCATATAGTGAAAACTTGGATAACAAGGGAATGCCAATTGCATTTATACATGATCATCACATAATGAAAATCATCTACATGTAGAATAGGAACTTTCTAAAGTTCTAATCTTAGCTAGGTGTGCATATGAATGTCAATGAAAAAGTATTTTCAAAATACGCCTAGGTTTTTCATACTACACTGGACCCCTATTTGAAAAAAAATAAGTATGTGGTTTGTTGAGTACAACAAATGGCAACTCATAGGGGGAATATTCTCAAATATTCAAGAACCTATATTTTTTAGTTAGAAATTAAAAATTAACATGAATCATACCATAAATTAAAAATTGAACTAAAAACATGAAAGAGACTCCCAATATTTTATGCAACATACTAATTTTGATCATACTTGAAACTACATGCACTAAAGTGATTTTCTTTTACCTTTGCCTTGAGGGTTTTAGTAAGTGCTTGGAATAAATTGTAGGTTTCATTCAAAAAAATTTGAAGCATATTAAAACTAAGGAAGCTTAAGCATTTCTCTACTACTAGCAACGCATCAATATCCTTGATAGAGATACCTTTGATCCCTCCATCTCTTCCCTTGTACACTTACATGATGCATGATATATAGATCTTATGTAATCATGTGAGTATTTCATCACCTTTAGATTTTTTTAGTTTTATTGATCACTCTTTAGGATGTATTGGTACTCTTTATTTTTTTAGAATATGATTAGAATAAGGAAGGGAGGAACCATTGTGAGTTGGTATTTGTGAAAATTTTATTTATTAGAATGTCCTTTTTAGCTATATCTAAATCAATGGTTATTACCTTAAACAAGTACTAATGTGAGAAGTGTATTTGATCCAAGGAAATGAGTAAACTTTATAAATTTATATGGAGTAATGAGATCAGATTTTACTTACCTAATATAATTATTTAATTTTGATATAACCATAATTAATTTGTTTATTACAACCTAAATTTTGAAAATCTCATATACAAGGGTGTAAAACCTATAAACAAACCAGTTTGTGTGTTATGTTCTATGTTCTTCCCACAATTATTCTTTCTTTTGGGACCTTCATTATGTATTTGTCATATTAATTCAATTATACATGAAAGTATAGTGAATTGGATATTACCTTGGTGATACCCATTTAAGTCAATCTAATTATAATAAAATAAAGACATATTCTAGAAAATAGGAAACTAAACTAAAAAAAGTAAAATGTTGAAAATAGGAAATGCTGATATTTAAATCATAAAACTAATTTAAAGAAAGAAAATGATAGAACTAACTATGAAATCATTAAATCTAACCTACTCTTACCTCTATCACAACACTTTTTGTTACTCAGGGACATCTCTAAATGGTACATCTATAGATTAGTGATTCAAAATCTACCCATTAATTAGACATGTCAATTCATTACATTAGAGGTCACTTAAATAGAAAGCATTATTATCCAAGATATCTAATATCTGGTAAGGTTTGATCCATAATGGGGTAAACTTGTCATGTTATCCTTTCTTTTCATATGCTTTATCCCATAAAATCATTAGATCAAATATTTTTAATCCTTTAAACTTTTCTATTCTATCAAACCACCTTTTGACCAAGTCCTGATGTTTACTAAAATTAAGAAAGGATTCATTCCTTGAATACTCCATCTCTATTATATCTAATAATTAGGACTCCAATTTCTCACTTGGTTCCATGTATTCTTGCATGAATTGATACGTTAACAATTTAAGCATAATTGGGAATATCGGTTGTCATTCATACACTAGCAGGTAAGGTGAAGCTTTGAGGGCATATTTGTATCTTGTTTGATCTAATCATAGTGAATATTTCAGTAGATGATTCCATTCTCTTGGTTTATTAGTAGCTAAGTTTTTGATGGCATTAATTAGGTTATTATTTGTTGAAATATCCAATCCATTACCTTATGGGTAATGATTAGAAGATCCTAGTGGTGGTTTTCATGGGCTCATTCAATGAACTCAACTGATTATAATGGTATCCCATTATCAAAAACTAAGTAAATAGGGGTATCAAACCTAGTTGTGATGTTTCCTTCAAGAAAAAAATTACATCCTATGCTTTGGAATTTTTTTTAGACACTATTTTCATCCATTTGGTATAATAATATATGGTTGTAAGAAAAAATCTATGGTTGGTTAAGGAATTCAAGTTGATGAAACTAATGAAATATAATCCCCACTAATCAAATGGGCTTCCTTCAATAATAGGCAGTAATGGTATTAATCCATGTACTTATCTTTGCCAAGACCTAGAATTCATGGCATGTTCATACATGGGCATGTGCATCTTTAAAGATTGTTGGCATATAGTATCCCATTATGATAACCTTATGTGTTGTGGTCTTTATTATGGTGTAGGTTCTCCATAATATCTTGAGCTTCATCTTGTGATACACATCTTAGGTAGATGCCTTCATAATTTCTTAGATAGAGAATCCCTTTTTTGATCATGTAGTGAGTAGATTTGAGCCTTAAGGCTCTCTTTTATTCTCTACTATGTTCTGGAGGATAAGTACTAGTGAGTAAATATTTAATGATATCATCATACCAATCTCTTATAGATACATGTGTCTCACAAACCTTCTCAATGGTGATGCATGGGTCAAGCTCAGTCATAAACCAAATGATGCCTTATCCTCTAAATTTTTTGGAAGGCTTTATTTCTATGTCAAAATCTTACAATTTTCCATTTATTTGCCTCTATACTCTCCCAATTCATTTTGTCCCAAAGTGAGCTCAATAGTAGGGTCTATCACAATAGTGATGGTCTTATTTCTCAAGATATAATGCCTAAATTTTTTTACCAATTTGATAAGAGCAAATATTTCTTGTCTCTCATCGAGTACTTGAGATCTAATTCTTTTAAATTAATGCTCATAAATGAAATAGGATGCTCAATTTAATCCTTGTTTTGGGTAAGCACAATATTAATTGTGTTCTCTAAAGTAAATGAATATAAGGAAAAGTCCTTATTGAAGTCCAAGCTTATTAACACTGGAGCCTAATATATGGCATCCTTGATGTCTTGAAAACACTTTTAGGCCTCCTATTTCTATTCAACTTTGGATTATTACTTAATCATTGCATTTATAGGTCTAGTTTTTTTTCAAAACTTGAGATAAACTTCCTCACAAAATTTATCTTTGTGAAGAAAGACTTGAGTTCTTTCTTGTTGTTTGGGAACATAATCTTAGAAATCCCTTGAACTTTATTTGGATCAATGATGATCCCATCCTTGGTGATGATGTGACCCAACAATTTACCCTCAATAACACCAAATATACTCTTTTTTGGGTTTAGCGATATGTCAAACCTTTTACATCTTTCAAAGATTGACTTTAGATGGCCTACATGATCAGTTTTGTTCTTTGATAAAATAGTGAGGTTGTCCATGTAAATTATTATGAATTTACCTATTATCCCTTGAAATGTGTGGTTCATGACCTATTGAAAGGTCTATCATATGTCAATTAGGCCAAAATACACCTTTTTATATGCATAAGTACCCTACTTCATAGTTAATGTAGTCTTCATCATATCTTTAAATTCTACCATCACCTAGTTATATCTTAAAAAAACATCCAAGAATGACATCAGACTAGAACCTATTACTATCTAGCTCACCTCATCTAATGAAGGAAGAGGGTAGTTGTCCTTCTCAAAAGCCTTATTCAAGTTCATAAATTCAATACACAGTCTAATCTCCCCAATATTTTTTCTAATTAGAACCAAGTTAGAAACCCAAGTTGAGTGTCTAATAGGGAACACTATCTTAGTGTTTAAAATCTTCTCTACTTCCTTTTAGATGAGTCCTTCTAGGATGGTATTAACCAAACTTTATCTTTGGGTTTGTATTTGATGGGATTGTATGGGTGATGACTCTCGAATTGAAAACCTTCAAGTCTTCATATGCCCATGCAATCACATCTTTATACTAGATGAACAAATCACCCTTTGTCTTTCTTCTAGGGTGTAACTAAGACCAATGTTAACATAGTGTGGATCATTGTCATGCCCCAAATTCTCCTTATTGAACTCAGATTCATTGACTTTAGGATGCCTCTACTATTGGGATTATAGACCCATATCAAATTCTCTCTTCAAAGAAACCATCCCCAAAGGAAGAATATTTTCTTTGAGTTGAATGACTCCTCCCAATTCCACCTTAATAAATAATTAATTTATTTGTCATCAATGTTTTAAGAGTCAAATTGCCCTGAATTGGTCAAGAATTGGAAAATTCCTTGATCATCATAAAAATAGAGAAATTTTATATATTTTTAGGAACCAATGGTCAAGGTACAAGTTTAATATATTACCTCTATACTTTGGACTCCTGTAATGGTGCCAAATTGGTAGCTAAGGTAATTAGTGAGCAAGCAACCTAGATATGTTCCCTAGTAATAAATATTATATTAAATGCCTCAAATGACTTGATCAAATCCTAAGCCCAATGTTTTTATCTATTTATAAATTACAATTTGTATTGGTATTTATTTCTAACCTAATTAATTACCAGGTCTAAATCTCTATATATTAACAAATGCTTGAGATTATTTTTGAGAGTGAATTTTAGCCCTAAAATTAGTGCCTCATATTCTTCTCTATTTTTGGTGCATGTAAATTACAACTTGTAAGCTATTAGGTACTTATTACCTAGTGAGTTAACTAGTTTGATACCAACACCTGATCCTTGCTTGGATATTTCACCATCAAAATGGAGATTCCACAATCAAGAAGGTCCTTGGACTTTTATCCTTTGCATCTCATACTTAATGGTAAAGGTATAAATCTAAAGATTAAGAGATTTATAACTTAATTATTTATTATTAAAATTATATTATGTGATGGGATAATTCATTCTCAATTATCGAGCAATTTGAATTTGATTTGGAATACCTCTCCAAGTATCCAAATGTGAGAGAAGTTTATTGATACATACCTATTTAGCAACACATGTGGTTCAAATGTAACTTGAATGTGCACATCTTTCAATTCTCCATCCATAGGCATAACTATTTTGTCTAACTATAAAACTATCCTCTTAGATTGGGCTTAGAGTTAATCCTAGATTTTGACAAATAGAAGTTAGAATTATAGTGTTTGAAACTCCATAATCAATTAAATAATTATTTATATACTTATCAAATTCTTTAATAATTAATAAAAAAGGAGGAACTTTTGGGTTAATCTTGTATATGACATCAGTATGAGTGGCTTTTATCTTCTCAATAGTACACTTCCTTGTAATGGACCTTCATAAGAGCTCCTTCTATTTAGTATCTGAGCCAATTCATGAAGAGTGATATTTAATTTTATATTCTTCATGTCCTCAATGATGTACCATCCTTTTCTATATTTTTCCTTATTCAGGGGTTGATCACTCCCTTTTGAGGGAGGTGGATTATTATTAACCTTTATATTCGTGGGAATGGTTGTAGTTTAGATTAGTAGATGTAGTTAAGGGTTGTTTGTTCCTCAAATTATAATTGCTTCTCTATAACTACTAGAAAGCATGTAACTCATATGAGTTATCCTCTGACACATTGTCATATTTTCTTGGGAAAGGAAAATCATGAGTTTCAAAGAACATAGGTGTGATTGAATAACTATTATCGTTGGGAAACTCTAATGGATTATTTATCAAATATTTTCTTACCATTTCTCTTTGGAATATTTCAAATGTTACACAAAATTCAACATAGTCAAACTCACCATGTTTTGATGTGTTATGAACCCTACACTAATTGGGTATAGCAATCTCCATTATGTTTATCTCTAGAAAATTATTAGATTACTATTTTTATACATTATTTATAGGCTTTTTGAAAGTCCTATTATATATTTAAAATCCAAAATTTTAATTATTGTTTAAACCATTAATAATACCTATCTTCCTTTACATTCCCAAAATTTCATTTCTTAGATTTTGAACCATCCTTTGTATAGAATCCAAGTTTGGTTTGGTAGAATCCATACCTTGTTCAACTTCAGCATTGGATGGGAGTGAATGTTTATTTTTTTTATGACCATTCATTCGTGCAAGGTTGCTCAAGAAGTCATAGTTCAGATTTGGTGTATGTTGTGTCATAGGAGGTAGTGTATACAATTGATTCTAGTTGAATGCCAGAACATTTTGATTCACATGAGTGATTGGATTTAAAGTTGGTAAAATAACATTGAGGATGGAAGTGCCTAATATCTAATTATTTACTTTCCTATCAATGTTGATTGGTTCTTCATAAGCTAGTGCTAGAGTGTTAGTACTAGCAATTCTTTGCATAGATACTACAATAATTAGATCTATGGAATTCCTATATATTTTGAGTGCTAGAGGCTCTAATAGTTTATATTCAATGCTTAACCAAGTGTAAATATTCTAAAACCTCACATTAAAATCACAAATTAGCTCATTGGGCTCCCTCTTCATATTGGTGAAATGTTGATACACCACACTTGGGTTGGTAACCTATCTAACTTAGGAAATAAAAGTGTTTTGACATGATTTACATGAATTAATAAATTTCTCTTGATAATTAAGGAACCAATCATAATAAATATCCTACAATATGAATAGGAAAAACATGCATGCAACATCTTCATGAGTAACATTTATCAAATTTAAAGCATCTTTGAAAGACTTGATATGCTCATCTATCATCCTTCCTCTTAAAGAAGATAAATAAGATAGATACTTCTCAATATTCCTTGGTAAATTATGTAATCTCCTAGCACTACAATAGTGGATCTATTTAACCAAGGCAAAGCCATAGGATGATTAATGGGTTGGGGTTTCTTATTGGGGAAGGTGTCTTGACCCAGGATATTATGAGAATAACTGATGCAGATCTAGGCCTTGAATGGATTGATAAAAGTGAAACTAAAATACTAGTTTGGGCACTAGACCTAGTTACTCTCTTGGGTGTCTCTAGTGAAACTTAGACATAGGGAACAACCTTTTCTAGGGAAGGGCACATAGTGGTTTCAACCCTCATAATGCCATCTTCTATTTCTATTGATGTGGTTTTTATACACACCACAAATTCAATGAGGTAACCTCTAACATTTAAGGATACTAATGGAGATAAAATACACTTTAGGTCATGAGTTTTAGGTATGGTTTGAATAATCAAGTGGTGGAATAGTAGGAAAATAATATAGGTTGTTAACCAGGTGTGAATGGATGAGTGAAACTTATAATGTATTTAAAACCTAGTTGAGTTGGAAGAATGGATTTTATTCTAAAGTGGGTAGACCTTAAAAAAATCCAAAAATGGGGAAAAGGTAGAGTAGGAAAGAAGGTTATATGACCTCAAGTGGGATTACTTCTAGTTTGGTCTCTTTGTGGACCAGTATCTAAAACTAATCCTTTCAGCTAGCAATTATTGCTCATAGACACACAAATATAATTAAGGAGTTAAAAGAAAATATAATATAACATAGTTTAAAATCTAAACTAAATTTTTCTCCTGTTTAGAGTTTTTGTTGCACAAAGTTATTCATAAGATAATATCTTGGATTGGTGAGATATATAAGGTAGCAATTTCTCACTCCTAAAAAACTATATCATGGAAAACACTTTTACACACTCAAATAAATGTAGTCAACCTAATTACATAAAATCAATGATATTTACTAATTATCCAATAGCTATTACACATTCTATACTACTATATATCACTAATAACAACAAGTAATTATTAGTATCTTTTTCACACTTTGAATTATTGAATCAACCAAGTAGGAAAATGAACATAATTAATTACACATAATTTAAAGAGGAAGACATCAATGTAGTTGCATGACAATCAAAAGATTTCTTCTTGTATTGATAAAATTTCCAATCAATCTCCTCTCTCTTTAAAAATTGTATGATTACAATATAAATAAATTTTGGTAGGGTTTGCCTCATCCTCCAAATCCATAAAAAACTCTAAAATTGCATGCTAGTGATAATTAAAATGAGAGTTCTAATTGATGTAAATTCTACATGCATATTTAATATAGACAAAACTGAGACTTTGAAATAAGACTCATTTTTATAAAACCATAAATGTGTGCATGTTTACAAAATTACTCAATCAACTATTACATGTATTAGTTCCATTCTTAATTTAAATTAAAAATACACATTAAAATAATGAAATAAAACTAAGGTTTATTGGATGTTGGGGCCTATATGGTTGAACTCAAAGTCATCAGAGGGACTATAGTGGAAGGTGTAGTTAAACTAGATGATCCAACCATAGCTTTTTTCTTCACTTATAATTATCGGTAATGCTTGTATCTAATGCTACATTTCAACCTTATTGTATCCATGTTTAAAAAAGAGGGCCTATATACCCTACTGACTTGTGACAATAAGCATGCATGTTTAGTCTTGGTGGATCTGAAATCCACCTAAAATATTTCTACCTTTGTAACCTTCTTCCTAGAAAATCCCATTTCTTACTTAAATTATTCTATTGTTCACCCCTAAAGACTTTTCTTAAAATTGGCAAGTGGCTACTAGAGTAGTTGGTAAAATCTAGACCTGATTATTAATTTACCTAAGGGATATCGGGCTTGGGATAGCTTTAACTCATCCAAAAAATTTAAGAATAACTTTTCATGTTCTACTAATTTTATAATTAAGGCTTGTGCGCTTGATACCCAATCTCAAACTTTTGATGTTTTGATGACCACTAGATTGATAGCATTGGTTTCTTCCAATGGTGTCATCAAATCCAAATGTCTAAAATCCTTATTGGTGGTGTATAATACAATAAATTGAGCTTATTTTCATATTCTTTTAAATAATTAAATAATTTAGAAGTTTTAACAATGTGAGGGATAATTTATCTCTTATCAAATTAATAGTTTCCAAAATATTGTACAATCTAAGATTTGTGTTTTGAACATCACCTTTAATTGCTCCAAGAACTTGTACTATTTTTTTTCTCTCATACTTGTTCTAGATCTTGCTATAACTCTTTCCTAGCTTTTTTATTGCCCTCTTGAATTTCCAATAAGGCCTCTATATTTTCCTGAAGTTAAACTTTGAAATCCTCATTGTAGGGAGATTATCCAAGTCTCTTGTTCTTCCTCTTTGAAAGTGAGGAAAAATATTTCCTTTATTATAAAACTAAGATAATGCTAGACTCATCCTCTATTTTCCTCTTCTTGACCCTTTGGTTGGTTGATGTTGATTTATAAAAAATGGAGCTCATGGTGGTGAGATTTGTTATTGTCAAATTAGGTCTTTATGAGGCTTGGGCCTCCACGTCTATTTCCCATTGTGGGATTACCAATTGTGTAGCATCCAATGGTTGAGTGTCCTTAGTAGGGGTCATTGTCAAAATGTCCCTTGAATACTGCATTAATGCCTCTACATGTAGAGGGCATAGAAATGATGGAAAGATAATCTTATGCTAGTCTATATCATCAAACTAAGGGATTATATGGATAATATATGTAGGATTATTCTTCATAGTTTTTATAAAGGGAACAATAGAATTAAATTGGGTACTAGTGGATTAAGTCATGGGTAATCCCAACTAATTAGAGGAAACATACAATTGAGCACTAGTAAGGGCTCCCATAGATTTATTAAAATGAACCTTTTTAGACTTAGGATTAGTAGGGGAAATGCTAATTGAGTTAGTAATAGGGGAAGTAGAAACCATAGGATCTAAAGAAATAACCTCAAAACTAGAAATAATAGGAATTATAAAAATAACATGACTTATAGGAATAATGGGAATAGTGAAATCAATAAGGAATATAGTAACCATTGGAAATAAATAAATAATAAGACGTAAAGGAAGTGAAATAATAGTGGAAAGAGAAGTGGTGACCTCACTTGAATTGTTTACATCCATTGGTGATTTTCCTTTGATCCAATAAAGACTTAAGACTTTATCTCTTTCAATTCTTCATCCTCATCCTTAGGCTCAGTTGATGGCATCTCCATAGTTGAACTTGTAGGAGACTATGATGATGGAAGAGGGTCCTTAGGGACTCATTTTTTTCTCTTGTAATATATTATTATCTTTCCAACCAAGGGAATAGTCTCTTGCATGGTAGAAGGTGCAATGTCTAGGATTGTAGAAATAGAAACTGAGGGAGCAATGAAGAGGCCTATGTCTTTAGAGTTGGAGGAATCAATGTAAATTGGTTATTTTTTTCCTCTCAAACTAGTTGTAATAGTAGGCATTTCCCCCACCTCTTGATCTTGTTTTCCAACCTTCATTATAATTGGTGGTGAAGATTATGAAGGTTAATCTTGTGTAAAACTTGATACAATGTGTGCTTATTTCACACCTTACTCCTACTTCATAGTTGTCATCATATTAGGTGGTGTTTAGGATGAGGTTCCTTGGTCCATAGTTTGTTGGGTTAGTTGAGAGATCCAGTAGTCTATAGTTTCCCATCAACTAGGAGGTGGAATCTTTGTTTGCACCTTTGTAATTATGATAGAAGACTCTCTTTAGATGGCTCTTATATGATATTATATCAACCCATCCATTCTTTGCCTTTCCATCACCTCAGCATCATCCTTTGAATTCAATAATCTAAAGTCATGCTCATAATTATTATGTTGGTAAAGGATGCCCACGATTGAGATATGTTTTTGGGTAAGGCCATGAGGATCCCAGTCCCTATATGGCAAGGATTCCAATGAGTAAAATTATATGGTTTTTTTACCTCTCCAAAATGATTCTTTTTTTGTGTAGCACATATGGCCAATCATCAAGGAAGACCCATGGAACACAACCTTGTGTTTCTTCTTCATGTCTTCATCTAGGCTCCACCATAACTGGTAGGTTATTTCATATTCTACCAATTTATCTGGGACATATTTATGGAGACATAAAAGGGATATCTTGTGTCCTACCACCATGAATATAGTATAGTCAAGGTATAGCCAATAATCCATTCTTGTCCAAAGTGTCTTCCAGATACTTTCTAAAACTTGGTTCAAGGGTTTTGTTAGCAACCCAAGATGCACCTTATTGAATTTGATTGATATGATCTCCTTCAAACCTAGACTAAAATTGGATTAGTCCATAGGTTGTGGGATACCTATACTTAGACCAAACCTCTAGATTATGAGGTTAGCTCCTTTAATGTATCAAATCTAGATATATTACTAAAACCTACTTTGATTTTGGGGTGAAAAGAGTTAGAAAGATAATTGAAATGGAAATCTTATTCTAGTGATGGTGATACAACTATATTTTTGGTTCATCCACTCAATTTAAACTCCAAATAACACTAAAAAGCAATGAAAATAATTGAATCTTATAACTCCAAGGGACTCCTATGCAATAGTGTTTCACATAAAGGTTTCATCAAGTGATCAAAGTATGAGGGAAATGATGGGAGGCTTGATTCAAGGAAATAACTAGTCAATATATCCACTATTAGCTCAATCATTCAACATCAAACACTATATATGACCTGCATAAGATGACATACTAGTAACTATATGCAATTATAAATGCATCATGTCTATAAATGAAGTCTAACTCAAAGAAGATAGATCATACCATACAATTTTGATTGGGGACACATTTTTTAATTGGGAACATGACCAATATAGGGATCTGATAGACCTAATTAGGGGATCTCTTACCATGATTCACCATTCTAAGGAGGGTTCCAAATTATCCTGTTAATCACAATCATACAATAACCCAAAGGGAATCATGTGTTTTGATATCTCACTAAATAAATAACAAGTAAAGTAAATCTAATCTAGTACTCACCAAATCTTCTAACACAAAATGGGGGTTAGAAATAATAAAATTAAACATGCATAAGATACATATATTCATGTCAATGTATATAGAATTCTAATGTATGGAGGATAAGTAAAAATGCATACTTACCTTTGAAGATGAACTCATTGATCCTTAATCTCTCCCTTGGCCAAGGTGTTTTGTATGAGGTTATTGTGGTGTTATGGATGACAAGGATAAATTAGATCTAGGATACACAACCTATCAATGCATCCAAAATACTTCTCCATAAGACAAGATACATATCTCTAAAGAAAATATGAAACCCTCAGCTTGATCCTCAAGTAGAATGATGGATAAGAAAATGTGAAATGACTCTTACTTATTTTTATCTTCTATAAATAATGCCAAAATGAACTTGTATATATAGGTGTATTTGAGCCTAAAACTTTCAAAAAAATTCCACCAATAGGGTCGACCTAGTTAACCTAGCACAATTTTGGCCATAATAATTTCTAACCTCTTGACTCTTCCTTGGAAGTGGATCCATGAGGTGTAAGTGGATGGAAGGTGGTAAGTTTAAGATGATAATGGATGATGGGAATGAGAATGGAAATGGAATGAAAAACCTACAATAGTGATGAAAGGTAGTGACAAGACTGTGTTTGGGGATGAAACATGATGGAGAGTGGAATGAGAATGAATCCAACCTCTAAGTAGTCCTAAAAAAACATGAAGGAAGCATAGTCATATAGAATAATTAGTCATACCACTTTGAAGTTTTTTTAGAAGCATATACTACTAAAAATGGAAACCTAGGAATCTATTAACTTTCCTTAAACTTTGCTAAACAATGATTGTGAATAGGTTTAAAGGTGATTGATGGTGTTTAAAGGGGAATAGACATTGATAAATATTTGTGTCACTTGAATTAAGTGCATATGACATGAATAAAACCCTTGTAAACAAAAATCCATCAAATCTTTATGTTCTTTCTATCTCATGAATCATGCAATCTCTCTTTAGTTGCTTACAAACTATAGATTAGTTATGTATGCCTTCTTGAATTCCATATGACCTTCACACATGTGTAAATAAGTTTAATAATATAAATTTAAGTTTATTCATATTCTTGAAAAACTCCACAAACTTTTTTTTTATCATGATGCCCAGATAAGGAAAAATCTTAGAAAACTAGTTGTTTGCTTGGATGAAGAAGGCATAATGAGTGCCTTATCTTGTTAAAGATGGTTTATAAAGGGGAGAGAGACTGAGAGAGAGAGAGAGAGAGAGAGAGAGAGAGAGAGAGAGAGAGAGAGAGAGAGAGAGAGAGAGAGAGAGAGAGAGAGAATGAGAACCAATTGTTATATATATAATATATTTTATACCCCTTTCTCTACCCAAAATTCTAGACCTTGATTTTTTCTCTCATGGCCATACCATGTGAAAACTTGAAGGGTTATCTTGATGTGAAAAGAAGCAAGGTAGTGCTTGTGGATCAGTTTTGAGCCTGTTTGTGATCTTTTCACCTTGAATTTATTCAATAACACCTTTATTCTCTTCACCTTCAAGATCATGATCTCTGTTGTATGGAAAAAGCCATACAAGTTTGTACTTCCTACATGAAACTCATAAAAATACTCTTTTATTTACATTTTCTCCAAACTTAAAGCTTAAAAACACTAATTTGGGCACATTGAGGAATACCACGAGTTAAATAGTTTATTAATATAATTATTAAGTCTTTTAACATATTTATGGGGTCAAATTTGGCATGTGGGAACTAATGGATCCCTTTTCTATGCTTAGACTTGCATAGAATGATATTTTCAAAGTATGAAATCATGTGAATAAAGTAAATTCATGAATATGGTGTTAAAAGGAATTATAAATTATTTTTTGGATTTTTTACTCCATATTTATCATTTAAAGGCCAGAAACCTCTCTTTTAAGTAAAATTCAAATATTTTCATAAAGGAAAATTACCACTGAATGTTATGAAAAGTACCTTAGATCCTTATTTAGGTCCAAAATAGGATTATATATATCTTAAACACACATTTAAAAGCTCATAGACATCCACATACCTTTAATATATTAAACATACTAGAGAAATCATGATGAGTCATCAGCTACTCTCTTCACCATCTCCATCTAAGCACTTTTAGATCATAAGGCATGACAGTGACAAGACATGGGACTCACTCTCTTCACTTGATGGTTAATGACATAAAGATGCTCAAACACATCAATTAATGACCTAATATAATTAGGAAATGAAATTTTGTTTAATATAGGGGTTACAATTTGGCCTTGACAAGCCAAATTACCAATAGGTTCTTCATGAATTTTCCTCCACACTTAGGGGTAGACATTCTCATCTATCTAGATGATGTTCATTATATAATAATAGATAATAGATATAGAGGATGAATAAAAGTCTCATACTTGATTCTTAATTTGGTCTATTGTAAGGCTCTATATTACATTATTATGAAGGTAAACGGTGGTCATGACTATATCTAATAGATATGACATCATGTATAAGTGGCCTCCTATAGGTATTTTATCTTTTTTAAACATATGTTCTTAGATCATGGCACTGATTATTTATCCTTAAGAAAAAGTAAGATATGAGGTCATCAATAAGTCTAATATCAAAACCCATTATAGGTGGAGGAAGTGAATGTTGTTAAAATCATATGACCTATTTAACAATCCCATCCTAATGTGGATTCCCATCCTAAAACTAGTTATTGGCATGGGCTCGTTGGCCTTAAGGGTGACCACCTTTCTAAGAGTAATACATTTCCTTAATGTATTTTATATTATTCTTTTTTTTCTTCCATAATTCAAATCTATGCTCATCAATGTGTCATCTATAATGTGTAGTCACATGTGTCTTTATAAATCATTCCCAGAGATGCAAGAAACAACTATCTTGTAGTTTAAGTGGTGTAGAAATCCACCAGTCACATTACCTATGAAGAATAAGTCCCAAAGTAGGCCAATGCATGGCATAATTTGGGCTTGGAGGATAAAAAGTATAACTATTAGTGTTTTAATGGAAGTAAGTCCGTGACCAACTACTTTTGTTTAGCCATTAGATTTTCCTCTGGTCAGTGGGCATCTATGTTATCCATTATATCCCATAGGGTTGTGTAATTTACAAATTTTTTGTTGAAAATAATTTTAATAAAGGACATCATATTTGTATTTTTTGGAGTCCTTGATGGAGATTTTTTACAATGGAAATACTCCTTTTAACACCTTAGATGATGATGCCATTATTTACTTATTTACTCATGTGAAATTTGATTATGTGCTCTCTCTACTTGAATTAGTTCATAACTGATTTCAGGTAACTAGGGATTAAAATTATCTTTAGAGTGAAAATTATCTCAATCTCATTAGTAATTAATTGGCATGATGTCTCTTCCAAATTCATTAATATAGCTTTTGAGTATAAGACTTTAATTCTAGTTTATATGCCATTAATTCTCAACATCTCCAAGCTTATTTTACTCAATTTAATTCAAACTTTTCCACTTTAATTTTTTGAGTATGTTATGTATAATTTATATATGTTCAGATAAATTCCATGTTTTATCCTTGGACACATTTCACCCTATCATTAATTCTACACAAAATTAGGTGTGTCATGTCATGTGCCTTCAAATTTTGGGTGTCAAAACTTTTGTTGAGACTGGACTAAATAATTAACATGATGCCTCAAATATGTAAAAAATGAAGACAAAGGATATTAAGAAAAAAAAATTACAAAAAAAAATCTTTAACACACTTCATAAACAAAAGTTCTAAAGACTAAATATTGCGAACAAAAGTTATGAAGACCCAAAATTTGAATTTTACAAAAAATCTAAAAAGTATAAATACATAAAGTGTAAAACTCATGAAATCTAAATTTTTTGATGAACATAAGTTTTGATAAACATTTTTTGAAAAGATCAAAAATATGTGAAGAAAAAAACTATCAAAGTACATGAATTAGGAAAACCAAGAGTCACGAACACATCCTTAAAGATAAAGTTTACAAATAAAATTTATGAAGTGTAAGATATACGAAGTCAAAAACTTGCATGGATGAAAACTTGTGAAGACTCATAAGTTTGAATATGTTGAAGGTCACTATAAATAAATGATATGATGAAAAAAAATTCAAAATTAAAATTTTTGATGAACATGCATTATGTTCAAAAACTCTAATGGCTAAATACCATGAACAAAAGCTCTAAAAACAAGAGTTTGAAAAAAACAAATCTTGTGAAGATAAATATTGTGAACATATGAGTATGATAATTTTTGGTTATAAGTGTCTACATAGTTTTATATCAACACATTTTGAATCACTCTTCATGATTCATCCTCAAGAAATTACACAAGAAAATGAATCACAAAGAGTGATTCAAAATGTATCGATCTAAAACTACGTACACATTTATACCCATAAATAATCTTGCTTATTCGTATGGACTTTGAAAACATCAAAAATCTTGTTTTGAACATAGTTTCCAAAGATAAAATTTTTGAAGTACCAAAATATGTGAAATTTGAAACTAACAAAGACCATTAATACATTAGTATGCATAAATCATATAGTGAAGACCTAGATAATGAGGGAATGCCAGTTACATTTATACATGATCAACACATAACAAAACTCATATACATGTAGAAAAATAACTTTTTAAAGTTTTGTGCCTATCTAGGTATGCAAAACAATGTCAATGAAAAAATATTTTCAAAATAAACCTAGGTTTTTTAGACTACATTGAGTCCCTATTCAAAAAAAATTAAGAATAGGGTGTGTTGAGTACAATAGATACAAAATTACAATGGGAAACTCTAATGGTGTGAAACACCATGGTCTCATAAATTTATTAATATTTGAGGCATTGGAGGGTGCACATTCATGGTTATATTTAGATAAAATAATTTTTATAATTGAGGAATCATGAATGAGATGATCAAAAAAATTACATTCTATAATACCACACATATATTTTTAGACAAGGGTAAAGGATGGTTTTTTGGTAGGGGTCCATACCTTGTTACAAGAGGATCAAAACCTATATATCCATAGAAAACTATTCTAAGATAGCCTAAATAGTAAAACCAACAAATCTACTACAAAAGAAGCCAAAAATTATCAAAAGTAACTCAAAAAATAGAATGCCTTAGTAGTTATGCAGCCTTTTGAGGGTGTCCTTTATCTCTTTAATGTTGTTATGCATGTTCTAGAGCCTGCTAGTCATAGTATTATCAATGACCTTCCCATTATGTTTATAAATGTTACCTCTACCTCCCTTATCTAAAATGATAGCAAGATCACTAATAATAGTATCCTAGGTACCAATGATCTAAACCAACCAGTAGTGATATTATCCAAATCGATGAACTTTCTATAAAGGATATTAACTTTCTCACTCAAATTATGAATTTGAATTTGATAAGTTTTAATATTATTCTCATTGTAATCCATATACTTCATCTTATTTTTATAATTGCAATTGATAATAATCATCTCCTTTCTCACATCATTGACCAAGATTTTGAGATTGTTCAGCTTCTCATGGAAAAAATTATAGTTGGCTTCATCTGAAGTGGTACTCAAGGAAAGAAGGCTTTGGACCACATTAGCCTTCTCATAATAAATATTTTTCCCCTATTTTGAGTGATTACAAAGAATCCTTGTTTGGGGGTCATTGTTTAAAACTTTATAAATGCCCCTAACCCTTTTATGCTTAGAGGAAGAAGGCAAGGGGTTATCAGGTGGAGGGGTTAAGGAAGGATTACTTCTCAAGGATAAGTTTAACAAGTACAAATGTAGAATTGAAATAATGGCTTGGTGAGAGGGATTGGCTAACCTCCCTAATTATAATTTTTGAATAGATGTTTCAAGAGAAGTTATAAGAAATAATGATAGACTCACCATAATATGGTGCCTAAAGTGGTTCGTAAAAACTAGGAGGAAGATTTTGATAACATGGTGCCATCCATCTAGAGTTAGGAAATAAATAATGATCCTTGTAATCCCATTGAATGTCTTAGATAGAGAGGTTATAAGGAAACCTCCATGGTATGGAGTCAACTATTTGTCCCCCACTATGAATGTGTCTAGTTCATGTTGTTTATTGCATATATTACCTTGGAAATTATAACCTTCAGTAGTGAGACATATGATAAAGGATATTAGATCTTCAGTGATGGAAAAATTATTACCTCTAATATTGACTCTTCTATCTTTCCAATTTTTGGCAAAGTTCTAGGAAATGTGAGAGTCATGCCCTCTAACCCTATGGATAAAATTTAAAAACCCACCAATCTGTAGATGCTCCAATAAAACTTTATCAGTCTCCAAAGACTTGTTAAAGGTATCCTTTATTTTGAGATGTTCTCTACCCATTCTAATAGAAAATGAAATTATAACTAGGAGATGCTCTTTCTTGAGAAAACTGAGGATGTAAGAGATAGAAGTGAAAATAAGTCTAAAATGATCTTTCCAATTGAAGAGAGAGATACTTGTGATATTTGCAATGATTAAACTCCATGTCCCAATGTGATATAAATCACAATTCAAACAAGTGTCCTTATGACAAGAATTAACACATGCTTATCTCATGATGGAGTTAGATGATGAAGTGCTCAGGCATGATTTGTGAATCGGTCCATCTAAGGAGTTGGTTGCTTTGAATACCAACATTAGCTAACAGATCAGCTAGTTGGTTACCCTCTCTATAGACATGTGAGACTTTAGTCTCAATTAGAGAATTACATAACATAAGGCCTTCATCAATAAAATGTTTAATGGTCCAACTAGGAGTGGAGGAGTTATTGAGACACTTGATGATGTTTAAATAATCTCCTTCAATTTGGAGCTTTTCAATACCAAAATCTTTAGCAAAGTGTAGACCCCAAAGAGAAGCAAGATCTTCAGTATAATGATTTGGCTAGATTCTTATGTTCTAGCATAGGCAAAAATGAAACCACCTTTTCTATCTCTAAAGACTCTTCCCCCTCTAATAATCCTTGGATTACCTTTTGAAGCTCCATCAAAGTTATGTTTTATCCAACCTAAAGGATGACTTCTCCATTTCATAGTTTTCTTGTAGTTAATCTTATCCATAATAAAAGAGTCTAAAACTAAAGAAATTTTCCATCTGATAGCAATATCCTCTTCAATATTATAAGGTTTTTGGTCTTCCTTGATGTTACACATGGAAATATTTTCTCTAATCCTAGAGAAAATATTGATACTAGCCTGGTTAATATTGCTATAAATTTCTTTAAATTTATGATATTCTTCTCATGCCAAATGGTCCATATAGTATAGGGAAAGGATAGCTTCCAAAGAATTTTCACTCTTTTTTTATTGAAAGAAGATTTATATTACTTTACAAAAAATTTAATATTATCTAGTGTGACCGATTAAAGATTAAAACTTGCAAGAACATTGTTCCAAAGAGTAGTTGCAAAAGGATAATGAATAAAAAGATGATTAGTCATTTCCTCATGATTATTACATAAAATGAATCTATTGGGAATCATCTAACCTCTTTTGATTAAGTTTTCCATCATGAGATGTTTATTTTGAACTACATTCCAAAGAAAAATATTTATTTTGGGAAGAAGACCCTTGTCCCAAACTTCCTTCTAAAGAGTATCAAGCTAAACTTGATTTTTAAGAAGCAAATAACCCATTTTAAAAATATAATCCCCATGATTAGTGCTTGTCCATATTATTTCATCTGGATTATCACTAGAAGGGATGAAAACATGCTATAAATTATTTTGAAGGGTTTGAAGATGGATATGTAACTCTTGATTTCTCCCTTGCAGGCTTAAAAGCTTCCAAGATTTCATTGAGTTGCCACATTGATGTAGTCTCTCATCAAATCCCCAAAGATAGAAGAAAGAGGATTGTATAAAGGTTTCTCATAAGGAAATGAAGAGAGAGGATCTAAAAATCACCATTTATCCTTCCAAAAGGATATGACATTGTCATTACCAATCTTCCATTGGCTTCCATTATAGATGAGAGATCTATAATAAACAAGATTATTACAAAAAGAGGAGCCACTAGGCAGATTATTAGTGGAGAGAAAATTAGAAATATCCAAATGATTAAAAAAAAATTTTTAATAACATTAGTCCATAACATATTTTCCTTAAGAAGATGCCAACACATCTTTATAATAAGATCTAAATTCATTAATCTTATGTTATTTATACCTAAACCACCCAAATATTTAGGTTGACAAACTTTTCCCAAGCTATAAGATGATATTTATTATGGTCATCAACCCCTGACCATAATAAATGCTTTAGAATCTTCTCAATCTTGATAATAATATTGGAAGGACTATTAAACAAGGACATGAGATAAAGGAGTAGATTTTGAAGAGTGCTTTGAATAAGAAGGTACTTGGTATCTTGAGATAGCAAGGTTCCTATCCACCCAGAGAGATTCCTTTGAAATCTTTCTAAGAGAAGATTCCAAACCTCTAAAGGTAATTTTTCAAACAAGAGTGGCATGCCAAGGTAATTATTTGGAAGAGTTCCTATTTTGCATTCAAAAATCCTAGAAATTTTGTGTTAGTGTCTCAATAGAGTGTTGGAAAAGTACACAAAACTTTTGTCAAATTTGATAAGCTAACCTGAAACTTGTTCATAAAGAGTAATTAGTCTCTTAAAATTCTTAGCTTACACTAGTAAGGCATAGAGAATAAAAATAGTATCATCAACAAATTATTGATGAGACAAAGTTTTACCATGAGTTTAAGGTTTGAAACCTTTCAAACTACCCTATCTAACAACATTAAAAACTACTCTACTAAGACCTTTAGCCATAAGAATGAAGAGAAAGGGTGAAAGAGGATCACCTTGTCTAATGCCATGGTTAATAGAGAAGAAACCCACCAGTGAACCATTTATAAGAATAGAGAACATTGGAGTGGATATACATTCTTGGATAAGACTTCTAAACTTTTCATCAAAATCAAAGTAGGTAAGGACTTTATTCAAAAATCTCCAAGAGACCTTATCGTATGCTTTATTCATGTCCAACCACAATCCTATCTTGAATTTGTCTTTCATTATCATAGCCTCCTTGTTGGATATAAATGAGCTTATTAAGCAAAGGTTAAATTTTAGAAGCTAAAGTCTTGGTGATAATTTTATACACCATATTAGGAATACTTATAGGCCTAAAATTTTCAAAGTTTTGAGCACTATTTTTCTTGGGGACCAGCACTAAGAAATTATTGTTTAACTCCTTGAGAAGATTTACTTTATCAATAAATTCATTGACATCCCTTAAAAGATCATTTTTGTAAATATCCCAGTAAATTTGAGAAAAACAAGCTGCAAATCCATCCAATCCTAGAGCTTTGTCTCCATCCATAGAGAAGACAATACCTTCGATATCCTTCATAAAAATTGGATTGTATAAGGAGAGAAGATTAGGAGGACTTATCAAGCCATTTTTCATAGATTCCAAGATGAAGTGTTCCTCTTGTTGAAGTGGCTGAACATTTTGCTAAATATTATCATTGAAAATATTTTTGTAAAGCTTAATGGCTTCACTATTGATAAACTCTTTCTCTGAGTTGAGGCTACCATCTTTTATCACTTTAGATATTATACTAAATCTCATATGCTTGATATTTTTAAGATGGAATAACTTTATGTTGTGATCACCTTCCTTGAGCCATAAAGCTCTAGATTTTTGCCACCAAAAAGTCTCCTCAAATGCATTAAGATTGTGATACTAACAAAGAAGATCCTTTTCCCCCAGATAGTCTTCTACATTCATACCAATCTACTCAAATTTATTCTAAAGCCTACTAATTTTATCTTTCAATTATTATTTCTTGACAAAAATGTTACCAAAAACCTATTTGTTCCACACTTTAATATTGATCTTCACATTTTTTAGTTTTTGAGATAAAGAGTACATTGTTGTCCTTCTTCCATTAAATTCCCACCACTCTTTGATTTTATCATAACGACATAGATGTTGAATCCACATCTTTTAAAAATGAAAGGGAGTTGGTTCCTTCTTATATATGTTAGCAAAACTCAAAACAATTGGATTGTGATCTAAACTAGTTCTTGGTAGAGCAGAGAGGTAGAAATATTGCCTAGTAAACCAATTTAAAGAGATTAAAGATCTATAAATTTTTCATTAAATGAATTTAGGACCTATTCTTCTATTGGTCCAAGTAAAATTGATTCTCCTAAGATCAACATCCACAAGGTTATTATTAGCAATGAAGTCTACTAATTCTTCCATACTGAGAAATCCATATTTCCCCATTATTTTTCACTAGGAAATAAGGGCATATTAAAGTCACCCATTATGATCCAGTCCATATCCTGAAAAGTATTTCTAAGTTGAGAAATTTTATTCCAAATCCTTCTTCTACCATGTTTCATATTAAGGGCATAAATATTTTATTGATAACCGAGGTAAAAATAATTATGTGATGACCATTTCTATCAAAAATTACCTCACCTTTAATAGTCCTACTATCCCAAAGTGTGGCCAAACCTCTCAAGGCTCCAATGGAATTAGTGTTATGGAACTCAGCCTCCTTCCAAATTGAATTTTTGATCTTAATAAAACCTAAACTACTCATTTTGGTTTCTTGGATTACTAAAATAGATGGCTTACTAGATATTTTAAGATCCCTTAAAACTCTATGTTTACCATTACCATTAACTCCTCTTATTTTCCAAGAGATGTACTTCATCTTTTACCTATTTGAGAGTTTTTGATACTAGTAAAGGATAGTTGTTATTAAGTACCTTCTCCCAATTCCTTCTCAGTATTATGCTCCTTGGATTTTTTATTTTCAAGTCTCCCTTTATTTTTATTGCTTCCCACATCCATGGTATCCTTTGAGCTTCTTATGCATCTAGAATTGGGTACATCTGAAGTGCTTTTTGATTTAAATTTGATTGGTGATTTTAGTATCCTCCTTGGATTTTAGAGGTATAAATCTTGCCTATTGAACCAATTTAAAGAGATTAAATATATATCAATTTTGCATTGAATGAAGTTAGGACCTATTCTTTTATTGTCCAAGAAAAATAAATACTCCTTAGATCCACATCCATAAGGTTATTATTAGCAATAAAGTCTACTAATTCTTCCATACTAAGAAATCCATATTTCCCCCTTGTTTTTCACTAAGAAATAAGCACATACTAAAGTCACCCATTATGATCTAGTCCATATCCTGAAAATTATTTCTAAGTTGAGAAATGTTATTCCAAAGCCTTCTTATACCATGTTGCATATTAAGGGCATAAATATTTGAAAATATCCAAGTATTATTATTGATAATTGAGGTAAAAAGAATTTTGTGCTGACCAATTCTATCAAAAATTACCTCACCTTTGATAGTCCTACTATCTCAAAGTGTGGCCAAACCTCTTGAGGATCCAATAAAATCAGTGTTATGGAACTTAGCCTCCTTCCAAATTGAATTTTTGATATTACTAAAACCTGAACTACTCATTTTGGTTTCTTGGATTACTAAAATAGATGGCTTACTAGCTATTCTAAGATCCCTTAAAACTCTATGTTTACTTCTACCATTAACTCTTCTTATGTTCCAAGAGATGTACTTCATCTTTTACCTATTTGTGAGTTTTTACTACTAGTAAAGGATAGCTATCATTGAGTCCCTTCTCCCAATTCCTTCTTAGTATTACGCTCCTGGTATTTTTTATTTTCAAGTATCCCTTTATTTTTTTTGCTTCCCACATCCATAGTATCCTTTGAGCTTCTTGTGCATCTAGAACTGGGTACATCTGAAGTGCCTTTGTCCTTAAATTTTATTGGTGATTTTAGTATTCTTCCAATATTATCTAGAACTTTGTTATCCCTATTTTGAAAAGTATTATTTTCATTGTCTAAAAGAGAATGCTCTTTTGTTTGCATTACTATTACCTCTTACACTAAACATATTACAACATATTCATTAGTACCATATAATGTACCTTATAGTTCTATTTCTTTCTTTGAATAGAATATGTCTTCTCCATTATTTCCATCCATAGTACATGTATTTGACCTTATTCTAATGGGATGTTTAATTGTAAATATTTCATTAAAAAAGTTCTCTTGATTAGGACTCTGAATCAGACTAGTTCCTAGCATCATATTTTCCTTCGCTTGGTTGGATTATAGAATTTCTTTGTCTAGATGTAGCTTAGGATTATCTTCTATCACAACTTCTTTTCTATTTGCATGGCTCTCCTCTTCTTGAAATATTTTGTCATCTTCTTGTTTAATATTTTTGGCTAGCCATGTCATCTTTGTTTTTACTTCCTTTTTATTAACATTTTCTAGGTAGAAATAAATAGAATGTCCCATAGTATAGCATTTATTGCATCTATAATTTTTGTTATCATATTCTATATGTTATTTTCAAATACCCATTTTAGAATGTAAAAAGATGAAATCTAGAAGTACCTGACTAGAGAGGACATTAATGTAAAACTATGCATGTGTAAGTCTTGATCTAGTTTTTGTCACTCTATCATAGGCTATTAAGGATCCCATCGAATCAACAATACCCTTTAACACCTATAGATCCTATAATTCTAAGTGTAGTCTAGGCATTGATGTTTTATTTAAGAAGATCAAAAGTAGGGGTCCATTTTTTAAGAAGAGTCCCATATTTCACAAGAACCATGGTCCTTTCATTAAATATTTGAGACAATATTCTTGGTTGTTGAATTGAATGAAGAAGAAACCCCTAGTCATGGTTGAGATTTCCATGCATCCCTTTGGTGACCATTTCCTCAAATCCCATTTCCTAAAAATGTATATACTTGGATAAGGGAAAAGTAATTTACCTATCAATGCCATATTATTTCTCATTACATCTATATCAACCATGGTGTTTGGTATGAGGTAGTGAAATACTTCTTTATTATGATGAAATTTTACTGCTTCCACTGTATTGGGTATTTCAATTTTAATTGAAACCATATTTTCCTCTTTTTCTCCTTTTAGACTATCTCAACCCATGTGAATCTACATGATTCTATCTGACCTAATGTCCTATTAGGCCCAACAATTTCATTATCTATGCTCTCTTCCCTAATATCCTTACCTACCTACAAATCCCCACCACTATTTTTCTCTCACTTTTCTTTCTCCTACTCACACTCCCTTCAAAAAAAAAAAAATTGAGATATGTTTTTAGTACATGAATGTTCCTAAAAATTCCTAACATTTGTTTTTTTTGAGATGTTATAATACTACATATATTTTAGCTCTAAGAATTTATAGAAAAATCTCATCCATAGCTCCACATCACATGTAGTCCAATATACAAACATGGATAAGGATGAAATTTATGGAATAAGAGGAAGAAGAGAAGGAATAATAATAAAAACCTACTAGATAATATCCAAACATTCTATTTTAAAAATTCATATATGTGGTGATTTTTTGAGAAGGCCCTAGGTAGGAGACACATAATTATACATCACAGGTTGTATAATAAATTAAGGAGAAACATTTTTTATCATAGGGTGGATTTTATATAACACAAAAAACATTTTTGAGAAGCTACATAAAATAGGAATCATAAGCGTAAGGGTTTAATAGTTAGAAATCCTAGCACATGGAAATCTCAAATCCCTTTCTAGAAATGATATTAAAGAAAAATTTAAGCAATTTCCTATTAAATAATATATAAATTACAATATAAAAATGGTTTTACATCCTCAATATAATACCATCATGAAGTATAATCATAATAAATACACCTATAATTTAAGATATTAATGGTACTAGGTATATAATACCAAAGAGAAAATTATTATTTTTAGATCCACCTCTGATAACACACCTAAAATTTAATTTAATTTTAATAAGTGGCTTGACCTATAATAACCTTTACACTTTGTACCACTTAATATTCCCACTTATATTAATGTCTTCTAATGATAAATTGGAGTTCAATTTCCAATCCTTAACTTGTGGGTTATGAAACCACTCTATTATCTTCTTCTATATGGCTACCTTTTACCCGTATTATTCACTAGTTTAGTTTGTAATTCCATATAATATTGTTTGAGTAAATATTCATTTATCTTAATAATTAAAGGTGATGTATTTAAAAATTATTTCATGTTTCTTTTAACTCATTTCTATCTTCCTAGACACTTACATCCCATTCAGACACCTACATCGATGTAAGTGTCTTGTGTTAATGCAAATGTCTAGTTCCCTAAATTCATCAAATTTTCAAATTGTAATGTGTCCCTATGGTTGGATTAAGTTATTTAATATGGGATATTTCCCTAAATAATTGGTATATATACATGATCAATCCTCATTCATTCACCATTTAGCAATTTCATACCTC
Source organism: Torreya grandis (assembly GCA_037957365.1). Lineage (NCBI taxonomy): Eukaryota > Viridiplantae > Streptophyta > Pinopsida > Cupressales > Taxaceae > Torreya > Torreya grandis. The sequence goes on from JARHVA010001571.1 coordinate 77,091, forward strand.
TCACAAGGAAACTTAAAAAAATCATTTAATAGGGCATTCAAATGAGAAAATCTTACCTATTATTTCCTATTTCAATTCAGTCATAGGGATATCCCATCTACAGGTCTTAATTACTAAAGGATCAAGTCATGAGTTATATTTTCTAAGTTACAAGCTAGGTCACTATTGTACTTACTTTCCCCATATTTCACCCTTATGCACACACAATCCAAAACATTAGGGGAGAGATGCATGAGTCTAAGGCCTTATTCAGAGTGTATATATAGGAAACACCCACTAATAGAGGGGTAATTGAGGTTAGCTCAACACCATGAACCAGCTAACCCATTTTATTCAAGTGTTACACCATAATATATATATATGTGTGTGTGTGTGTGTGTGTGTGTGTGTGTGTGTGTGTGTGTGTGTGTGTGTGTGTGTGTGTGTGTGTGTGTGTGTGTGTGTGTGTGTGTGTGTGTGTATGTATGTATGTATGTATGTATGTATGTATGTATATATATGTATGTATGTATGTATGTATGTATGTATGTATATATATATATGTATGTATGTATGTATATATATATATATATATGTATGTATGTATGTATATATATATATATATATATATATATATATATATATATAATATCGAAATAACAATTATAATATAAATTTTTAACCAAATTTTTAGCACAAAAACATGCAATGAGATCCATAATTGTGTTATAGCCAACACAATAACTAGACCAAATACATAACTCATCAACAAATTCATGATGCAGTGTTTCATCCACCTAGTATTCAGATAGAAGTGGGTCTATATGGTCATACACACTCACTCCTATCCTCATACTTCATTATGGCCTTCCTAGTGGAGCCATTACTAACGTATGCCCTTACCCAAGTACATGTACATGTTATATAAAATCTAGTACCTCATTGGGAAATTCATCAAAGTTAAAAAAATAGTCGTAAAGAGAGAATAAATTCAATATAAAAATCATCAGACTAAGCTTTTTTAATCAATATCTACAAATTCATAAGCAGTAAGCAAAGATCAAGGGAAAATAACTATTTTCAAAATCAGTGTAGATCCTTAAAACACCTTTTGAATCCACAATCAAATAAAGGCACTAGGTTTGGCATCATCTCCTTAAGTTAAATGTGTTATTTTTAAGAGATGTTTCAAAAACCACGCTTATGTTCCATTTTAAAACATCTCATAAACTACAAGGTAGTGTTATAAGCACATGACAAGATATGCTTAAGTATATTACTTGATTTGGCACATTAGCTCAAGGTTATCTTTTCATTTACAACCATTACTATTATGATTACCATATGAGTTTAAGGGACTCAATACCAATTAATAGTTCCAACAACTAATTATACTTATAATAGGTTTTACTTTTAATATCATTCTTAAAGAATTTAACCTTTTTATAGTTATGCATGACCTTATCCTATGCATATCTTATTACTTAACTTTAGATTATAGCTTACTCATTCTTATTTTCCAAAGGAAAATTATAAATTCCAACTTAACTAATAAAAATCCATTAACTTCCTTTCAAGTATAAGGATATAGCTAACTTGTTAAATATTCCAATGATCAATTTCAAACATGGAGCAATTGATCCTCTGTCACAATATGCCTTAGTTAGGAATAACCTTTTGCTTTTAGAGCCTTTAAATACTTAACTTAGTTTCCAAGTTACTTACATAATGTGCATAATATTTATATAATCTTATTTTAAAATCAATTTCAAGAAGGTATAAGGAACTTTCCCAAAACAATCCATTACACTTCAACATTGCTTTATTAATTTCTAAGTGGAATGTTTACCTTCTAATAACCTTTAGAATATTTACACAACTTTACTCACTATATAATTATTCTATTTTAACCCTTATTAGAGATTTTAACAATAATTACAAACTCATTTATAGGTCTTATGATGGTTATAATCTCTTTAATAGACCATATTATAATTACAAGGATTTAATCTTATATATCTATATAAATTATTATCTTTGGATCTTCCTTGGGAGTCTCAAACAAAATATCATAATTAAATAATCTCTTTAATGAATTTTGTTTATATTAGGTTAATTTTAAAGTCCTTATAGACATAAGTTTAAAATTCACATCATAATAATCTATGATAATGCTCAACACAAGTTAACTTGTTTGATAAATAACATTACTCAATTTCTATAAGAATAAGGTTAATCCCACAAAAATTATACAAGGTAAACTTGACTTTCTAGTTTTCTCTTGAGATGAAATCATAAACATACCAATACTACTTTCTAATTATCATACAATCATTAGCCTCAAAAGACTCATGTAAAATCGCAAGTAACTTTTGCAACTATACTCTAAAAATAGATATTTACAACCTCAATTAACCAGTTAGTTCAATGTCATGATCTCAATAATAAACAAGTATAAACAAATCTATGAATACATGTTCTAGTTATAAGTCAACTAAACTACGAATATAACATTATAATTACATCTTTATAATTTTTAACTTGAGAAGTTTCATTATAAATCTACTTATCCCAATAATAAGAGACTAACTAAAAGTAATAAAAGAGTGTGCCAAGATCTCTTAATAACATTGAAGCAACAATGTATATTCCTATAGAGAGAGCTCCAAAATTTCAAGAGAAGGAAAAATAATGCATTTGATTGACTACAATAATGAGTGAGTAACCTTCCAAAAATGAAAAGTGGGGTACATATAGGGAAAATTAGGGCAACATGAGGAAGCCCCTAATTTTCCTAATTAACTAATTAAAATTAAATATAATTAGCCTATAGACCCTTTATAACTAACCTAAGGAATCTTAAATAACATAGAATGGCCATACGGCCATGTAGGCAAAACCCAGTGGGAAAAATTACTATACCAACACCCCCCTTAAGTGTAGCTTAGGTGTGATGAGAATTGAGTCTCGATATTAAAGGCTTGATGAGGTACCCAAGTATATAGTGATGAACCTCCATAGGAGGAAGAAGAAGTTGGAGCAACCCTAACCCAAATAAGATATCATAAATGAAAAAATTTACTCTCTATTAAGGTCTTGGTTAGAATATCTATAATTTGCTCTAATGTTGGATAGTATCAAAGATCAATTACTTGCTCATTGATAAGCTCCTTGATGAAATTCATGTAAATCTCTATGTGATTGGTCCTTTGATGGAGAAATAGACTCCTACAAATATAGATAGTGATTTGGTTGTCATAGTAGATGATTGTTAGATTATGAAACTGGACACCAAACTTAGTGAGAATCCCCTGAAGCTAGATTGCTTTAATGGTGGCATTGTTAATCCCTCTGTATTCTGCCTCTATATATGATAAAGAAATTCCATGTTGCTTCTTACTTGAACAACTTATTAGACCCAAACCAAGTCAAAAACTATAGCCTAAGGTTGAATTATAACTCTAAATATCTCCAGCCCAATCTGAACCTGTGTATCCAATCAAATCAACCTCTATTTTTGCTCCATAGTGTATCTCATAGTTATGCAAACCCTAAATGTAGTGAAAAATCCACTTTGATGCTTTTCAATACAACTCATATAGATCCTACATAAACTGGGAGACCAATCTAACTACATAAGATATGTCAAGTCTAGTTTGTGTGAGATAGATAAGACTACCCATGAGTTGTTAATACGAAGTTGCATCAATGAGTGGTGTAGGAAAATCAACCTCAAGCTTCACACTAGAAAAGAAGGGAGTAGGATTTGGCTTACAATCAACCATGAAAAACCTCATAAGAAAATCAAGAGAATACTTTGATTATGATAAGGTTATCCCAGAATCTAACTGAATGATTTTAATCTTGAGAAAGTAGTGTAGTAATCCCATGTCTATCATTGAAAATATATCCAAAATTACAGTTTTCACTACTAAGATAGATTATTTTGAGCTCCCTATAATCAGTAAGTCATCCACATAGATAAATAGGATCAATAGAGAATCATTCTACCATAAGATGTAGACATTCAGATCTAAGTGGCATCCGGTGAACCCAACTATGAAGAGAAAGGAGTCCATCTTGGCATACCATGACCTAGGGGCCTGTTTGAGTCTATAGATATATTTCCTAAGTTTAAAAACTAAGGTGGTATCTTCCAAAAATCCTTTTAGTTGCTTCATATATATCTTTTCCTTGAGGTCACCATGTAGAAAATCACTCTTTACATCCATTTGGTGAACATCCCACCGATGTGAAACTATAATGGCTAGAGTGAGTCTTATAGACATCATCTTGGCTATAGGAGCAAATGTCTTAATGTAGTTTATACCAGGCACCTAATAAAACCCCTTTACAAAAAAATGAGATTTGTACTTATCAACTAACCCATCTACAACATACTTGGTTATATAAACCCATTTACAATAAACCAATTCTCTTACTTTGGGAAGAGGGACCAAGTTCCAGGCTTTATTCCTAATTAAGGAACTATACTCTTCCTTCCTAGCAAAATCCCATTATATAATTCTAGATGCCTCATGAAAGGTTTATGGATTTGAGGTAATGGATAAGTAGGCATGTGATGTCCCCTAAAATTATGATCATGTCCACATTGTATCTGATGGATTTCCAACCCATCCTCCATCACTTTGAAGTGTTTATCTAGCCCAAATAGGACCAAAATTGTATAAGATTGGAGAATTAAGAGGTGATTCCTCATCATATGTAGTGTGATTTTGAGATGGAGGAGGAGATTTCTCATCACTACTCTCATCACTTGAACTTGAAGAATAAAAATAGTCATCCTCATCATCAGGAGGATCTTGAGGTGGATCTATGTCACTGCCTAAAGTGGAATCAATGTCCAGTGAAACTTTTGAAGAGTTTGGAGTGCCAAGATTGTGTTAAAGTGGGCCTTCTTAAAACTTGACACTCCTTTCAATGAACAAATCATGAGTTTTAGGATGGATAATCCTATATCCCTTTACACCCTCTGCCTACTCCATAAAGATGCAAGATTGACTCTGAGGTCCATTGCCTTAAATTTCTTCTTGGGAACATGGGCCATTACTAGTGATCTAAACACTTGAAAGTGATATATTATGGTCATATGACCATCCCAAGATTCAAAAGGAGTGACTCCCTTCAAGTCTTTATGTGGAACTTAGTTTTAAATGTAATATGCATAGTTGATTACTTCATCCCAATATTGAAGAGCAAGAGACTTTGATTGAAGCATATAGTTTATCATTTCCTTTAGGTACAATTCTTGCATTTGGATACACCATTTTTATGAGGATTATATGGAACTATGTGTTGTTTCTAAATCCCCTTTGATGTATAAAACTACTCAAACCTATTGTTGACATACTCCTTTCCATTTTCAGTCCTTAAGATTTTAATGGAGCATTCTAACTACTTCTCCACAAGTGCCATGAAGTCCTTAAAGTGATCAAAGACCTTAGACTTCTTTTTGATAAAAAACATCCAGGTGTAACTCAAAAAATTATCAATGAATGTGAGTATGTGTCTATCTTTTCCTATTGAATGAAGTTTTTAGAAATGGACTTGCTAAGTCACTGTGGACTATCTCTAGCTTCTATTTGACTCTCCTTGCTTTTCCCTTGTCATATTTCTCTTCTAGATGCTTACCAAGAATGTAGACATTGCATAGGCCATCTGAGAATTTAGGAATAATGATATTGTTCTTCATAAGCATCTTAGTCAAGGTGTCAGTCTTCTTTTTCATGCACTGAGATTCATCATGCCCAAGTTTCTTACAAAAGTTCCATTTGATTTTTTCTTTCTTAGGTTTCCCACTTGAGGAAGAATCATTTGATTATTCCTTTGGTTTGGCATCTGATTTCTAATTTTTTTTGTGCTCATGATCAGGTTTAGACTATTTCTTCTCTTATTTACAACTACTAAAAGGCTTCTTTTTATCTTGATTGACAATTAAGGCATGTGATTTTGAAGACTTCAGTGCACCCATTTGAACCAAATTATCTTGTTCTCAAGTTAGATCAATAATAAACTCAAAAAATGATGGCATTTTTCAAGTACATCCAAGTGCATGTTTGGTAGCATGAAATGTAGAGACAAAAACTAAATAGTCATGACCTAGTTTTGTAAGCACAAATAGAATCAACTGGTCATCTATTTTCTCAATGACATATTATTTCAATTTCAATCTTAGTGATTTTAAATTTGTAAAGAAGTCTTTTAGGTTGTCATAGTCACTTGGGCTCAATGTGGTGAGCTCATTCTCCAGCTCATGACCCCTCATGATGTCCTTCACTCCAAAAAGCTTGTTCAAGATTTTCGAGACTTCATTTAGAGTTTTTGTAGATTCAACATGAAATAAGAGGTCAAGAGACATTGACAGACATAGAAACCCATATGCCTCATCACATTTTTTGTACCACTTAACCTTTTTGCATCTATTGATGGCTCATTTTCCTCACTCATAGTAATTTGATAGAGTCTTTTACCTCTCAAAGTGAGTTGTATTTTGGACTTTCATTCTAGATAGTTAAATGGTGTGAGTGGTTCAATGTTTAGATCTAGTAGTGCATATTAGAATGAAATAAATTACAAAATTGAAATAAAAATGAAAAAATAGAAAGCACATAGTACAAGTAAAATAGAAAGCACATAGTACAAGTACCTCTTGAATTATCAAGAATACCCCCTGAAGTTATAATGCACACACACTCAGTCTTAGACATTGGGCATAGTCAAGAATTCATCTATAAGCAATTAGTGTGAGAAAGTATGAGAGGTACATCAAGCATAGCCAATAATTCATCGAAGAGGAAAGGTACAAAGGTTTAAAGAGATTTTTAAGTTATTACACCATGTAAAAAATAGATGTTACAAAAGTCCTAAAATAATGTCACCAGTGCATAAATCTCAATAAAATATGAACTTTGAAAAAATAACACCCAAAAAGGATCTATAGATTGAAATTTATATAAATTATTCGTTCTTACTCCCATATATTCCTATACCCTTTCTCAAAGTGGAATTTTTTTTCCAAACTTCTATTTTTTCATTCAAAAATCCAAAAATGGAAACAAATTTACTCTATTTATTCATTAAATTTCATATAAAATTTGATTCCCTCTTGAACATCACTCAAGGTTTCAACACTACTTTACTTCAAGTTATTATAACTGCTTTACTTAAAAAGTAAGAAGTGATTAACCCTAGAAAACCCAAATAAGTCTTCCTAGTGCATTTCAGGTTCTTACAACTATATTACTTCAAGTTCTTACAACTACTTTAATTTAAAAAATTAACAAGTAATTACCCTTTAAAAACCTAATTACTTCTTGGTAGTGTATTTTAGGTTCTTTGAACAACTTTACTTCAAGATTTCAATATACTAAGACTACCTCCAAAACCTAAATTGGTCTTACAGTGTTGATCGGGTTTTTGAACAGTAACTACTTTAGGATTTAAAACTTTATTTTATATTGTCTAGGATCAGTAATGACCTTGCTAAAGCTTGATTACTTTGAAATAATTGGGTTGAAGAACATGATTTTTTCTTCCAGTGTAGTTTGGGTTTTTTGAACTACTTAACTTAACTTCATGAATTTGAAGTAAAGTAATGTTGAAAGCTTGAATGGATCTTGAAAGTAAGTTATAGCACTTTGAAAACCTGATTTGGTTTAGAATTAAGTAATGTCCCTCTGAGAACTTGATTTGGTCTATGAAGATAAAACCAGAGTTTGTAGGCTTGATTACTTCATCTGTATAGACATTTGACCAGATGAAAGAAATTAATTTCTAGGAAAATCCACAAAATTTCTCAAAAATATAAGAGCAACCCATTTCAGATCTAAAAAAACCCATAAAATATATTTAAATGGACTCTTCATCAAGGGATTTTTGACATAAGTTTTCAGTTAGATTAAAAAACACCTCCAAGGTCAAAAATGGTAGCCAAGACAGAATAAAAACTAGCAAGATGAATGCATGGAGGATCTTACCAAGGAGTCTAATGCATGAGGTTATTAGGAAGGCTCTTATACCATGAAAGAGTGTGCCAAGATCTCTTAATATCATTCAATAAATAATGTTGATTCTTGTAGAGAGAGCTCCAACATTCTAAGAGAAGGAAAAATAATGCATTCGATTGATTACAATAATGAGTAACCTTTTAAAAAGAAAAATTGATGTATATATAGGTAAAATTAGGGTAACATAAGGAATCCCCTAATTTTCATAATTAACTAATTAAAATTAAATATAATTAGCCTATGAACCCTTTATAACTAACCTAAGGAAGCGTAAATAACATAGAATGGCCATACGACTGTGTAGGTAAAACCCAGTGGGAAAAAGCACTATACTAAAAAGTACATATTACAAGCATATAACTATGTTCATACTATAAAATTACTTAATAATTTGGTGGAATTTTGTATACAATTAATAACACAAGGAATAAATTGATACTCTAATAAATAACTATAATCAAAACCATATATCAATCTTACATGTTCTATGTGAATGTAGAAGATAAACATAACATTAACTTGTATCAAATTATAACTATAATAAATAAAATTAATTACATAAATAATTTAATTCATCTACAACCAATTGTTATAACTCAAAGATAAATAATAAGTGTATTAACAATATTTTGCATGCTAACCAATGAAGCCAAACCTACCTTACCAATCCCAATGAGCCCAATCATAAGTGGCCATAGACCACCCCAACCATCAATTGTATACAAATAAAGGTAGTATAAAAATTGTGGAAATAGGATAAATGAAACGTACTAAACTTGACACAACAAAATAATTAACCAATAGAAAAAAATGAACCATACATCACTAGTCCATCTCATCAAGATCCATTAAGTTGGTTCATGATTATGACTACAGCTCACTTTCTTGAGCTTTTTTATTTATGAACCATATTCCATTCAAAGAATATAATATGCATGTGAATCTCTGTTATCCATTTATCATGCAATCATCCTCAAATACAATTTTAATAAATATAAATAATTTAAAAATAAAAACTTGTAAAAAACAATAACTTCAGCCAATAAAAAATGATAACTTATTACCCTATGTAAAGTGATGGGTCAAAATTTGATTGAAATATAATTTACCAGTGTTAAAACATCACTAGGTTTAACTCAAATAGTGGTAAAAAAATTAAAACTTTACTTTAATAATCAAATCAGTTTATTCCCAATTAATATATGTCAATTGATCTTTAACTAAATACATCTTTCATAATAACCAATTATGATTCATTTAGATAATGATCAACTAATCACATTTAATAGAATTATAAATTTAATCCATCATAAAATGTATAACTGTTAAATAATAATAACTCAACCAACTGATGAAAGTTAATACAATAATATTATACAATAAGAACAACCAAACTATTGTTTATCAAGTACAACAATACAATAATTTTACATGAAAGTGTATATAAATAAATACAATGCTCCATGGAACTAATGAGTGTCCATAAACTCATTATATGTAAATAAACTGAAATGATGAGTAAGATTCTCTATCGGTTGACTATTGGAGGAGAGGGAGAGAATCATAAGAGTGATTTTCCACACCAACCACAAATCATAGATCCCCCCACAATGCCCAACTAGGGAATAGCCATTCCTTCACAGATGAGCAGATGATAATAGTACATGTATCAAGAGGTTAACTAGAACTTATGTGTTTTAAGATTCTAACTAAATGTATCATATCACAAATAATTATATTCTAACATGACATTATGCATACATGCATATAATCAAATAGGTTAAATGATAACGTTTAACTAGAAACATTACTTGAATAAAGTTTTCATATAGCTTAAAGATTCATTAAATCAATCATAATCACACACGCACGCACGCACGCACGTACACACACACACACACACACACACACACACACACACACACACACACACACACACACACACACACACACACACACACACACACACACACACACACACACACACACACACACACACACACACACACACACACACACATAATCGGATTTCATATGATATTAGTACTAATGACTCTAAATATATGCATGAGAATCATCTCATGATAATAATCATTAGTGTCATTAATACCAAATTACTAAATAATATATATAGAAAAAATCCATGGATTTATCATATAGATTAGTATTTAATACCACAATAATTAAATATAAAAAATAATGAAATAAGCTTATGTTAAATGATAACAACTTATTATCACCTAAATTAATCCTTAAGTTTCAATACAACCGAAGTCCATTTTCCAATAAGGTAGTACTTAATTAAATTATTTTCTAACAACCATATAATATCTAAAAATTTACCAATTTCATGAAAACATCCCATTTTTACAAGTATTATAAATAAAATAATACAAATTTAGGAATTTCACAATAAATCTTAAGCTAACCAACAAATAATAAAAAATGCAACATTATTTTTTCTAATCAGCAATTTACCAATTCTCTCATAATTTATAACTGAACAACACATTATAAATTAATTATATAAATCCCAATTTGCATATGAATAATTCTATTCACTATAAACTAACATCTATTTGCATATCAAATTATCCACATAAACATGTATATTAAGTATGTCCATGTATATCTATATACATTTAAAACCCTTAGGCATTGATTTCCAAATGGCATAATATATACATATGAATGGTCATACATACATACATACATATATATAAGATATCACTTGTAATTATATGCATATATGCATAAGTATATATGTATGAACTATTCATAAAGAATATTATTGTATTTATGTATATTTATAATTACATATATATGTATGTATGTATGCTCATATTCCAAGTTCTCTACTAAATAATATTAACTCATAATTAAATCAAACATTTAATATAGTTTAATAAACATTCATCAAACATTTATTTAACTATATTGCACACAACTGAAAAGAAACATAATTCAACTGATAAACTATATTACATCTTCATACTCATCTATGTAAAAATGTTTTAAACAAAATAGACAACAATACTATTTTAAGTAAATTATTATAAATATAATAATCCAATCCTTCTATATAAACTAAAAGAAATTTATACTTTGACTCAGTCTTGTTATGTATTCCTAACTATGACTTTACATCTTTATATAGTCAACTCATTATAATATTTCCACAAACATAAATAAATATTTATACAAAGATGAATTAATATATGTTAAGTTGATTATTAACATTCAGTCATTCTATTACAACATTAAAAAATTGACTCACAATCTACAATAAATCCTTTTAACTTAGTCGATAATTAACCCTATTCACATAATCAACTTCAAAGACAATTATACACAATCAACTTATATATAATTACACATAGTCCAAATGTAGTAATAGTATATTCCTAAATAACTATAACTTGAATACACAGTTAAGCCGAATAATATCACTCAAGCTTCCATACAATATTATACTAAAATTGACTCAATTTATTTATGTCTAGTTGACATACAAATATTCTTGGCCATTCAATACATAGTCATATACATTATTATATACTCACACCAAAATGATCTAAAACATGTGTTATGACAATCAACTAATTAACTCATAATTATTTATATTGAATCGATTTCCAATCCACAAACATTCATAAAATTGATTCACACATTCAAACTCAAATAATAAAATATTTTATATATTGTTGACCACAAATGTTTATACTCAGTTGACACACACCATATATACATAATTTAAACTAGATCTTCTAACTATCTAGAATAATATTCATACATGTGGTCACAACATAATAATACTTAGCCATTCAAAATTGAAATGAATTAAATAACCAACTAAATATCATCTAAAAAAAACCTATTTTAAACCTAAAGTTTAAAATAATGTCTTAATCCATATGGATGAATGACATACAATCATTTTAATAAATCAGTGAATCTAATAAATACATAGCTACTTCAATATGTTTCACTAAATTAAATAAATATGCAGTCATGTAATGAATATAAGAAACCCTGGTGTGTTCCCTAAACCAAAATAATGTATTTAAACCATTTCATTAACACACAGTCATTTAAGAATAAATGGAATAACACATATATCCATATAAACAAAACATATAGTCATTTAAGCATAAATGGAATAACACACAAATCCATATAAACAAAACACATAGTCATACAAATAAACCAAGCATAGTAACACTTAGCCATGAAATAACTATACAATCATTTTTGTTTTAATAGTTATTCTAACTCTTTATACAAATGTTATACAAAGTCAAATCATGGATTTGATTCTATGGGGGAAATCCTTCTCCCATATGGTTGAATCCTTGACCCACTCTAGGGTTTTTAAATTTTAAACCACCATTCAAATAAACAACAAATAATTTTATCAATTGTATAATAGGAATACAAGTTTTTAGAGTTAACCAAAACAAAAAACCTACCTCTATATCACTAAAGTAGTATGCCCTTGTTTGCAATTTAAAATTTTTTATGTTTCCTTTCATTCTCCTTTGGCAGCCTTAGATAACCTCCAAATCTAAAAACTCCAACCTCTTTTATTGCTTTCACAGTCTCTTGCATGCATTTCAAAAACCCCTAATATCATGGTGACCCATTATCCATCACTCTAATAAAGACTCACCATCAAACCAAAAATTATAAGCATGATTTCCATGTTTCCCAGCTAAACCACCACACTCACAAACTTCTCCATTATTTATTCTAGTTCGCATTCAAACCCTCACCATGCTAAGTTTTGCATGGTTCAAATGACCAAGCAACCAAAACCAAAATGATGATTTTATAATCAAGGTTGACATCACAATAATTCTATAAACATAATTATTATGTTTTAATAATAGTTTGAATGTCTATCCATTAACATTCAAACATCAAGCTAAACATTAAATAATTAATGCCACATACCCAGGTAACCCATTAGGTAGGTATATAGGAACTAAGAAATCTTAGGTACCACCTTAGTTCTAAGTTAGGTATAGATTAATAAAATCCTTTTTTTATAAGATTAAAATGCAATTTAATTAGTTTATTTATATATAAGTATTCTAATGATGTTTTTTATTGAATGCTTATAGGTACATGCCTAAAAAAGAAACTATGAAATTAGAAAATAAAGTCATCTATGAATGTATATAATTAAAACATTTCATAATGATAACCATATCATAATCTGTCAAGCAGTAATAATTGTAATGTGATTTAATAGCATTGAAACATGAATCCAAACCATATCAACTCATCTAATTAAAGCAATTGTGCATTTATTATTCTACATGGTGTGTGTTGGGTTTGTTATTGAATCTCAACACCTCCAAAATTTCCATCTGTAACATCCTCCTTGATGATACTCTTCCTCCATATATGACTAGAGATTAGAATTTATCTAGCATCTACTCAAAAATGCAAATGGTAGTTATCCCATAACCATGATAATCAGTACGAATAGTACTAAATCATAAAAATATTGAATAAGCATAATCAACATGCATATAAAATCATATATAGCTAACCAATGAAGTAATGAGTCACACAAAATAATCATTATATGTCTATCCATACATCATCATAATGAAAATAGTTTACTACAATAATAATTAAACAACATTAACTCCATAATATCTATTTAATAAGCAAAACGTTCTTAGTGAGTAAATCAAGATGTAACAACTAGAAATAAAAAAGATTCTATCATTATTAAACAATTGTAATGATATAAAAAAATCATAATAATAAAAATAATCAACTGATCACAATTTTCAAACATATGTCAACTCGTAATGACTTGATTGAATTTCAACGTCATGACCAGAATCATACAAATAATCTAAATAGGTTTTTATAAACCTAAGTCAATTAGCAATGACTAAATTATGAAATAAAATTCAAACATAATCATAAAGATAAAATAATGATAAAATATTATTTTTCTAAAAACCCTAATGTTCATTTTGAACACCTATAGTATCACTAATGTCATCACCTTAAAATCATGGTCATGGGTTCATAATACACAATAGGATTTAATAATACAAAACATCATTTCCCAAAACCCTGAATAACCTAGCTAGGGTTTTAAGTATACATACAAATTTATAAACTAACATAATCATGTAATGCATAATAATAACCCTAATAAAATGGCAAAACAAAATGATAATAAACCCCAATAATAATAGTGTGTGTGTGTGTATATGTATTTGTTATTATGGATATTTAAGGATATATATATATATATATATATATATATCCTTAACTATCCATAATAACAAATATAGCCAGATATATATTCAAATATTATATCCTTAAAATCCATGGTAAAGTTGTATAATGGCCACCATACCAAATAATATAAAAACTTAAAGCCATCGAACTACTTAGGGATTCTATCTATAAACACTATTATGCCGGCAAATATAAATACCTATGTTTATGGATATAACCAATAACTAGTTCACCATTTAAAACCACTAAAGAATGCAAATCAGAAATTTAAAACATCACTTACTTGGAGTCTTTAAATCAACCATAGAATAAGGTTTTCTTATTTTATAGTCTTCCAAGTTATTATGCCAAAATATGCACCAAAAATATACATGCTTTCACCAAAATTAGTCGAACCAAATATCCAAAATAAACCCCAAAAAAAATCTACTAAACTCCCACATGCCCAAAAAGTTTCATGACTTAACTATATTTAGAGCCCAAGATAAACTCATTCACTAACTACATGTTCATATCCCTTGGCTTCCATGTCCAAGATTTGGGTAGAGTCTCCCCAAAGCATATGGATTCTCCAATAAGCCAAAAATGACCAAATGAAAACTTAAAACCAATTTAGAAGTGTCTTGACCAAATGACTTTGTGGAATGAGCCAATGCCACAACCCTAAGGTTGAATGGAAAACCAAACAACCAACACTAATGCTAAGTCCAAAGGTGGTTGTGGTCCCAACATTACCTACCCAAAGGCAAGTCATATCTTGGTTATAAAAAAATTAATGTCACAACACAAAAAACCAAAATAAATTCCCTCATTTAGACTTAGACAAGATAAAACATATTTTG
The DNA here is from genome assembly GCA_037957365.1 of Torreya grandis. Lineage (NCBI taxonomy): Eukaryota > Viridiplantae > Streptophyta > Pinopsida > Cupressales > Taxaceae > Torreya > Torreya grandis. The sequence continues at coordinate 92,209 of JARHVA010001571.1, forward strand.
AATGACTTCAATTATATCAATAGTTGATATAATTCATTACAACAAACAAGACCAAGACAACCATGGAAGAGACTAAAATGTCAAACACAAAAAAATTGGCTATGAATGCAAGAGAAAATTCAATGTCAAAGTTGACAAGTTATTAATTCCAAATAAAACATGAGGACAAGAATGACTAAAAATGATGATATCAAATAGCTAATATCTATCACAAGACTATCACAACTCAACAATGCTGATAAGTATAGAATTTGAAAACATCTAGTAAATTAGTATTTGTAAAAAAGTTGAACCTAACTTAAACCAATCAATAATGAAATTAAACTTAAAACAACAATCACTCAACACTTTAATCAAGTAAAAAAATGAATCAATTAACAGTACTATCAAGATCAGTTTGATAATAGAATTTACTTTTTCAGTTCATCAATGTTATTTCTCTATATTTATCCATTACTCAGGTTTGAACACAACCTAGCTCAAGTACCTATCCTTGTAGTCAATGAATAGACCATAAGCAATATATATATACAATAAATTTAATAATAGCATTTAAATAATTCATCTAAACTAAATAGTAAATTAGTACTCATTAAGCATAAATATCTAGATGTAATGAAAAGTATATTAATAACTATATCAATAATAAATATAATGGATCAAAATAGATAAAAAATTGTAACACCATGGAAAAATAAATAAATGTCTCTAATAGTTCACAACTAAATTATATTTGCAAATGAAATAAATACAAGTCAAATAGGGTCATGACACCAAGGTCACTATGAAGATGAAGAGATAGGGTTTTCATGATTTAAAAAGAGTGAAAATTAATGATCCAAATCTAAATGATTTAGAGTGAAGGTGACACATAACCCAGAATATTCCAAGTGGTCACATCTATATCCAATAGGTATTCCATATTAGACACCTATGTCCAAGTTAGATAAAAGCATTGATGTAACCATCCAAGTTCAATGCAAGTATCTGAGGCCATAGAGGTCAAATTTATATAATTTAATATATAATCCATAATCTAGATCTAGTCTATTTCTAGCCTATTTCACATCATATTTGCTTGTGTATAATAAACTACATATGTACTCTTATTTACCATTTATTGTAATATTAATCACTAGTTGTACTTATTATTTTTAACATATCTTAGTATTTAAATTCAAAATATTATTTATCTAAGTCTGTAATCAATTGAACTAGTATAGATATATTTATCACCATTTTTCTTATTCATTTATATATTATTAACCCTATATTATATTATCCCATCTCAATTTAGGGTTAAACAGGTTGTATATCCATCACCCTACTTGTCAGTCTAATAGTGTATCGTGATCATACTACCTTATGCCCTATATGTTTTACAAGGAATATTATGATTGATTTAATTCATGGTTTCTTTAATGATAACATCAATAATGCATTATAAACATAATCTTAGATAGTGTTTATACACTTATAGGATATATGCATGATTATTTCACATTCTTGTGTTTCTTTTCTTGACATTAATACTGACAAGGAATTGTAAGAGGCAACTAAGGACCTTTACATAGTAAATTAATAATGGTAACCATAACCTCTTTGTCATTTACCCTATAATAACTTCACACTATTTTATTTTATCGCTCAATATGTTTAACCCTGAATTGGGATATGTGGGATAGGGTTAATAATATAAAAATAACTCAAGTACAAGGTTGATAAACTAATCTATAATAGACCAATTAATTAAAAACTCAGATAAATAAATATTATGAATTATAATACTAAAATATGATAAATATATAAAGTACCAGATTTTTAATATGTTCAATTTACTATAATACCAAAGAGAAATGATATTTAACTAGGTTTTATTATGAAAAAGTAGATTTAGACTAAAAGTAGGTATAAATTATGCAGGATCAGTATTCTAGATTACTCATTAGATTTTAAAATGTTTAATTTTGTAGCTATGGACACTACCATCAAATATAGACACTACCATTGATACAAGTATATAATTATGATGTAGGTGTCTAGTACAAAATAATGATTAGATCTTGATGTGATTAACTTAATTTTTATTAGTTTTATGTTTCCTTTCTATTAATATATTTAGATCTAGGATATAGGGTATCATTCTTTGATAATTGATCAAACCCTTGCTCTTCACCCTTAGAATGAGTTTTCTAAAAATAGTTAAGGGGCTCACAATGTCGAGCTAACCTTAATGACCTCTTAGTCACTGAGTGCTACTTACATAACCAATACTCCAAGGAAGGCCTCAAACTTATGTAATTTTCCCTTATTTATCAGAATGCATGTGTACAAGGGTGAAATATAATATATGAAGATGCATTCAATGATATATCATTTAGTATGAAAAATATCACTCATGTGTTTCTATTTGAATGCATCATACCTTTTATATGATTGATTAATAAATAAGGATCACTAGTGTAGAATAACTCAGTAGTGGATTGATTGAATGAGCTTTTGTAGGTGTTTTATTAGTATTTTATATATGAGGAATGATAAGGATTATAATTTTATTAATACTAAACCTTTTTCAAATATCTCATTGTAGGGTTAATTAAGACAAATAGGCTGACCCATAGGTTTTAAAACATTTTGGATGAAATTTGGAAAATTGACACTAGATAAGGATATAGACACTATCGTTAGTGGTAGTGTTCCTATGTGGCCAATAGTTTCTAAAGGGATAGAAAATAGGTATGACTCTTAAACTAATAGTGAAATATATTTATCATGTTTTAATCTTTTTATGTAGTGTAAGAGACATGGATCATTAGAATATGGATTGGACTAAGAGATAATATTTTAGGCATAGTGAAATAGTGAATGTGAGCCATTTGAAAACATCAAGGTCTAAAATTGAAGGGTAGATCCCTAATTTATATTTTTAAAATGTAAAATATGGATATGCTATAAATATTCAATTTTAGTATCTAAAATACCCCTTTAATATATTAATTCATTACTATAAAATTAATAGTTTAAAGGAAATAAATGTGTTTCTTGGTTTGTAAAATATGCATTTCCTTTACTTGAGCCCATATTTAGTGATTTATTAGTGTATTACATGTAACCAAAATTATTTTATAGTGTAAACTAGTGCATATAATCTAAAATTTAAAACAATTGAAATTTTTGAAAAAAAAAGAACAAGGAAGGAGTACACTTGTGTGTCGATGCAACCACGTTACCTCTTGATGCTTTGACTCAATAAATATGTTTTATTATGAATCTTTAGATCTATAAAATGTTCAAACCTAAAATTTAGATCATTTTAAGATGGTTATTGTAAGATATTATGCCCTCAATGTGATGTAAGGATGAGTTATGGCATGGCCATTGTGATCATGATATCTCAATATCACAACTCAAGTGTGAATACATAATCTAGTGAGGCCGAGTGATTTAATCAACTCATCCTATAAATATAGTGAGATTAGATGATATAATCACTCCAACCTATAAATATATTGAGGTTTAATTATTTAATCACTTCAACCTATAAAATGAACTAACTTCTGCAACATAAAAGGTTTGATAATATTACATTCTAGTGTAATCATTACAACCTGGTGAATAGTATAATTGGTAAATTTTTTAATTTATGGTGCAATAACATGGAATATGCACCTATAATATGTCTCAACTAGATTATATGTTTCATAAATATAAAAACAATTGTTTCATATATATACAAAATTAGTGCAATGTATATAATTCTATTCCAAGTGTATATTTGAATCATGAAATTAAACTAGATATTATGTAAGTGTGGAGGTTGTGTATTTAAGACATGGCCCCCTAAAATTTGGAGATACTAAAAAAGTTTGTAATTTTGGAATACATGCATTTATGACATGCTCTACTAAAATATAGAAAATGTGAAAAATGGGGAGGTCATTCTTCTATGACATGTTCCCACTGATATGCCCCCCTTTGAGGTGAGGTAAATAGAATCTAGTAGGTAACTTACCTCAAAAGGATAAGGTAGTTGTATAATCTATGTATGAATCATGTAGCATATTTATATAACATGTCTAATTAGATATATAAATTAAACTCATAGTAATTGATTACATCAAGTCCTAAGATACATGTTATAGATTATTAAAACATCTAGATGGTAAAAGTATAATCTCAATAAACAATCAATCACACACATAAGAGCACTCAATGAAATGGAAAATAAGGGTATAATAATACCTTATACAATAGGCATGTTCAAATTTTTCCCAATTTAATGGATTGACATATTTAAATTCCTAACCAACATATATTGACTTATTAAATGTCTAATCAACATACAATGGCACATGGGCCAACAAGCAAGGAACATATTAAAATGTTCCACAAGAAAGACAATAGAAATCAATGGAATACACTCAATGAAGTGAAAAATAGATGAAACATAAGCAACCATCATAATAATATCATACTAATCCCTACATATATGTGTTATAAAAATATTAGGTAACATATCATATCAAGTACACTATCAAAGATATGATGATGGATATAGACATGTGTAAGCGTTAGTATATAAGCTAAAACATGATAATGTAGAAATGATAATAAAGGGTATGTAACCTTTATTAATCATGATCAAATAAGCAGATTCCCCTAATGTACTATATGACATAAGTAGAGTAGAGCTCCAACATATGTAAGTGTATATATCATATGTTTGGGTATGTCTGTGTTAGACCCTAATATGAATGAAACATATGTGTATATAGACATAATTTATATGTTATCTTCTAACATAAAATTAACAACATAGATGAAAAGGATCTAATAAACATGGGGATGTTGAATAATTTTGTATTTTATTGAATATTTGATTTTTTGGATTTTTCTAATATTTTTAATGTGACACAAATAGTCCAAAAATTACTCATATTTAGGAAAATGTACTATATGGTGGCCTTATTTTCCAAAATTGTTTATACTAAATTATTTCCATTTCATTGGTGTTTTCTATTAACTCTCTATTTGAAGTTAATGGTATATATCCATCATGTGGGATACATATATATTTTCTATCATATTGGAAATTAAAGCATTGATTTTTATTATGGATGGTCATCTAATGATAATAATAATAATATGTTTATCATTATTTATGAATTAGTTTATTTACTAATCAGTGTTTGTTAAGAGGTAAGGACATTATATTATGCTCAAGTAACATTTCACATATTATATTCAGAATATCTTGTTCTACTATGATCTATAACATCTATTTTGGATCCTTATTTGGTAACTCCACATTTTTTACATAATGTATCTCCATTTGTCCCTTGTAAGGTTGACTTAATGTTTGTAGAAAAAAGGGATGGATTGAATATTAAGAATTTACATGTTTATCTAATAATTTTACCTTACCATTAATTGAATGCAATTTTTTATCTTTTGGTGATGAATTCAAATTGTATGCACTAATACCTATAAGTGTGAATAGGTTACGTGAAAGATGCTTAAGTGAATCAAAATCTAGTTTTTTTAATTGTTCATCAGTCATAGTATGAAGAGGTTCATCATCACTATCATAGTAATCTAAAAATTTTCCATATTTTTACTTGATGTTAACCAATAAAGGGAACTCAAATATTGAATTTTCATGTTATTTTAGTATCATTTTTCCTTTAATAATGGTTCTTATTCTAAGTGTGCATCCATGTGTACCTCAGTGGCAAGTGCCTTATAAGCATCTTGAGGTAAATGAGTTATTTTTATTTATTCTCCCATGTCATAATTTTGTATGATTTAAATTATAATATATTTCTTTGGAGGTATTAGTTTATGAACCCCTTATACATCAGATTTATCATTTGGAAAATTTTGAAAATTTTAACATCAATAAAAATTATCCATAATTCCTCATCTTGTATGAATTTGACACATCAATGTAAATTAGATGGGACAAACTCTATAATGTGTATTCAATTCCTACCCAAGATTAAATTCATTGATTGAGACATTACTTATAATGTGGTTGATACTATTTTTGGTCTTAATGTCACATCTAATGCTGTTTGACCAATTTATAGGCTACAGTAGTTATCAAATCCTTTGATATGTATATATTTTTTTTGGAGAATTTTATTAATAATGCCCATTGTTTTTAATAATTATGTGCTACAAATTTGAGGCTTATCCATTGTCAACTATTACTCTTTTTATTCATTTATTATGCATACTAACTTGTATGAATAAAGACAAGTCTTGGTTAATAGTATCTTTTGATGTAAATATTTTTGGTTAAAAGTAATGAGATTGACATTATTTTTGATATATTTCATAATATCCACATATAATTTGGTTCTATATCACTTGATACTTGTTTTTCACATAAATTTTCATATAAGATATCCTTATCGATAGTAGATTGTTTTAAGATTTTGAGGATTGAAATATTAGCATGTATAATATTTAATTAGTCAATAAGATCGTATCCTTTACTTTTGAATACCATTTTTGGCCTAGGGAGAACTTGTATATTAATAGGTGGTGGGATAGGTTGGATATCTTTATCTTTTCATGTAATGCCAATGTGGATCATGAAATAAAATATAATTCATGGGTGAATAATGGGACTGTGATGGTAGTTGTCGCTCAAAACATATTTAAGAGGAAAAAATTATTGGGAGCACACACATTGGAATTTAAATACCATATTTGTGTTATTACATAAATATTTTTAAAGAGAGAGTAAATTATGATCTTGTTTTAAAATACTCTCTTTATATTGTCCCATTTGGTTATTCTACTTGATTATATGTTTTATTGATTTAGAAAAGTATGAGGAATAACAAGTGCTACCAACATATATTTTGGAATTAAATAAATAGTAGATGTATCCATATTAAACAATATTTTAGGAAAATAAACTCTAATTTTTATATTTTAAATATTTTAAAAATAATAAATCAAGAAACCCTAGGTCAACTTAGGGTTTGTAAAATTCACATCAAGTTCACCAGATGTTTAACCCTAAATTGATATATTTGGGATAGGGTCATGAATGTATAAATAGCTAAAGCATAAGGGTGATAAAATAATCTATAACATGTCAATAATTACAAATACAGATAAATGAATATTCTGAATTATAATACTAATATACACTAAATATAAAAAGTACCAAATTTGAAATATGTTAGATTGATTGTAATAATAAATATAAATGATGCTTAATTTGGTTTTATTGTGTGCAAGTAGATATAAACTAAAATTAGGTATAAATTATGTAGGATTAATAATCTAGACCAATCCTCAAATTCTATAAATTATACTTATGTAGTCATAAACACTACCATTGGATTTAGACACTATTGTTGATGCTAGTGGCTGAATGTGACATATGTATCTAGTAAATAATATTGATTAGATCTTGATGTGACAATTTTTTTTCTTGTGGATTTATTTTCACCTTTTTATTGATATATTTAGATTTGGGATACATGTTTTCTCTTTTCTCATTGATCAAACCCTAGTTGTTCATCCTTATTCACCCTTAAAATGAATTTCATAAAAATGGGTGGCTCATCTCATGGTGTTGAGATGATCTTACTAACCCCTCTATCACTAATAACTTCCTACATAGTTAATAAGGAGAGCCTTAGACTTATATAGTTCTACCCTATGTGTGGTATTTTTTGTACAAAGGTGAAATATACTACATGAAGATGCATGCAGTGATCAAGATTATAACTTGATAAATATCACTCATGGGATACTCTTTGAACATTTCATACCTTTTGTATGATTATTATTATTACTAATAAATAAATAGTGATGAATAGGGTGGAATAGCTTATTTGCATGATTGATTGAATGAGATTTTATAGGTGATTGCTTGGTATTTTATACATGAGTACTAATAAGGATTAGAATTGTATTTGTACCACACCTTTTGAAATTATCTTTGATTAGGTTAATTAATATAAATAGGCCAATCCTTAGGTTTTGATTTTTTTTAAATTTGGATGAATTTTGTCAACTAGATAATATATATGGATATAAACAATACGATCGATGGCAATGTCCCTTTATGGCCAGTAGTGTACATATGGATTAAAAATAGGTATGACTCATAAATTTATAGTGATGAATATTTATTAGGTTTTAATATTTATATTTAGTTTAGGAGACCTAAATCATCAAAATTATATGGATAAAACTAAGAGATAAGTATTTAGGCACATTGAGATGGTGAATATGATCCTTTCTATATATATTCAACCTTGATTGATATTTTTCAAATGTGCAAGACCAAAATTCTCTAAATACTTAATTTTTGTATCTATAAAATATAGGATAACTTAAATTATATCTCATAAGACATAATACTAATTTATTATCATTAACCTCTAGGTTACTAGTTAAAATGGTCATAATTCCAAACATAATAGTCCATACCATGCTTAAGTTCCATCCTAAATCCTATAATAGTAATATATATATAATGAGATACTTTTATATTTAATATTTTTCCATTAATATATTATAGGGTGTTAAATTATATCAGTCCCTTCTCACCATCTTATCTTAGATCAAACATGTATATTATAAGTACATGTATTATACATTTTATATTTCCTAATATTTTATAGTTTACCCATATCAAAACATTAACATAATTATTTTTATAATATTACCTATAATATTAAGTTAACAAATCAAACTATTACATAGGTTTTAAGAAACACTCGTGCCTTTTCCCGGTTATAATTTGACTTGTATGACAAAATAGGGTCCATTGGGCTCATCTATATCTTGAGTGTTGAAGCAACTATTTATTGTAATCGTAAGTTGAGTTTATAAATATTTTAATTATAATTGTATCTTTTCATCCTTATAATTTATAAGGTAAAATCATTTTAAAAATTGAGTATTATAATAGATTTATTGGTAATCTTATCATTATCTTTTTATTAATAAAAGGACAAGTATATTACTAATAGATATCCATTTTGTATCCTTTAGGAAGGATTAGAGTAAAATATATTGATTTTAGGTTAGGTATGACATTATATTTTAAATTAAATAATAAAATTTTCATGCCATCACATAAATAATTATTTAAATCCACACATAAATTAAACATGAAAACTATGTAAATAGAATTTACAATAGAGAATATTTTTATTAGATACAAACCCTCTTCATATTTATTAATTTTAGTAATTCATCAGATATTAAGAACATGTAAATAATATTATAGATCAAATTTTAACCCTAGATAATTCAATGATACCTTCTCAAATTTGGGATAACATGGAACTATCTTTCCATATAGACAAGCTTATACAAGAGATAGATCTCTAGATTATGGGCTAACTCCCTTGATATATATATTAGGCTCACACAATACATTATAATAATCAATATTGGGGGTGAAAATTGAATAATGAAACATAAAATAAGCCTCTAATAATTAAGGTGATACACCAAAGATAACTCCACAAACATACTTGCAATTGCAGTAAGAAGGCAGACTGTTAAAATTGATCTCAACTCAAAGTTCTTCTAGCATAAGTGTTTTTTACATGGAGGAAATTTGATATGAATATACAAAGGTGGGTAAGTATGAGGTATTATCTTATACACTACTAATCTCATTCACACTTAAAATTACACCTAACAAACATATACACTTCATGATACCTATTAGAATAAATGCTACTACTCACACAATGCATACAAGATCAAAATGGAAGCAAGGAGAAAACATTAATCACTTATCATCCAAATGGGAACTTGAAATAATTAGGAAAGAATTGTAGAGACTAAATCACATTCATAAATTTATTCAAAGGAAAAAAAATATGTCAAACCAGTAGGGCTTCCCTACCAATTATGGATTTATTAGAATGTCAAAATGGCTTCAATATATAGAGCATAAGAGAGGAGAGAGAAGTGAAGTTGAAAAGTCACAATGCCAAGTGTTAATTATTTAAAATTATTTATAATGTAAGAGAAAGATTTTTAAAATATCTCATGAAGTTTTCTTGGAAAAGTGTCCATCTAAAAGATGACATCTTCCTCAAATTAGCATAAGGACACTTCATTATCATTGTTAAAATTGCCTTCTTGATGATGAATCCACCTATCTATCTTAAAATAACTTAGAATTCCTTGACACATATGCACTGACTTGGGAATGTGGAAACATGATTTTTTACATTCATATATACCCCTCAACTAATGACCTTCTCCTTGCTAATTATCACTTATCTTCTTGCAGTCACTCACTAGCCTTTTAGGCTTAGACCTTCACACTTGTAACTTAGGTGAATTTCACACACTCAAGAAGATTAATTTAAAATATTTGGGATACTTATTCATACCTTATTTTTCTTATGGTATATCATATAGGATTTAATAAAATTCAAAACAACACTTATCATCTCTAACTTAGGCAGTCACCTTGCTTTTCACTATTTTGTCCAAGACTAACTACAACATTCAGCTTAGAAAAAGATTTATCATGCATCAATAATGTGATAATTGGGTTTTAGGAGTTGAAATACATATATACACACCACCTACAAATATTTTCACCTATCTATTCCCTTATGTACCTTAAATTCAACTCAAATCTTATAGAAAATAGAGAATTTAACTCATTCATACAAGTGATAGTATAGAATAACTAAATATCAATAAGATAAAGAGAGTTTCAAGCATTTAAAAATCATATTCTAGGTCATTTGACCCATTGTGTATTAATTTCCCACCATATCTTTCTCATTGGTTTCTTGAGAGGGTTTTAAGAAGGTTTTAGGTCATTCAGGTTCATAACAATGATTCATAAAGGTTAAGCCCTTAACCCTCAAAATAATGCTAATGAGATTGATTTCAAGACCTCCCTAAACTATCCATGATTTTTTGGGACACCATGCACATTGTCTGTACAAATATGAGTGAAATAAAATGGCTTTTTGATTAGTTTCTTGCATTTTATACACCCCTAAGAAATATTTAGGCCAAAATGACCAATTTTGAGTTTTTATCTTTAAACCACTACATTAAATCAATATTCCACTATCTCATGAAGGATATAAAATTAATTTTAAGGATCATATGATCATATGAGTAAATTTAGACACATGATGGTTCATGTCTAGTTCTTAGGCCTAGTCTATATAAACTATATTTTTGTATATATAACCACCTGTGAGTGATAATATTGAATGTAAGACATTTTAAACCTTTTTTCACATTCACTAAAAACTTTTAAATCATCATAAAATAATTATTGGCTCTCCCTTTCATCATTTTACCCCCAATGCACTAGGTCTATAGACTATCTTGCTCATGGAGTACCTATGGTCTGAGATAAAATAGAGTGAACTTTCCTTATTATTTTGACCTAAAGGATATTTTGGAGGTTTATTTTAGGTCATGATGACCCTATATGTTAATTTTAAAATATTTAACATACCCATAGAGTCCTTAACATTTCAAATTCCCAAAACTAGTTACTATTTTTGTGACTATGTGCAAGATTTTTTATTGGGTCTAAGAACCTTGAGTTATGATTATTTATGATGTTATTGATCATTAAAATCACATGGAAGTTTTATATTAACATTATTATATTTTTTTCTACATGTCCATTCCATATTAAACCTCTACCTACCACCAAGATTTCACCTTTTATTGGCCTAGACTAGTCTACAATTCTCACTTCAAACTATAGGTGCTCATTTAGGAGAAACTAATATGTTCTTATAGTTTGTAATACACATTTGAATAATATAGTTCACTCTTATAGTTCCATATTTAGGTCACTGAGGTCAATCACACCTAAATTTATCCATTTATGCTTTAAGACCATGCTTTCATACCTCAACATCAATGCACTAGGTGTCATTGTTGCATTGCAATGTTCCATGTTTCTTTGATCTCAATAGCACTATAGTTAACTAAGTGTTTCTAGTATAAACTTGAATAATTTTAAACCTCAATCACCATACTCTTTTCTTTACTTGACAACCTCCTCTCATGTTCAAATGTAACCTCTAGGCCTAGGCTATAAGATTGAAACTGTTAGGCTTACCTAGATCTCATAGACTTTCACTAATAGATAACATTATGTATGATCAAAATACCTTTCACAAAAGTTAAGGTAAAACTTCTCACTTTGTAATTTTCTCCAACTCTACACTTTTAGGTATTTCTTGAAGTGGTCTTGACTGTGTTCGATCTTGAATTGACTCTCACAACCAACCTCCAACCTCTTTTCAGTAACTCAATCTTATTGTTGTCATCTTAAGAATATTCCCAATCCTATAATATCTTCCCACTTTCTTAATTCCTCATACCTTTGTGGTATTCTCATTTCATAGGTCTCCAACTAGGTTTGACTATGGTAAATAGTCTCACTATTTTGAAATCCCATCCCTATTATTATATTGGCATAATATGTTATAGGCTTTAAATATGATGGAAACCTATCACAAAGCTCAAATCCTACAACTTGGCTATCCCAAAGATCATTGACATTTCCCATCCTCTGAGACATACATATTCAACATGCATTATGCCTATAAAAGACAATGGTGATATAAGTCTATGATAACCTCAAACCAGATACCTACATGGTCAATTAAGGTCTTATAAAATGCATTACACTAAGTATGTTCATTTCAAGATACTTTTTAAAACTCCACTTCACACCTTCACCTAAAACTATCAAAAAACTATTCTACAAACCTCAATGATGTTCATTCCTATCATAAGAGAGTGATTCTACCCATTCCTCCATGTCCACACATGTTAAACTAGTTGAAATCAACATGAAAAGGAATAAAATGTCTTGCAAGATTATATATACCACTTGGCTCACATAGATGAATGCAAACAAATGGGAAAATCAAGCCATTGGGATTACATAGGTAGTTTAGAGGTGTTAACAATATTAGTGATTGTTCATAAAATATAGACCATAAACATTAAAACCATTACCATGAAATGGAAGTATACAAGGACCCCTACCATCCACCAAGTTCATTCAATTTGACTCTTCTTACCTTATTCATTCCAATTAAAAATTGTTGACCTTCTTAACCTGTCTAAGGGAGAAATAGGAGAGAGAAACTAGTTTTTGCCAATTTTTTATCTATTAAAGCTAATTTAAATTGGAAAAGACTTGTTTATATCTCAAGATACCTTATTGAATCCTCCACATGTGCCAAATGAGTCATACAGTCCATACAACTACATAAAACTACTTTTTTTAGTTGATCTTCTTGTTTTAACATTGAACATGTAAATTTTTAGTTTTAAAACTATTCTCTAACATCCCTGATATTTGGTACATTATCTTGAGCCTTTAAATTTGTTTTTTGGGTGAGAAATCATACAAATTCATTAAAATGACCTAAAAGGTGATATAAAAATGACATTGAGACAAATGACAAATGTGACCAAGGTGAAAAAATACTATGTGACCTCATTTAGGACCATGGTAAACATTTAAAACCTATAAGGACCCTATTAAAAGTTTAAAAATGTAGGGGGGTGACTTAATTTTACCTAGGGTAAAATTTAGTCAACATTTTGGTGATTTCTATTCGGTAGCATGTCTATTATGCTAAGGACTAGTTCCCTTCTACTATCCTTGGGTAATGGAGTCACCCATATTCTTTAAATGACACTGATATGCCTCTAAAAATTACTCAAACTCACACAAAAAAAAATAAGAAAAAAACACAAAATAAGAAACCAAGGCACACACATGTGCTCTTCAAGCACTTAAGGAAAATACATAAATAACTTAAAGGAAAACACATACCTATCTTAATATTTACAAGACCTCAAAACATTTGAAGTGAAAGACAACTCTTCATTTCTTCAACCAAGGTCAAAGATAATGTTTCTAGAATCACTGTTGCTCCATGAAAACAATCCATCATATGAGGCATGTTTGTCAATGAAAAATTGTTTATAGAGATATTCAAATTACTTACCAATTTTCGGGCTTCTAATAACTTTAGGTGTATCACTTAGAGATCTCATGAACACTCCATATATCCCTCCTGGAGTCTTTTTTGACTTTGTAACCTGTTTGAATTCTATCATATTCACTTGTGACTCCTCAATCTGATCATTAGGAGTCATGAAACTTTTCCTAATTTCAAATTCATTTTAATCATGGTATGCTTATTTTTGGGAGTCATCAAGGCTATATTCTTATTCACCAAACACTTCCTAGTCTATCAAATTTGTTTCTTGCTTGGTATAGACCTTAATCTCTTCTTTGTGTTAATTAGGTGCATGTTTTACCTCATCATCATGTTTGTGTTTCTTTTTAAAAAATTCATACCTTATTACCTCCTCAAAATCCTACATTATGGCATTAAATTATTTCCACATATCATCCACCTCTTCTTTCGGTTCATGTAATGATCTTGATTATTCAATATATGCAGAAGTACCCTTAAGGTAGGGAAACACCATATAATACTCCTTTAGGAAGGAATAACTCCACAATGTATCTGCGAGGGGACAACCTCCAATATCCTCTTACAATAGAAGACTCAATGCTTACTTGATATCTTTACCATGATAATCATCTCCTATATATATACATCTACCTAACCCATGGATGGGTAACCTCCTAATCCCAATGTAGGCTAACCATTACCTAATGTACTACTTCCACAAGTTACTCTATTATCCTAATATATTATACCCATATAACTAACTAAGGGGATGTGTGCCACATGTCAACATCTCCATCAACCCATATATAATAATATATCATATCCCTAGGTACATAGCATTACTTCCCTCTTTTACATGTTTCATCCCCGAAACATAGGAAGAAACCAAATAATGAGTGTGCTTCAAATCATTGCACACTTGTCTCCAATCTCGATCATCTAACCATCCATATGTGATCTTGGTAGGTGATATCTCTCCAAGCTTGTGTCTAAAATCCATTATGCTCCTCTGATTTTGTTCATGATCATAATTATACTGCTTTGGTGTCCAAGCATAATTACTCCTCTTTTTATTCCAAGTACCATATTTTATTGTGCTACTTTGATTCCAACCATGACCATAGTAGGATTATTACATGCATAGTCATAGTGATTTCCCCATTCATTCCATGTGCCATAGTATTTTTTCTTTGAATTCCATGAATATCCGTAATGATTAGAAATTTTATTTCCTATATAGACAAAATGATTGTTGTTATGACACTTCTTCACCTGGTTCCATGATTGTTTCCTATCATGATGATGTGGGTGTCTATATACCTCAACCTTTTCTAATACTTTGACCTTATCCACCTTTGCTTCTACCTCTTCCACATTTTCCTTCTTTGTCTCTTGAGTAGATGAAGTGTTCATTTGTAGTGTGTCTTTATCTATATCATTTGAATCTTCATCATGATCTTCGTCACCAATTTCAATCTCATCCTCATGATCTACCTAGATTATTATTGATGCCTTTTTCACTATGATATCTTGTAAAGTGATCTTCTTTTTCCTATACCAAAACTTCATGAAATTTTTTTGAACATTAATATTCATTGTTCCCAAAGTTTCTAACCATGGATATCCAAGAACTATATCCACATCATCCATATCCAAAGCATAAAAATCTGAATGCAAAACATATTTTTCCATAATGAGCTTTAGATCTTCAAACATTTAAATATTCTTACCATCTACTTGAACCTCTTTGATATTCTTTGCTTGAACATGTAGATGTTTGGACACATTCATGTTGATGAAGTTATACTTACTGGTAGGGTTTATGGACACAATAACCCTTTTCTTTTGAATGCATCCATGAAATTGAAAAATTGACTCAGATTTCTTTGGAGCCAAATAATTTGAACCTTTATCATCCAATTCTTCTTCTTCTTTTTCTTCTTCTTCTTCTTATTCTTCTTCTTCTTCATCATCTGTTTCTTCTTTTATTACTTCTAATTCTTGTTCTTCTGCTGATTCTTCTATTTATTCTTCTTCTTTTTCTGCTTCTTCTTCTACTTCTTGTTTCATATCCCAACGATCTAAAAATATTTGTTTCATTTCATTCCATGAAGAAAACCTTTCTGTATAGCTCAATTGATCAAACCAATGTAGTGCAAGATGTGACAAAAAAGGAAGTAATCATCTTTGCCAAAAAAAATTTGTAAAATGATTCTCCAAAAGGATCCACCATTCTCTAGCATCAATATCATCTTCCCCTGAAAATGTTAACTCCATGATCCACAAAAAAAATTAAGGTTCATGAAACCCTAAAATGTCAAAACTTATCCATAAAATCACAACAAATCACTTAAAACAACTCAAAAAATTCTAAATTTTTTATTGTGCTTCTCTTTTATCTTTCTACATCTCCAGTAAAAATTTAGAATAAAAATTCCCTATATTTCGAAATATATAGTGAAATTATTATAAACTCTAAAATAGCAATATCTCCCTCAAAATGAATCAAAAAATATCTATTTTTTTACTGTGACTTATTTGAAATATTATCCATATCTAGTAAAAAAATGGTGGAAAAATTCACAACCAATCAAAATTTATTGATGATTCAAAAAAAACTAGGGTTTCACTCCACAAATTGCCCAAATCAAAGCTCTGATACCACTTGTAATGATCTTGATTATTCAATATATGCATAAATACCCTTAAGGTATGGAAACACCATATAATACTCCTTTAGGAAGGAATAACTCCATAATGTCTCTTTGAATATCCCTAGGTACATAGCAGTTCATGCTCATGAGTGTTCTCCTCTTTGACAAATAAAAATGAATGCTCACTATGATTGTGATGTTTTTTCATAGCTAGGATATGAACATCATAATCAATGTGAAAAATTTAGTTACCCCATGAAAATTATTCTAAATTTTCATCAAAATATACCTCAATAACTCCATCACATTCTTCATGGAAGATGTAAGTACCAAGACTAGTTTCTTCAAACCCATATTGCTCAACTTCCCATTCATCAATGTATAAGTTAACTATGCCATCAAGAAGTCTTAGAGGTTTTCAATCACTATGGTGATATTATTCATCATTTATATTACAATTCATGTTAAATTTATAAGGCACATATGGTTCTACATGAAAAGTAGGTATGTTCAGATTTGATTAACACTTTCACACTATAACCTTGTCCTAAATTCCATATAGGACCAATCTAAAGTCAAATGTCCTCCAATATTAGAAATAAATATCTTGAAAATTTAAGTTAATATTGATGTGGCACATCTACAACCACAACATATTGATAAATTGTGAACATAGGACAAGCATGAAGAATAAGTTACAAACATTTGATGATGCCAATTATCTTGGAAGCTAACCCATCCAAGTGTAGCACTCACTTAGAATGAGGCACATAAATCAAATTCAACTTATTAAATAATTGCTTTGGCATGACACAAATACTTACTCCACTATAAAACAAACAATTATGAACCAAAACATCTCCAATAATGATAGAGAGATAAAATTCAGGAGGTTTGTCTAATTTATCAACTTGGTTTGATTGTCCTTCACTAGGCTTCAATGTGTTTGTCAAGGCTACCTCATTCCCACTAGGCTACTTGTTTTCCAAACTGAGTTTAGAAAAATCTTCTTGGAGTAGGTATTCTTGTATAGGTATTATAATTGGATCCCACATTGATACATTCACATGAGACTTCTTCATCTGCTCTACAATGTTAGTGAAAGAGCTATTAACCTTAGCTTGTCCACTAGTATGAATGGTGATGCATATACCTTGATAATTATGAGGTGTGAAAGGATTATTATCATTATAAATCCTATGATCTACTTGTGTATTTTGGACTACATTATACATACCTACCCTTTGGGATGTTTGAACATTCATTGATGAACCACTAGTAGCTCCTTAAACCTCTCTTATTGCCTTTCTTTTTGCCCTTGTGTTTGTAGCTATAGGACTTGAATATTTTCTTGACTACCCTTAATAAATCATAGCACATGAATCATCTTTTTTTTATTTACCAAAGTAGACCCCACATGAGTGTTCTTTCCATTGTTCACTCCTCCATTAGCTACCTCATCTTGAGTCATGGTTGACATTATTCCCCAATTTTCCATGAAAGATTGATTGAAGGACTCATTGACATATGTAGATAGATCACGAGGTTGATCCCATGAAGTATGAATATCATTCTCATAATAAAGGTTATTTTTAGTAGTCATTAATTCTCTTGAGGTGGAAGGAGCATTGGGATTATAACCATTATATGACTTTGTTTGAACTAGCTACCTTTAACCTTGAAGATGACCTTAGAAGGATGGTTTATTGCCTTGATAGTTAGGGTAGGATTGATTATGTTGATATTGTATGTGGAAAGGATTTACTTTTTGTTATTTTATGATCCTCTTGATACCTAATATATCTTGCTTAAGATCCCTCATTCTTTTTACCTTATTAGATTTGTTAGGTTGACTAGGGGTAGTAGATTTATGTTTAGGTGTTAGAATGGGAACAACAATTGGTGTACGGGTTTTCAAATTATTGAATAGATGCATGGGAGGTCTTGGGGAAATATTCATAGCCTAAATTAAATAATTCTTAACCCTAATGGCCACTTCATAGGAATTATGCAATGTCATCCCTCCCATAGATTGTATCATCATAGAAATGTCACTATCAGAAGCTTTAAGATAGTAAATGAAAATATGGTGTGTATAAGGTCTTACCAAGATTGGGATTTTATCCCATGTCTTCTCAAATATTGTGCTGAAGTCTTGAATAACTTCTTGCAGTGTTCTCCCTATGCTAATTAGCTGCTTAGTCTATGACAAGTTGTCACTCTTGTCTTCAAATCTTCTCCTCAAAGCATCTCCCAACCCATCCCATGTGGTGATAGATTCAGGGGTAAATATACCATACCATTCAAGAGATTTACCCTTGAAAGATACATCCAAAAACCTAATTACTAATTTTTCTTCAATGATGTGATGTATATTATAGAAGTTAGCAATGTTTCTAATATGCTTAATAGGGGTAATCAAAATATCACCGATGTATGAAGGAACACTTTTGAGGGTAGATATGGGAATGTCATCATAATGGGAAATTATTAGAGGAATATAACCATTTAAGGCAATAAAAGGTAAGTTCCTTACCAAGGTAGCTCTAGGAATTTACAAGAATGGGCTAATCAAAAACTTTCTTATAGGTTTGTGATCAAGGTATGACTTCTTTGGGTAAGGATGGGTGTTATAAAATATGTTTGCTTTGTATGAATAATGAGGAAAATCTTGGATTTAAAAATGAATGTCTTTAGTAATATATCTTGTGTTTGCCTTAGGCATGAAATGGTGCACTAGTCTACAACTAAGATTTAAATGTTGGAGTCACTAGATACTTCAAGAGGCAGAGGACTATTATAGCCTCCTTATTGTCAATACCATCATCCACCTTGAACAACCTTCCTAGACTTCAAGTCTCATTAGGCATTCGAAAACTGTTATACCCCAAATTTTTACCCTATAAAATTCAATGAGACTTTCTTAAATTTGGTATAACATGGAACTATCTTTGCATATAGATAAGTTGCTATAAGAGATAGATATATATATTATGAGCTAGTTCCCTTGATCTATCTTTTAGGCTCACACACGAAACTAGAATAATAAATATTGGGAGTTAAAATGGAAGAACGAAACATAAAATCAACCTATACTAATGAAGGTGATACACCAAATATAACCCCACAAACATACTTGCATTTTCACTAAGAAGGTAGACTGCTAAAACTAATCTCAACTCAAGGTTCTTCTAGCATAAGTGTTTATACATAGAGGCATATTGCTATGAATATCCAAAGGTGGGTAACTAGTAGGTATGATATTTGTTATTACCTTAACCTTTGGCATGTCTAGGGATATGTGTGGCTGACTAATGGCTTACATACCTCTTTTATATTCTTGTTACATTTCTCTATGTTCTTAGTTACGTCAACCTATGGAATAACCATGGATAAGTAGACTATATATAGGAGGTAGTGGTTAGTCTTTAATCATCATATGAAGTATTCTAATCATATTGCATTATTTTAGAGGTTTCCCCTTCAAAGTGGATTTGTTATATTATCCAATATTTTGCCCTACTATATGTGATCTCTCATATTTACTTATTTTATGTGATATATAATCATTTTGTGTGAATATATAAGGAATTTTATTACAATTGGTATTAGATCTTTGATTGGGGCAAGTTTTCATATGGCATTTTTTTTTTGGATTTGGAGGGGCACAATTTTTGTGAGAGGAAGGAGTGAAAAAACATAACTTGCAATCTGGGAAGAATTAATTTTTTTGTTAGCACAGTATTGTTTGAAACACTTTTTGGAAAAAAAATATTTAAAAAAAAATCTAGAAAAAAAAATCATTTGCACATTTTCAGTCATTGGATTCATCTCAATGAAACTATTTCAATAGTATATTCTAATGATATAGTTTTTTAGAGCCAAAAGTTTTTACCCTAGTTCACAAAGGTCATCATTGGATTTATCTTGGTAAGGAAATTGCAATGGTACCATCTCTTGGTACATTTTTTTGAGGAAAAAACCCTCCTAGGGTTTGTTTATGGTAGGTCCCGGTACTCAAGGAAGAAAAGGGGGGCAATACACTCCTAAGACTCCTACTAGTGACATGGAATCACTTCAAAACTATTGATTTCTCAACATTAGGCTGACATAAAGGGCTTGGTGTGGCATGATGACTTTTTTATAGTTCAAACTAATGTTTTAAGGATGCTCAAAGAGATTAATGGGGTTCACACTTAATTAAATCATATTAATACAAATTTGGCTGCCTTTTCATCTCAATTACAATCAAATAACCCTCCATTTCATCATTTAAGCACTCTTCCTCTCAACATCAAAAACTCTAATTCTGGTATGAAACTGATGTTGCCAAAATTAGACATGAATAAGTTTGATGGTAAGTATCTTCTCACTCGGATTACCCAAATTGAAAATTTATTTGATCTGCATCAAACTCTTAGTTCTCAAAAGGTGATAGCAGTGTCTCTATATCTAGAACTTGGGTAGTCATTTGGTATCATTAGTTGTGTGCTTAAAAGAAAAAGAATGGTGCTCCTATTACATGGTCTATTTTCACTAATGAGTTGTTGTCTCATTATTAGAATAATATATCTAAGAAATAATTCAACTAGTTAGCCAAATTGTAACAAATAATAATTATGAAGGATTATATTCATCAATTTTAGAATATATCCTTATAGGTGGAAGACATCACTGAAGAAAATTTGACTGATCATTTTTTAGGTGGCCTCAAAGATATCATCCAATTTGAGGTTTATATGTTTAACCCAACATTTGTATTAGAATCTATTCTAAGGATATGCATGGTAGAATAAAAAGAGATGATCAAATAGAAAACTTTCACTATTAGTCATGATCACACCTTCCTAGCACCATCATTTCCTTAACCCACTAGATTGACACCTCAACAAATTGAGGAGAAATGAGCCAAAAGGATGTGTTTTGGCTATGATATAAAATGGAGTAGAGACCATCATTGTGCTAAAAATAAGTTTTACATCAAACATGCTAATGATGATGAATATAATGAAGAGGTAATTAGAGAGGATGAAGAAGTTCCTAAGGAGGAATTTGAAGGCTCTCAGCCTACTATTTTGTATCATTTTCTTTTAGGTATTATTACTCCCCAAACTCTTAAGGTGGTGGTTTTTCATAATAAATAGAAGGTCTTTATATTGATTGATTCAGGGTGCACACATAACTTCATAAATAATAAGTTGGCTACTTGGCTAAACTATTTCATTTATATTGCTTCAAAATTTTAGTTCATGATTGTAGATGTTGGTACTGTCATCTATTCAAGAAATTGCCATAGTATTAAGCTGGCCATGGGAGACTACTTTTTGGATTCTCCTATGTTTTCTATTCCCATGGGAGGAGTTGATATTATTTTGGGAGTACAGTGACTCACCACTTTGGGCACTATTGAGATGAATTTCTATGAATTATTCATGTGATTTCATTTTGAGGGAAGGGCAGTTGACCTAAGGGGATTAAGGGATAAATCTCCATTACTCATTAGCTCCCATAAAATGACAAAGATTTTTTGTAAGGGTAATGAAGGATTTGTAGATCATTTTTTTTCCACAAAAGTGTAGCCATTTACACTTCCTAATATATAGTAATTGATTGATGGCCATTTTGTTATTTTTGGTGACATGCCAAAAGGGCTTCCACCTAGCCACACACATTATCATGTTATCAAACTTATTCCTAGTAGTATACTACCCAACATCAAGCCATACAAGTATCCCTATGCCCAAAAAAGTGAAATTGAAAAGATGGTACAGGAGATTTTGGATGCAAGAATCATTCACCATATCCAAAGCAAATATTCTTCACCAATTGTCATGGTGAGAATGAAAGATGACACTTGGATGATGTGCCCTGACTACAGAGAACTCAATAAGTACACTATCAAAGATAAGTTTCCTATTCCTATCATTAATGATTTTATAGATGAATTAAATGGTGCTCTTTATTCTACCAAGTTAGATCTACATTATGGGTATCATCAAATTTTGATTTGTGATGAAGACATACCCAAAATAGCTTTCAAGACTCATGAGGTCTATTATGAGTTTTTGGTTATGCCTTTGGATCTAAAAAATGAACCATCCACCTTTCATATTTTCATGAATACTATTTTTAGGCCATTTTTGAAGAAATTTGTTTTATATTTTTTGATGATATCCTCATTCACAATCAAAATTGGGAAGACCATTTGCACCATGTGAAATAGGTACTCTCAATTCTAGAACAACATCAGTTGTATGCAAAACCCCAAACCTTCCAAATGTAATTTTGGAGCTTGTTAGATTGAGTATTTAGGTTATCTAGTTTCAAATGAATGATTGAAAGTGGATTCTAAAAAAATCCAAGCAATGATAGACTAGCCAATTCTTAAGACACTCAAGAAACTATGGGGATTTTTGGGGCTAACTAGTTACTATCATAGGTTTATCAAAAATGATGGTAGCATTGTACCCCCACTCACCTCTTTATTGAAGAAAGACTCCTTTTAGTGGATTGATACAACTACCATGTCATATGAACTATTTAATTGGATATGTGCACCACTCCAGTATTGGCCACTCCTAATTTTTCTAAGAATTTTGTGGTTGAATGTGATGCATCTGGGTATGGTATGGGTGTTGTACTTATGCAATAAGGTAGACCACTTGCATTTTAAATTAATCAACTAAAGGGTAAAAATCATAGCATGCCCATATATGAGGATGAAATGATGGCCATTTTGCATGCAATTAAACAATAGAGACCTTATTTGATGGGACATCACTTTCAAGTAAAGACTGATCATGATAGTCTCAAATGTTTTCTAAAACAATGGTTGTCATCTGAAGAACAACAAAAATGGGTAACTAAGATGTTAGGCTATGATTTTGAAATATTTTAAAAGAAAGGTAAGGATAATGTAGTGGTATATGCACTATCTAAGAAGGATGAATTAGTTAAGGCATTGTTATGTGTTATGACCATTGTATAGGCAAATTGGTTAGAGGAAGCATGATCAAAATGAGAAAATGATAGTGCTACCCATGATTTGATTCAAAATATTTATCAAGGTTTGGGTGTATTTGAAAAATTCATATGGAATTGTGATGCATTATGGTATAAATATATATTATACCTATGTAAGAATTATCCTCTTAAACAAAAAAACCTTCAGCAACTTCATGTAACTCCAATTGGGAGTCTTTTAATATTTTTGAAAACCTATCATAGAATCAAGTAGGATTTTTTTGGGAAGGAATCAATGGGGATGTCTATAAATATGTGGTTGAATATATGATCTATCAAAAAAATAAAGGAGAAACCATCAAAACCCTAGGTCTATTGCAGCCTTTATCTATCCCTAGCCAACATTGGGAAGAGGTGTCTATGGATTTCAATACAAGGTTATCAAGATCTAATGGTAAAAATTTTATCATGGTTGTGTTGGATCATCTAAATAAGTATGCTCATTTTTTATTTTTTATCATAACCATTTTTTTTCTAGTATAGTATATTCTACTTTTCTCAATACAGTTCAAAAATTGCATGGTACCCCAAAAATCATTGTTAGTGATAGATCCCATTATCACTAGCAATTTTTTGACTGAGTTATTTAGATGTTTGGGCACATAATTAGCTCATATATCATATTATCATCCTCAATCCTATGGAAAAACTAAGGTATCCAATAAATTTTTGGAAGGATATCTCCATTATTTTGTTTTTGATAAATAGGATAAAAGGGTTCTTTGGTTGCCATTTGTTGAATGGTGCTATAATACTTGAGTTCATAGTTCTTATAAAATTTCTCCTTTTTTGGCCCTATATGGATACCACCCTCCATCCATCAGTTTAACCTTGAATTTATAGCCTAAGGTTCATGTATTTGAAGATCATATTCACCATCGATTGTCAGTCCTTGCTAGTTTATATGAAAATTTAGCCATGGCCCAGAATCACATGAAGCAGCAGGTAGATCAACATAAGAGTGAGAATAATTTTGAAATTGGTGATTGGGTATTTTTTCACTTTTAACCATACAATCAGATGTCCTTGAAGTAATATAAAAATTATAATAAGTTATCCCCTAAGTATTATAGGCCTTATTAGATCTTGAAAAAAATTGGTAGTGTGGCCTACAAGTTAGAATTTCCTTCCTCCACTCGTATGCATCTAGTATTTCATGTATCATGTGTGAAAAAAGTCATTGGACATATACTTTCTACTCAAATTAATTTACCATAATGGGATGAGGAAGGAAGAGTTATTCTTGATCCTGAGGCAATCCTTCAAATGTGCACTAAGTAGTTGTGGTCTAGAATGATTAAGGAGTACCTGATCAAATGGAAGAATCCACCTTGTGAAAATGTCACTTGGGAGGATGAATATTTTATGTAGTAACATATAGAGTTGACTCAGCATTGAGTACAATGTTATTTTTAATGGGAGGGGCATCTACACCCTTAACCTTTGGTGTGTCTAGGGATATGTGTGATTGACTTGTGGCTTACATACCTCTTTTATATTTTTGTTACATTTCTCTATGTTCTTAGTTAGGTCATATTATGTAATAATCATGGATAAGTGGACTATATATAGGAGTTAGTGATTGGTCTTTAATAATCATATGAGGTATTCTTCTCTTATTTCATTATTGTGGAGGTTTCCCCCTTAAAGTAACTTTGCTATATTATCCAATATTCTACCTTGTTATCAATCATTGTTGTGTGATATCTTATATTTACTTATTATATGAAATATATAATGATATTTTATGAAAATATAATTAATTTCATTACAATATCCTTCACACTTAAAATTACACCTAACAAACATATACACTTCATGAGATCTATTAGAAGAAATGTTACTACTCGCATAATGCATACAAGAGTAAAATAGAAGCAAGGAGAAAACATTCATCACTTATCATCCAAATGAACTACTTAACATTCTTCAGAAAGAATTTTAAAGTCTAAATCAAATTTAGAACTTTATTCAAAGGAAAAATAATATGTCGAACCAATAAGGCTTCACCATTCTAATTGTGGATTCATTACAATGCCAAAATGGATTCTATATATAGACCATAAGAGAGGAGAGAGAAGAAGTGAATTTGAACAGTCATAATGCCAAGTGTCAAGTCTTGAAAACTAGTTACCATGAAAGATAAAGAGTTGGAAAATAGATCATGAAGCTATCTTGGACAAGTGTCCATCTAAAACATGACATCTTCCTCAAATTGGTGTAGGGACACTTCATTGTCCTTGTTAAAATTATCTTCTTGATGATGAGTCCACCTATCTATATTAAACTACATTATAAGTCCTCAAAATATATGCACTAACTTGGGAAGGTGGAAAAATGATTTTTGATATTCATATATACCCTTCAGTTAATGACCTTCTCCTTTCTAATTGTCACTTGCCTTGTTGTTGCAGTCACTCACTAGCCTTCTCGGCTTATACCTTCACACTATCACTCAGGTGACTTTTACACAACTCAACGATATTTTTTTTAGAGATGTGGGACACTTATTAATACCTTAATTTTCCTCTAGTCTATCATATAGGCTTCAAGAAAATTCAAAACAACACTTCTCATCTCCAACTTAGGCAGTCACCTTGATTTTCAGTATTATGTCCAAGACTACCTATAATATATAGCTTATAAGAGGATTTTTATAAATCACTTAGGTGAGAATTGGGTATTATGAGTTGAAATATATCTATACACACCTCCCAAAATCATTTTCACCTATTTATTCCCTTTTATACCTTTAATTTAACTTAAATCTTGTAGAAAATAGAAAGTTTGACTCATCTATACAAGTGATTGTATAGAATAAATAAATTTAAATGATCCTAAGAGAGTTACAACATTTTAAAAACATCTTCCAAGTCAATTCATCCCTTCTTGATGCATTTCCCACCATATCTTTCTCAGCAGGTTCTTGAGAGGGTTTTAGGAGGGTTTTAGGTCATTTGGGTTATTAACAATGATTCATAAAGGTTAATACTTAACCATAAAAATAATTCCAATAAGTTTTATTTAAATATATCCCTAAATTATCCCTGATTTCTTGGGATACCATGCACATTTTATGTATAGATATGAGTGAAATAAAATGGCTTCTCGATTAACTGCTTGCATTCTAGACACCCTTGAGATAGTTTTAGGTCAAAATGACCAATTTTGAGTTATTATCTACAAACCAATACATTAAATAAATATTAAAATATCCCATTAAGGCTCTAAAATTAATTTTAAGGATCATATGATTGAAGTTAGGCACCTGATGGTTCATGTCTAGTTCTTAGGCCTAGTCTGTATATACTATGTTTTATGTATATCACCACCTGTGAGTGATCATAGTGAATGTAATACATTATAAACCCTTTTTCACATTAATTAAAACTTTTTTCATCATCCTAAAATCATTTTTGTCTCTCCATTTCATCCTTTTACCCCTAATGCACTAGGTCTACAGACTATTTTACTCATGGAGTGCCTCTAGTCTAAGATAAAATAGAGGGAGGTTATCATATTAGTTTGACATAAAATATACTATGTAGGTATATTTAAATTCATGATTATCCTCTTTTTAAACTTTAAAATCCTTACCATACCCATAAATTCATTAACATTTCAAATTCCCAAAATTAGTCACTAGTTTTGTGACTAGTGCAAGATTTTTGGTTGGGTCTAAGAACCTTGAGTATGATTGTCTTTGAGGTTATTACTTATTAAAATCACATGAAAGTGTGATATTATAAATATTATAGTGGTTAAAACATTGTCATTACATCTTACAACTCTACCTACCAACCAATCTTGCACCTTTCATTGGCCTAAACTAGTCTATAGTTCTCACTTCAAACTGTAGGTGCTCATTTAGGAGAAACCAATAGGTTCTTGTAGGTGGTGATACATATTTTAATATTTTATTCACTCTCTTGGTTCCATATTTAATTCATTAAGGTCATATCACACTTTAATTTATCCATTTCTACCTTGAGATCATGGTCTCATACCTCACCATCAATGCACTAGGTGTCATTGTTGCATTACAATGTTCTAGGTTTCTTTGGTCTCAATAATATTGTAGTTAATTAAGTGATTCTACTAGAAACTTGAATGGGTTGAAACCTTAATAACCATCCTCTTTTATTGACTTTAAAACCTCCTTTCAAGTTCAAATGTGACTTTTAATCCTAGGCTACAAGAGTGAAATTGTTAGGCTTACCTAGATCTCATAGACTTTCACTAACAGATAACATTGTGTATGAGAATAATATATTTTAGAGAAGTTAAGGTAAAACTTCTCACTTTTAAATTTTATATAACTCTACACCTATAGGTGTTATTTGAAGTGGTATTGACTATTTTTTATATTGAATTGACTCTCACAACCAACCTCCAACCTCTTTTTAGTGGCTCGGTCCTATTATTGTCATCTTGAGAATATTCTTAAACCTAGAATCTCTTCCCACTTTCTCAATTCCTCAGACCTCTATGATATTCTCACTTCTATAGGTTTCCATCTAGTTTTGACTATAGTAAATATTTTAACTATTTTTAAATACCATCCCTCTTCTTGTATTGGCAGAATATGTTATAGGCTTTGAAGATGATGGAAACTATCACAAATCTTAGAGCCTACAACTTGGCTCTCCCAAAGATCATGGACATCTCCCATCCTCTAATACATATCTATTCAATATGCATTCTACCTGGAGATGACAATGGGGATATAATTCTATGATGACCTCAAACCAGATACCTACATGATCAATTGAGGTCTTAGAAAACACAATACACTAAATATGTTCATTTCATGTTGCTTTTCAAAATTCTACTTCACATCTTCTCCTGAAACTATCAAAACACTATTCTATAGACATCAATGATGATCACTCCTATTACAAGATATTTATTATACATATTCCTCCATGTCCACACATTCTAAACCATTTGAAATAAAATTTAAAAGGAAGAATTTTTTTTGCAAAACTATATACAGCACTTCATTCACACAGACTAATGCAAACAGATGGGAAAACCAATCCATTGGGATTGCATTGGCATTTTAGAGGTGTTAAAAATCTTTGTGATTTTTCATATAGTATATACCATTAACCTTGTAACTATAACCATGAAATTTAATTGTACAGGGACCCCTAACATCCATCAAGTGCATTCACTTTAACTCTTCTTACCCTGTCTGTACCAATTGAAAATTGTTAACCCTTCTTGACTTACCCAAGGAAGCATTAGGAAAGAGAAAATAGATTTTACCACTTTTTGATCTATTTAATCTAATTTAACCTATAAAATAGTTGTGTGGATCTCAAGATACCTTCTTGAATCATTCACACATGCCATATGAGTCATATAGTCTGTACAAGTACCTGAAACTACCTTTTTTGTAGTTGATCTTGTTGTTTTAACATTAAACCTAAAAAAATTTAGTTTTAAAACTATTCTCTGACATAAATTGACATGTGGTACATTATTTTGAGCCTTTAAATTTGTCTTTTTGGTGAGACACCATAAAAATTCATTAAAATGACCCAAAAGGTGACATAAAAATGACATTGAGACAAATGACAAATGTGACCAAGGTGAAAACATATTATGTGACCTCATTTAGGACCATGGTGAAAATTTAAAACCTAAAATTACCCTATGAAAAGTTTCAAAATCTAGGGGTTTCACTTAATTTAACCTAAGGTAAGATTTAGTCAACACCTACCAAGTAAAATTCACTTCATTTTGGTGATATAATTTTATCATAATATTGTCCTTAATATCTGAATCCAAAAAAATAAAATCAAATTTTGTGATAGTCACATGATACTAAATTCAATGAAATTACTAAATTTAAAATTTAAAATAGAGATATCACTTTATGCTAAGTACCAAACCATGGACAATGAAAAAGATAAAATCAATATTCATGTACAATGTAATAAAACACAACCAATCCATTCAAAATCATTTGCTATGAATGTTCTACTTAAGAATGGTATTAAAGTCATACCCATAAATTTGGAAATATCATCATAAAATTATTTAATGATATTTTTTTACCTTTGTTTATTAGGGTTTTTCTAATTAATCAAATGCATGTACACTTAGATCTAGTATAAATAGAATTATTCCCATTCCTCTTAGCAATAATTTAGTATTTTTTACTTACACCATATTATGCAATCTAAATAAAGAAATATAAAGAGTCTATAATTTTGGTAAAATGCTTCATGACACCAATATTGGAAGAAAAATTAATCCTTAATTATTATTCTTCACTTACTATGCTTATATGAAATCATGGGTTATTTCATCCTTCATGTAATGTTTAAGCTCATTTCTAAGCATAATACTAAATTTTAATGGTATTTATGCATGAAAAAAATTCCAAATATTAACAAATGAATTTTAAAATCATTAGGTATTTATACCTACATGTGTTTAAACTTTATACCAATAAATTCCATGATTTTTATGTTCATGCAAGTGAAACCTAAATAAAGTAAGAATTATATCACACCATACATGTAAATCTATTTCTATTGATAAATTTAAGGCTTATGTTTATCACTAAAATATCATTTAAATGTTAACCTAATTGATCCAAAAAAAAAAAATCTAATCAAAAAATATCCGTCACTTTTTTAAGTTCACATATGCATAGTTGTGTGTGTGTGTGTGTGGGTGGGTGGGTGGGTGGGTGGGGTGTGTGTGTGTGTGTGTGTGTGTGTGTGTGTGTGTGTGTGTGTGTGTGTGTGTGTGTGTGTGTGTGTGTGTGTGTGTGTGTGTGTGTGTGTGTGTGTGTGTGTGTGTGTGTGTGTGTGTGTGTGTGTGTGTGTGTGTGTGTGTGTGTGTGTGTGTGTGTGTGTGTGTGTGTGAACTTGAAAAAGTGACGGGTATTCTTTTATTATAAGACTAAAAGCCCAAAAATACCATTTCATATTTAAAGAGAGTCAATGACAAAGATAAGTAATGAAAATAAATATTTTACACCTTTAGAAAGATTTAAAAACCATTAATATTGAATACATAAAGTTTCAAACATCATAGCTAATGTTAGTGAATTAGAATAATCAACCATATGCCTACATTTTAAGTTTACACCCTATATAGTAGTAGTTTACATTAAAAATTCATACTTACAATCAATATTCTACTAGTAAAATAATTTATTTCATGATATAAATCACTCTTCACAATATAAAAATATTTACATTCTTCTACAAAGTTAAAATTCATTTAATCTACATTTATCATAGAACAAGGAAATTGTAATGCTGACATGTTTTTACATTACTTAAATCAAATTCCTTATTTTTAAACCTCATAAATAAAACCATCAATGATAATTCAAAAGAAATTTTATCACTAATATATTAATATACAAAAATTTCCCATAAACTCAATCATTCCAAGTATCAATGAAATACATTTCCATATTTTTTGCAATCAATAGCCAAACCAAGATGCCAAATAAGTATTTTTCACAACACAACAATAAAAATTTATTATATTATCCAATGAGATGTATAAGGTTTGTTTAAGTGGGTTGGTTATGCCCAGCCCCACTCAAGTTATAATCTTATAGGGTGTTTATAGGCTAGATATGGTTGTTTAAGTTGACATAGTGGTATAAGTGGTCAGTGGTGGCCATTTGTGTTGGTTTAATGGTTCTTAGGGACTAGGCCCCCTAATTGTGCCCCAGACCTAATTCATATATTTGATCAAAATAAATCTAGGTAGGGGTCCTTCTAACCCTGATCTTTATCAAAAAATCTATTATCAACTCATAAAAAACTAAATCAATAATATTTAAATTCATGTAAAACCTCATACCTCATATATGCAAACGCATATATAAATTTTTATGCATATATTAGATTACATGAATGTGAAAAATAATGTTCCTTCAAATACAAACCATTACCAAAGTCCATAATAGAGTTTAAGAGGAAGTAAGGTAACAAAAAATTATGTTCGACTAGTTATATATAGAAGTAAGGGAAGGGAATGCATGTGTCAGCAATGGTAATGGAAAGAGAACACCTCTAGCCCTAACTCATTTTTATAATTATAAATACCTAGAATCCTATTTCTTTAATTTTATTTACCTATATTTTATTGACACCAAAAATTGGCCAATTCAAGAAAGCATATCTTAAATTTATCATGTTTCCATCTTAAAAAATATTCCTAATTTATTTTATAGGACTAGGTATTTTTGGGGAACTCCATAGTTTAGGTGAGTTGTAATATAAAACTTCCTATTAATGGCTATGTTGTGACCAACACATCCATTTTCATAAAATAAAAATGGACATATGCAAGACTAAAATATCATACTTTTAGCCCTTTTATAGAACCTCATCTAATGTGAAGATCTTAATCACCTATTATATCTCAATCTGTAAGATTTTTATTGAGTCATAATGAAACCCATTAGTTTAATTTGAAAATATTTTGCAAGTTTTTTTTTTAAAATTACTATCTAGCTATGATTTTTAAGTATTTTTTTACTTAATTTATTTTTAAGCACTTTTTTCCTCTCATAAATATCTAATTAGATAGATCCTCGAGTCTCAATCCCTAAGTCTTAGTCTTAGATTCTAATTGGTACCCTCCCATGGGTTTTTTTTTTATAGGTAAGTAGCCCATTATTTTTAAAATTATTTTTGAAAATTAGTATTTTTTACATTTTTTAGATCTTAGAGTTTTTAGAGTTGTCATAGGCCTAGGATGCCTAGTCCAATAAGATATTACCATGTGTATTTATATACCCAAATTTATTAGAGATTTCATAGGTTTGAGATGCCTGATATAATAAAATATCACCACATGTACCCATATACCTATATTTGTCAAAGTTTTTAGATTCCTAAGAGGCCCAACCCAATTATATATCACCATGTGTACCCATACACCTAGAGTTGTCATATTTGTATAAGTATTGGGAAGCCCAATCCAATAATAGATCACCATGTATACCTATACAAATGGATTTTTTAGAGGCCTAGGGGTATTGATCCAATTAGATATATCCATGTGTACATGTACACCTAGAGAACCATACACCTAGGATTATTATTTTTTTCCAAACCCATAATGACTCCCCTTTACACTATCGTACACATGATACTTGATAGGATATAAATGTATCTAATATGTAATGAATGACAAAGTTGGGCATGTACCCACCATACTCTATACATTTATTGTCCAATTTAGGTAGTTCATGATTCAAAACCTAGAAATGTCTTATCACTACAACCAATATAATTAAGGATGATTCTACATAAAATCAAATTTAAATAAAAGTAAAAAATTCCTACTCCAAAATTAGACCATCAACTCAGAGATTAATCTACATACTATAAGCCACCAATACCAGTACTACACAAATATCCAAAATCCATATAGGTTTGGGGCTCACTTTTATACGGTATTCTTGATTAAAATACATTAGATCCCTATGCTTAATTATTATTAAAGATTGAAGTGCATCCCTACTATGTCCTACATAAGCAAAGATGAAAATTTCATAAATTGTGTTGTCTACATCCAATCCTAAGCTAGAGTGGGAGTTTAGAGATAATGTGTTATTTTATGGGGTCACATGATTCAAACACTAAAATTAAATCTATAATACAATTAATGATATTCAAATACCCAAAAACAACAATGAGACAGAGGAGGAGGATATTGAGTTCTAAAGTGAATTGATATCTCTCAAAGACTTAGGCCTACACAAAGTTATGTCATATCCTAAATTCTTCCCCTATAATGTTATCCTCACCAATATACTATAAATGTCTAAGTGAATTAATGGCATTGTCCATTCACCAAACAAAGGTTTTTTTAATTGTAAACATATCTAGGGTAACACTTAATAATTATTAAAACCTTCCTAATTATAACATTTTTTATGATAAGGAAGTCACCATTACTTGGATGAATACCCACAACCTATACAAGACCCTAAAATATTGGGCTAAGGACATTGATTGTTGGGTTAACAATGAAGAAATTGACACCTACACTATCAAGACTTTCAGAGAGGGAGGGAAAATGGGCATGTTTTTTCTCAGCCACCTATATAGGGTGAGTGACATTTTACATGTCAAAAAATATTGGGTTCCCATGCTTAACATCATCCTTAAAGGGAAGTAGGTTTTATCTCTTTGAGACATCATCACTTTTAATATATCATAGCAGGTCCCTAGGGTGTGCACTAGGGGAAATTTTTAAATGATGTCTTATCTAGTTGATGCCACCTACATCACCCTCTACTTCAAGAGAAATTTTCTCCCCCCATTAAGACCTATGGGTTCCATAATCCATCTGGTCTTTAAAAATTATACATTAACCATTTTAGGCACCACATCTAAGATATTTGTGATCACTTATTCACCCATGTGTACATGACAATCATTGAAAGGCCTATGCTAAGGATATTAAAAGAGATGAGAGATTAAATCCTATCCATCATTTTCTAATGATACTATTGATACCACATAGTCATCATGGTATAAGGAATCTAGGAGCTTCCTTTAAATTTGGCATACCTTATCCTAGACTGGCTAGTAGAGTAAGAGATCACATTCCAACTCATAAATGGCATTATAGGTTTTTATCTCATCAAAAGATAAAATATATATAATTTGTTTCAAAACATAATAAGACACCATGAGTATAAGACCTTCCCTACCCTATAGTTCATGGATACCCATAGAGACTCATTCAATCTACCCAATGATGATGATAGGCAATGGGATCTTAAAGGCAAGGTGAATGCTCATGTGGAAATATATCAAGATAGGATGAACATCACTTATCATCATGAGATTCACCTAAATGATGTCATCTACCTTAACCCTACTAGTGATGTTGAGGTAA
The DNA here is from genome assembly GCA_037957365.1 of Torreya grandis. Classification (NCBI taxonomy): domain Eukaryota; kingdom Viridiplantae; phylum Streptophyta; class Pinopsida; order Cupressales; family Taxaceae; genus Torreya; species Torreya grandis. The sequence goes on from JARHVA010001571.1 coordinate 126,779, forward strand.
TTTCAAATCTAGAAGTTTGATGCCTACAAAGATCATAGCTAGCATTATCTAGACCTATATTTGAGGAAAGGCCCATTTCCCCATAACCTACTATGGATGTCTCAACCACTAAATGGAGGATTTATAAATTATACTTTCAAGGGATCCTAATATATACTACATCAACTTTATATTCCACTTCATCTATAAGGACTTCCAAGATAATCCAGTCTCATGCTGCACATGTTCTTCACCTTTCTAGTAGCTTTAAATCTCAAATCATCTCCCCTTGGTCCCAACCTTCAACATCCCCAGAGCCAAAGACTCCCACCTCTATCATAAATATGAAGTAGCATGTTTCCCTTCATAGTTTTCCAACCCAGACATAGCCTTCCCCTATGGTTATTTCCCTTATAGTTTCCCATGTAAATGATACCAAAGGTTCCCTTGTTTTCTTGATTTCTACATCCCTAGGTGATCCAAGATTCCATACCCCTCTATTTTACATTATATGAGCTTGGACCACTTCTACAACTATCCATGGGCTTACCCTAATGATTTTCATGATCCCTATCAATGATCCAAATATTTTTCCCACAATCATAGTGACTCCCCCTATAACCTTGGTCCTTCCCATTATTTGAACGACCCCTATAGTCCCTTTGATCCCAATTGTGTATGCATCCCCTACTATTATATCCTCCAATGCTCTAAAAGGTCTAAGTTCAATTACTTTGGCCAAC
>JARHVA010001571.1:785000-885000 GCA_037957365.1 Torreya grandis
CCTTATGACCCTATTCTTCTTAATTTTTTCTATGAGAAAATACCGTGCCCTACATATACCTCAACCAAAAAAGAGGTGGTTAGTGTGAACTTTAAAAAGAATGACTAAAATACTCATAATGTAAGTACATCAAATGAATTACTACATATTCAATACAACTAAAAATTAAATCATCTCAACATATAATTTAAAAATAATGTTAATGAAGTGAACTTATATATATTGTCATCATGATCATAATTAATCATAAAAGTAATAGAATAATAGTATAATTAAAAAACACATATATGAAAATACTATGTAGAATAAAAAACTAACTAATCAATAGTTTAATCATTTTATTTTTTAAAAAGTGTTGTTTGTAATGATTAGGACATGATGTAACATTATTATTTAGTGCCAAGTGTCAATTATAGATTAAAATATAAAAATATTGATATCTTATAGATTGTAATTAAAGGAAGCTAAAGAGTCACTTGTGGATGATACATATCTAACAGGTGGATGAATAATTACTCCAACATCTATAACAAATTCTTGTTTGCTTACCTATATAATAAATGTAATCATTATGCAAAGGGTTCACCATTTTTGGTTGAAGGTTACTTGGTTATTGAAAGCATATTATTAGGCTACTTATAAAGAATTAAATATTGTTATTTGGTTGGTTAGCCAGTCAGTTAGAGTGGGGCAATATAGAGTAACTTTGTAAAGAATGCAATTTAAAAAGATATTTAATGAGCATATCCAAACTAGAGAGAACCAACCTTGTTCAAGTATATGTTTGTGACAATACATCAATGTGTTTAGATAGATAGGGTTTAGTTCATCTCTTATGAGTTTTTTGTAAGGCTATAATTAGATTGTATGTATTTAGTCAAACTTAGATTGCATAGTGTATATAAATTGTAAAATTTAATTTTTAATTGAATAAAGATCACATTTTTTTGCATATTATTCCACATGGGAACTAGAAGTTAATCTATTATTGGTGTTGTATTCATATGTTGAATGGTATTATTCCATCCTTCATTAGATACCCTAACCATGATTAAATCAATTTTTTTATTAATCATGGCTACACTCAGAAGGATTTAGATGGTATAATCACTGCTAGAAAAGGATATGTTGGTTTTACTTGGACAACACTTGGAGATATCAAATTACTAGTCAATATAGGTCCTAAGACTATTTTAGTGTGTTTTAAATTATTTTTAGATAATGGGACATCTGAGATATCACCTGGATGACCTTGGCATAATCAAATGAAAGTAATCCCTTCAAAATTACATTAGTTCTTAAAGTTTGTGTATAATAACAAAGTGATTTCTATTTAAACACTCAATAAAGTCATTAGTACAAGTTCCATCTGAGATATTACCTAAGGATCTACTAAAACAAAATATTATACAAACTCAAATGACTAAACTTAGAGTTCAAGTTCCTATTGATCCATGTGATAAAGCTATCTTATTACAACCTCTAATGGCTATTCATGATAGAGCACCTATCAGAGGTCACACCATAGAAAAAACCATTTATAATAATAAAAGTGATCCTTTTCAAGAGGAAAATATAACTATCCCATCTACTCAGGATGATATTGATTACAATAGTAGTGATAGTGATTTTATCGCTTATACATCTCATGATTTTACTGATGATGATATTGGTGATGAGGACACGTTAAAATTATTAGATTCATGGGACCTAAGACATCCATATATTGATAATAAAGATAACATAACGTGAATTGATGCACAATATGGTCATATAGATAATTATATAGATGGTTTTATTATTTATCATTGATTTCTCACCCCATGTCCTTGAAATGAATATTATATTATACATACTTTATATCTCTTGCTTTTTTATAGTTGTTGTGTATATCTAGTGTTTTTATCTCTATTATTTTTTTGTATGGATATTAAGTTCACCATGTTTTATTTTAGTCATGTCTAACCCTTGTATTTTATTTTTATCTTTGATCCAAAAATCTTACACAAAATTTCCAATGATGATAACACATAAATATCAAGGATTTTTTCCCTAGTGTGCACATATATCCGAGGGAAGTTGTAAATTAGTAAGGATCTTAATCTTCTTAATTATTATAACTTTTATCTCTTTACTTATTTTATTATATGATTGATTTATTCCAAGTATTGATTCAAAGTCTTAAAAAAATGATCAAACACAAAATATAAAATTGTGTTTTCTTTATCATTACGTGTTACATTGTCATGTAGTTTAACATATCATTATTATGTGCCTATCATTAGAGGTTTTACATATACATTGTTTATAGGTGTTGTTGATGATATAATTATGTTAGATGTAGGATATACAAGTTTATAAATTTTTTATTTTCCATTATCATATCAATATTTCTATTTGATTATACACATAAAAATCTAAAATATATCTTATGTGTTTCATTACATGATTACTTTGTGTGGTATCTAGATTTACTCACATGTTTAATGTATTGCATGCCTTTTTATTGATTCATTTCAATGTTTGTGCTTGTTCTTATGCATGTTTATGGACATTCCTTTATTTTATTCTCTATATATGATCCTCTATTTGTATATTTTGTGTCACTTATGTGTGATTGATTATTTCATTTAACTTGTTTGATTCTCTTGTTATATGTGGTTGTAGATACTCAAATATAACTATATATAGAATCTCAATCTTTTACACTTGACAAATACTAATTAGGTATCTACCCTTTATTTTTATACCATATTGATGTTGAAAGGCTTACATTCACCATCTCAATGTGCCTAACTACTTATCTTATAGTATGACCCTATCATTTTGATGAATCAAATAAATTTTACAATAAAAATATTTAAAATATGACCTATATCATTTAATGACAGTTACAAACCTTCAACATTTTTTTATCCTATTAGATACTTGTGTTTACACATGGACACTAGTTTTGATGCTAGTGTCCAGTTTTCTTATCAAGTGTCCATCCTTAAAAGTGATCCAAATTGAAAATATTTCAAAACATATGGGTTGGTATATTTGTCCTATTTAACCCTTATATGGTATATTTTAAAAAGGTTTGGTATAAATATAAAACAAAGACCATTAATCATTATCAAACACAAATGAAGCAAATACCAAACAAGTACCTATTCAAGCTCATTCAATTAATTGCATAAATGAGTTATACCACCTTATTATTACCTATACTATATTAGTCATAGAATAAACCATATTATAGGTCTAAATTATTCAATTAAGAATCCATGAGAAATATTTGTCAAGTTACAAGTTAGATCATTTCATGCCCTTGCATATAATATATTACACCTTTGAGCACACTTAAGCCCACACTTAGGGGATCAATACATATGTATGAGGACATCATTATATTATTTAATATGTATATTTTACTCATAAATAAATGGGTCCTTGAGGTTATCTTGACTTTTTTAACCCATTAACCCATTTTTGGCAAGGTGATCTAACCTAAGGTGAAGAACTAGGGTTTAAACTATACACAGTGATACAACTCTTGTGTATGTGATTGATATACATCAATATAAAGGTGAAAAAAACCCTAATAGGTACATATGGTTATTTCAAAAACAATTAATATTATATATAAAAAAATCATTGAGACTCAGATATAAGCATTGATGTAAGTGTCCATAGGTTGACACAAGTATTTAGGCATCTAAAAATAATATTTCCAAGATCTGATGACTAGATTATAAAAATCAACCTCCCTAATTCCACCTTTACATAAATTAGATCCACTTGCACATCTATAAATAAGTGAATTATTATCTATTCCTTGTGCTACAATTATCAGAATATCAATTAGCATTGTGATTTCTATATTTAATAATTTTGTACATTGAATATATTATGTTATCTAAATAAATTTAATTTGCCTGATCTATAATAGTTTTATTCTTCCATTTGATTAGGTTATTATCCTACACATAACAAAAAAAAGGGTCAAAAATTTGGTTAATCCAATGTGAATTTAGTATCAACCTTCATGTTTTCTCATGCAACTCCTAGTTTGCTCTAGGGTTTCTTATTTAAGTAATTTGTAAATCTAATTTTTTTAATTACTTTTGGAATCTTTGTTTATATTTAGAAAATATAAAAAATGCTACACCCATAACCTATCACATGTATGAGTAAAGTATTAGATGACTTGTAGCTTAATTATCCCTCTTCGATGTTATATTACATTTATCTATGCTTTCTTTTGATTAGTAGGTCGGCCTATGGAGTAACCATGGCCTAGATAGACTATATATAGGAGGTAGTGGGTAATTATTTATCATCATATTGTGAATTATACTCTTATTGAAGATTTTTGAGGTTTTCCCCTCGAAGTGGATTATCTATTATCATATATTTGGATATATTTCAATCATATTTGGATATAATTCTAATATTATACTTAATTCTTGAAGTAATTTCATTACAAGTGGTATCAGAGCTGTGATTTGGGCAATCTTGTGGGTGAAACACTAAATTTTTAGTGTAGGTGTGAAATAATCAAATTAAGCTTCCATTAAAATTTCAGCTCATTTGGATCTATTTTACAAAAGTTATCGCTATTTTAAGTTTTTTAATAAAATTTCTCTATAGTGCACAATTCAAAGAATTTTTTTGAGTTATTTACATTTTTGAAAATCTTAGAAAAATTTGGATATGGTATGTTCTTTGTGTATTTTTATTTGAGGCTAAAATAATTCCAAAATCACTTGGTCAAAGTTGGGTCAAAAGTGCCAATAAGGGTCGACATTGTAAAACCCTTTTATGGCAGGTCCACAAACTAGGGGCTGAGGAAAGGGTGATGAAACTCTAGGTAAAACTCCTAAAAAGGAAGATATGGAGTCAAAGGGGGATGTAATAGACCCTTTATACCAGGGTTTTTTTGACATAGATCACAAAGTGAGCCATCTTGACTATAGTGTGCAAGGCATTCAGAGTGAGGTGCAAGGCATACAATCTAATATGCAATCCATACAAGATAATTTGGGAGATATCATGATGGCTTTAAAAATTAACTAGTCAAATCATCAAGCTAACTCTATTACACAACCCCACCAGGGTGGTTCTCCTAACCAGTCTACTTCTAATCTAACTCCATGGCCATAGAGGAACAAATTACCAAAGGTGGATATGCACAAATTTGATGGAAAAGATCCACTCAATTGGATCAACCAAATGGAGAATTTTTTTGACCTACATCAAATTCTAGGTGGATAGAAGGTGACCATGGCATCCTTGTATCTTGAACCTGATCAATTCATTTGGTATTGATGGTTATGTGCTCAAAAGAAAAAGATGACTCTCAATGTCACTTGGTCAATTTTTATAGAGGTGTTGTAATTACACTATGGCAATAGTGTGACAGAGAATTACTTCAGCCAACTAGAAAAATTGTGACAAATTGGCTCTATCAAAGATTATATTCATCATTTTTAGAACCTATCCTTACGTGTGGAGACAATTTCTAAAGTAAATTTGAATGACCTATTTTTGGGTGGAATCAAGGACCACATTCAACATGAGGTATGCATGTTTAATCCACTTAAGATTTCTGATTCTATTATCATGGAATGTAGAGCTGAGGAAAAATTCATAGCCAATAAGAAGCAACCATTCACTCACTTCAAAGATCATAACATATCGTCACCAAAATTTCCTCCACCTACTAGATTGACCCCTCAACAAATTGAAGAGAAACGTGCAAAAGGATTATGTTTTGATTGTGATAACAAGTGGAGTAAAGGATATAGATGTGTTGATAAGAAGTTATTCTACATTGAGGGACCAAATGAAGATGAAGAAGTAGATGATGCTTCCAATGATGATGAGGAAGATATAGAGGAGGTACCTGAATATTCCCAACCTATAATCTCTTACCATGCACTTGTAGGTATTAGCACTCCACAAACTCTTAAGGTGGTGGGTTTCCTCAAGAAATAGAAAGTGATAGTTTTGATTGATTTAGGGAGCACACATAAATTTATAAACCATAAGTTGGCCACTCGATTAAATGGTTTCATCTACCCATCACCAAAATTTTAGGTCATGATTGCAGATGGTGGCATAATTAATTATTCAAGAAAATGCCATAGTATTAAGCTTACTATGGGTGGGTACAATCTTGACTTTCCTATGTTTGCTATTCCCATGGGTAACACATACATTGTTTTGGGAGTCCAATGGCTCACAACCTTAGGTACCATTGAGATGAACTTCCAAGAACTATTCATGCACTTTCATTCTGAAGGTAATAAAATTGAACTACGTGGATTACATGCAAAATCTCCACAATTGATTAGTTCACATCAGATGACCAAGATGCTAAAAAAGGGGGCAGAGGGAATTATTGCATGATTATCCTCCATATAAGTTCAACCCACATAGGAATTTACACATCCTGATCTATAGATAATTCTTGAGGACCACTCATCTATATTTGGGGCCATACCAGAAGGACTACCACCAAAAAGAGAACATGATCATGCCATTTAATTAATTCTAGGTAGTCAACCACCAAATATCAGACCATATAGATATCCATATGCACAAAGGAGTGAAATTGAAAAGATGGTCCATGAGATGCTGGAGGTAGGGATCATCAAGCATAGCCAAAGTGCATATTCATCACTAGTGGTCATGGTGTAGAAGAAGGATGACATATGGAGGATGTGCCCAGATTATAGGGAACTCAACAAGTACACCATCAAAGATAAGTTTCTTATTCTAGTAATTAATTATTTACTTGATGAGTTGCACGGTGCTAATTATTTCACAAAATTGGATCTTCGCTTGAGGTACCATCAAATTAGAATCAAGGATGAAGATGTTCATAAAACTACTTTTAGAACACATGAGGGCCATTATGAGTTTTTGGTAATGCCCTTTGGTCTTAAAAATGCACCATATAATTTTTAGAGCTTGATGAACACTATTTTTAGGCCTTTTTAAAGGAAGTTTGTGCTAGTTTTCTTTGATGAGATATTGATTTATAATTAGACATGGGAAACACATCTGCAACATGTGAAACAGGTGTTGATAGTTTTGGAGAAACACCAACTTTATGCAAAGCCATCTAAATGTGCTTTTGGAGTATAGGAGGTAGAGTACCTTGATCACATTGTTTCCCATGAAGGTGTCAAAGTTGATCCTCAAAATATCAATGTGATAATGGAATGGCCCATGCCAAAAACTCTTAAAAACCTTTGAGGATTCCTTGGACTAACATGTTACTATGGAAGATTTGTGAAAGGTTATGGTAGAATAGCAGCTCCACTCACTACATTGCTAAATAAGGATGATTTCCATTAGAATGGTGATGCCACCAAAGCATTTGAGAAACTAAAAGTAGCTATGTGCACCACTCCAGTTTTGGCTACTCTAGACTTCTCACAGACATTCACTATTGAATGTGATGCTTTTGGGTCTGGGTTGGGGGTAGTACTAATGCAAGAAGGAAGAACTATTGCATTTGAAAGTCTTCAATTCAAAGGTAAGAATCTAGAAAAACCTATCTATGAGAAAGAAATGATGGCTATTCTTCATGCAGTCAAATAATGAAGGCCTTATCTGATGGGTAGACACTTTAAGGTGAAAATAAATCATGATAGTCTCAAATACTTTATGGAGAAAAGATTATCATCTAAGGAACAACAAAAATAGGTAACCAAAATGTTGGGTTATGATTTTTAGATCATCTATAAGAAGGGTAAATATAATGTAGTAGCAGATGCACTATCTAGACAGGATGCATCCATAGAAGCATTACTTTGTGCAATGTCCATGTTGCAAGTAGATTGGGTGAATTACGCTAGGTTAGAATGGGAGTAAGACAAGGATACATAGGTTATGATTCAGAATCTCTAGCAAGGTAATTTAGCCTTGAACAAATTTGAATGGAAAGGTAATGTCCTATGGTATAAGGGTAGGTTATACTTGTGCAAAAATTTAGAGCTTAAGCATAGGATTCTTGCAGAGTTGCATGCATCTCCAATTGGGGGACACTCAGGGTTATTGAAAAATTATCATAGAATTAAGAATGAATTATTTTGGGAAGGACTCAAGGGAGATGCACAAAAGTTTGTGGAAGAATGCTTGATATGCCAATAGAATAAAGGTGAAACAATTAAGACCCTAGGTCTGTTACAACCATTAGCAATTCCTAATCAAAGGTGGGAGGAGGTTTCCATGGATTTCATCATTGGGTTACCTTTTTCTGAAGGTAAGAATGTTATCTTGGTAATTGTGGATAGGCTTACAAAATATGCCCATTTTTGTGCTCTCTCACACCCATTTTCAACAAGTATAATAGTAGCTATTTTTATGGAAGCAGTTCTCAAATTACATGGAACCCCAAAAATAATTGTAAGCAATCATGATCCTATTTTCACTAGTAATTTTTGGAATAAACTATTTTATTGTTTGGGTACTCAGCTAGCTCATATCTCATCTTACCACCCCCAATCTGATGGACAAACTAAAGTGGTTAAAAAATGTTTAGAGGGGTATCTCTGTTGTTTTGTATCAAATAAACAAGAACATTAGGTTAAATGGATACCACTTGTAGAATGGTGGTATAACACATCTTTCCATACCTCTTCTAAAATGTCTCCATTCTAGCACTATATGGTTACCATCCACCTTCCATCACTTCTTCATTAAAGGTGCAAACCAAGGTTTGAGATGTGGAAGAGCACATTCAACATCAACAAGAGGTTTTGGCTAGTTTGAGAGATAATTTGGCCTTGGCACAAAATAGGATGAAACAAAAAGCAGATCAACACCATAGTGAGAAAATTTTTGAGGTGGGTGACTAGGTATTAATTCATTTGCAACCTTACAAGCATATGTCCTTAAAGTAATAAAAAAAGGACAAAAAACTTGCTCCTAAGTATTATGGCCCTTATCAAGTTCTACAAAAAATTGGAAGTGTGGATTACAAGCTCGAGTTACCTCATTCATCTCACATACACCCAGTATTTCATGTTTCCTATTTGAAGAAGGTCATTGGACATAAAGTTTCAGCCCAGACAGAGCTCCCAGAACTAGATGAAGAAGGATGAGTCATTTTGGAACCAGAGAAGATCCTCCAAACATGTACTAAGAGGTTGAGAACTAGAGAGATTAGGGAATATTTGATCAAGTGGAAAAACTAGAGTAGTGAAGATGCAACTTGGGAAGGTGAAGATTTTGTGCAACAACATCCAGAGTTGTTTAATGTTGAGGACAATGTTGGTTTGAAGGGGAAGAGCATGTTACACCCTTAACCTATCACATGTATGAGGATCATATTAGCTGACTTGTGGCTTACTTATTGCTCTTTGATGTTATATTACATTTATCTATGCTTTCTTTTGATTAGTAGGTTGGCCTATGGAGTAATCATGGCCTAGATAGACTATATATAGGAGGTAGTGGGTAATTATTTATCATCATATTGTTAATTCTGCTCTTATTTAAGCTTGTGGAGGTTGCCCCCTCAAAATGGCTTATCTATTATCATATATTTGGATATATTTCAATCATATTTGGATATATTCTTATATTATACTTAATTCTTGAAGTAATTTCATTACAAAAAATGTTAAGAAATACCATTTCAAAATGAAAGATAAATAATCCTTAGTCAATTGTCCAAATACAAATAAAGAATTAATTAATGCATTTTTACATGTTACATAAGAATAAATCAATAAACATGCCAAGGCTAGGGCATCCACATCTAATAATGGTGAACCCTTAGATGGTACAACTATTTCCACATCCTACATGGAAAAAAATAATACATCAACTCAAGTACTAGTTTCAATGCCTACATTACCAAAAGTGGTTTTTTCATCTCCTTTAATGACTTCTAAAATATCAAATCTAAATCTCAATGGGTCTATTGTGAAAAATCTTCTCCAAGTTATTAAATATTTGGAGGCTAAGGTTACCACCATTGAACAAAATAATTTGAAATAAATGCATGTTATTGATTCACAAGATGCATGACATAATCATCTAACACCTAAGTATCTTTGCACCCTTTGCCAACTATTTTTGTTGTACCCAAGTTCAAATTTTATGGTGGCAAGGGTGATCCTAAATAACATATTTAGTATTTATATTCAACATGCATTGATTATGATTCAAATAATAAATTTTTTTACAAAATTATTTCCAAGGAGCCTAAAAGACTCTAATTTAAGATGGTTATATGATTTATCAATCCAATCAGTGAAAACATTTAAACCTCTAACAGATCATTTTTTAACACATTTATCTATCAATATCAATGGAAGATGTAATCTACATAAATTGATAAGATAAAATAAGGAATCAATGAACCTATTAATGAATATGTTTTGAGGTACAAAATAATTTTAGCCAAAATGACAAATCTAATGGTAGATAAAGAGCTTCAAGACATCTTTAAGAAAAGTTTGCTTGCACCATTATATGAGTCCATTATCTTTAAATAGTTTAAATATTTTGATGTATTATGCCATATTTTTTGAGATAATTAAATAAAACTTATTTCATTGAAAAATCTTAAGTGTGTAGTAAACACACTAACTACATATAATATAAAGTTTCATATCAAACCAATCTATAAGGTAAAACCTATAAATCTTAAAAAAGAAGAAACCACAATGGTTAATGTAATTTCATAATATCCTAATAAACTTAACTTATCTAATACACCTAATATAAAATTTACATGATGAACTAAGTCTCTAATTTCATTATTTAAGAAGCTTATGGAGTGTTATCTCCTATTTCTCCCTCTTCATATAGAGGTTCATAAGAGTAGACCTATACCAAAAGGATAGGATGTTAATATATATTATGACTATCACCAAGGTGTCAAACATTATAAAAATAAATTTTATACCTTGAAACAAAGGAATCAAAAGCCTAATTTATAATCAACGTATTACCTTTGATGATCTTCTAAAGGATTCAAGATCACAACCTAGTGATCATCAAACCTAGAAGATATTTAACAATCCATTATAAGAAAGATCCAAAAGTGCAAATGGAATATAATACACATAATCTAAACCAAATCATGGGAAACCATTATATGGGATTATTGTGTAATTTACATGTATTATAATTTAGATACCTTCTATTAAATTTGATGAGAGTGAAATTCTAGATGATGATTTAGATTTTCATTGTTTATTAGAGAATACCTTGATCATTAGGCTATACATAGTGTTATGGTTGATAATGGTGCTAGTGAGAATGCATGTACCATGTTATTACTCACACATTCAAGATATACACATGATGATTTATAACCTTTGACCAAAATAATTAGATAAATCAAGGAGACATAACAAGATGTTATTGGTGAGATTTATTTATCTTTACAATTTGTTATAACACATGTGGTCAATACCATTTATATTATACCATACATGAGAGTATTTGATATGTTATTGAGATGACCTTGGATACATAATCTTGATGAATTACCTTTCATAATGCATAGGTGTATTAAATACATTCATTATAATAGGGTAATTCTAATTTCCATAATTCCATATGAACATCCACTTGAAAAAACAAAGTTTATTCCAAGACAACTAATTATAGAACCTAATAAGGTTAATCATGTGTGAAAGGGTAATAAAAAGATAATAAAATTTCCTAGGTGATTGATATCGAGAGACCATTGCACTAAAGATACATAGTGAACTCTATAGAATCCTCATCTACACCTATATGGTCCACCTAGTTACTAAGATCAAATAAACATGTTCCAATTATAGTCACATCAAATAAACCACATAACATTAAAAAATGGGTTTAAAAAAACAATACTCCTTATATTAACTCTTCACTACCATAAAGTCCTATAAGACATACATAAAATATCATAATTTTTACAATTCTAGAAATGACACATACACATACCCCTTGGAATATCACTAGTTTGATGTATGATATTTAGATTTTGGATCTTCCTATGAGCATAAATTAGATGGGATCATAGGTTATACCTTTTTCCTCTCCAATATTTATATAAAAATCCAAAAAAATCTAATATTCTAAAGAAGATACAAAAACAATCAAATAAATCAAAAATACAAAAAATATTCAATATACACATGTTTACTAGCTCCTTTTAATCTATGTTTTTTGATTTATGTTAGTATATAACATATCATTTATTTTATTTATACATATGTTTTAAACATAATTTAATGTGATACATGCATACACTAGATCCATGATATACACACAGACAAATGTTGGACCTTTCTATTCCTATGTGGCTCACCATGTTTGAGGCATATGTTTTTTTATCATGATCAACATATGTTATATTATTTTATGTTCAATTTTACAATATAATATTGGTATTATATACTAACGCTTACACATGCCTATGCTCATGTTTACATCTTACACCATGTAATTAATATGTTATGTTACATAACATTTTTTTCTAGCACATACATGTAGGGACTAGTATGATATGCTTATGCTAGTTATTTATACTTCATTTATTCACAATGTAAATTTATTGAGTGTACTTATTGCTTGCTATTGTATTTTTTTTGGAATATTTAAATATGATCCTTGTTTTTAGGCCCTTGTGCCACTAATTTTTATTTCTTAGTGTGTGGACATTTGCATATGTCCTCCCTTCAAGTGTAAGACATTTGAACATGCCCCTTGTTTTTAGTCTCCTTAGATCCCTTTTTGTTTGACATGAGTGATATTGTGTGTGTGTTTGATTATTTTCTAAGCTTAACTATTACTTTATATATGTTTACATGATCTATATCATCTATATTATATATTTTTGTGATCACATACTATGACCTTAATTGATATATCTCTTATAAATACTACTCCTATATGCTACATGATTCATACACATATAATACAATTATCTTATCTTTTAAGGTAAGGTGACTACCATATTATATTCTCCTTACCTCAAAAGGTAGGGGGAAGTGTAGGGCATATCAATGGGCTCATGTCATAGAGACATGATTCCACACATACATAATTAATATAATTTGATATAGTTTACATGATTTAATTATACACTTGGGTTAGAATTCTATACATTTGACATCAATTTCACATATTTAGGGTAGAGTTTTTAATGATTTGTGTGAGATATTATACACATTTATATATTGGAGGTTAAATTTTGACTGATACTTCAGCTTGAGACACATTAGAGGTGCATATGCCATGCAAGTGCACCAAAAATTACAAATACATATTCAAAAAATTTTACCAAGAAGCACCGATTTGAGGCTTTCATATCTATATCAGTTGGATCCTTTGAGTAGTGTGATTGAGATTCAATTACCTTGATGGCCTTAACATAACCCCTCATTTGTAGGATGAGCTGGTTATACCACTTAACTTGGATTTAAATACATTAATTTGAGTTGTGAAATTTAGATTCAATGATCTCAATGACTGTGTCACAACTCACCACTTCCACCAAATTGGGGGTATAATTAGCATCTAAATTTTACTTTTCAAATCTCCTTTGCTTCAAAAAGAAGATTATTTACCAAAATAAAGTACCAAGGGGAAACATGGTTGTATCAACACATATGTGTACTCTTTCCTTGTTCTCTTTAATATTAAATAATTTAAATTATTAAATTGTATATTACATATATTGACTTATACTATAACATGTTCTTGGTTACAATTCATACACCAATAATAAATTTCACCAGGGCTCAAACAAAGGCAAGGTGTGTTGTACACACTTAGGTACACATTTATTTATTTTAACCTAGTAATTTTATATTTATGCATTACTATATTAAAGGGGTAAGGGGATATGGATATTAAAATATGATTATATATATCATTTTGGTTTTTTATACTTGAAAAATACAATTTAAGGCTTTGACCTTTAGTTCTAGACCTTCCTATTATAAAAAGGCTCATATTTTCCATATCACTATGATTAAATTCTTATCTTATAGTTTGATCATATTATTAAGATGACATAGATCAAATATACACTATATAAATATTTAAATATGACACATATCCTTCACTATAATTTTTATACCTTTAACATTTTTATATCCTATTAGACACTTGTGTTTACAGAGGGACACTAGCTTCGATGATAGAGTCTAGTTTTCTTATCAACTATCTATAACTCAAAAGTCATCCAAATTGTAAATATTTTGAAACATATGGGTTGGCATATTTATCCTATCTAACCCTTTCATGATATATTTAAAAAAAGTGTGATATAAATTTAAAACAAAGAACATCCATCATTATCAAGCACACATGTAGAAAATACCAAGCAAACATCTATTCAATCTCATTCAATCAATTACATAATTGAGTTATAATACCTTATTATTACGTATTTATATATAAATAATAATATTAGTCATATTATAGATCTAAACCATTCAAATAAGAACCCATGAAAAATATTTGTCAAGTTACAAGATAAATCATTGCATGCCCTTACATATAAGATATTTCACCATTGTGAACACATAAGCCCACACTTAAGGGAGAACTAAATATTTTTTAGGCCCTCCTTGGAGTACTATATATTTAGGTAATGCTAATTTATATAGGGGTCCTTGAGGTCATCTCAACTTTGTGAACATACTAACCCATTTTTGGTAAGGTGATCTACCCTAAGGTGAAGAACTAGGGTTTGATAAATACATAATCATAAAAATCCTATGTGTTTGATCTATATACATAAAAAAAAAATGTGATAAAAAACCCTAACAAGTACAGGTGGATGCTTCAAAATATAATGCATATTTTTTACAAGACATAACTATTGAGACTTGGATAATAGCATTGACACAAATGCCCATAGGTCGATGTAAGTGTCTTGACCATAAATAATATTTTTAGGATCTAATGATTGGATCCTAAAAATTATCCAAAATGATTCCACATCTAAAAATAATCTAAGTATTATCCCTTCTTTGTGCTGTAATTATTTGAATATCAATTGATATTATGCTTTTCATATTTAGTAATTTTATAGATTCAATATATTGTGTTATCTAAATAATTTTAATTGGTCTGCTCTAGAATATTTTTATTCATACATTTTATTAGGCTATTATACCCATTTAACCCCCACATAACCAAAAAAATGGGTTAAATAATGGTTACATAATTGCATATGGTTACACTGATTGACAATTATTTTATACTAAATGTTTGGTTCCATGATCCATTCTTAATAATAATACAAAATCTCAAAAGAGAATAATAATATTAAATATCATGATCTATTTGGGTTCATTTTGATATTACTTAGGTATTTTATGATTATGGCCTATATTTGAATGGTCTATACCATAATTTTATTGGGTATATTGTTATTCTTCACTAAGTATATATATTTCTATTTTTTGTATAATTTTAATTTTCCACCATCATATTGAGCTTTATATTTTATTATAAAAATATTGATCTAGTAAATATCTTTTGTACTTCATTACATGAGTACTTGATTCCATTTAAAAAAAAAAATCCTCACATTTTTTATATTTGACGTGTCTCTTGTATTGTCTATGATTGCTCTTAATGTTTGAGATTGTGTATATTTCTTGGCATGTATTTCTTATCTTCTCCATCAAGGATCCTATCATTTTTATTTGTGTGATTGATTACTTTGTTACTTTTGATTGCTATGGTTTTCTTGTTCACTTCACTTGTTATTTATAGTTACATGATTGTACTTGTTTACATTGATTAACTATTTTATGACACTAAATGATTGATGTCATGCTCTATCTCATACATGTTATTACTTGAGGGATTATATCCTTATTTACTAAATTTACATGGTTTATACCATGTATCTATAGAGGAATATTATTATTATGCTTCATTAATTATATATTGTCATTTAGGCATGATACACCCATGTGCCTATAGATTATACATTGCTTATATTAGGGAAAATACCTTCCATATGACATTTTATTCACATTGAGATATTTTATTATTGTGCATTAATTTAAATATATTTTAATCCTTGGAGTCATTAACATGATGACTCTCATTTTTGAGAGGAAATAATAAAATTTTGAGAGGGTCTTTATAATATTTATAGATTTTGAGAGGGACTATATTGGGGCATATTTTTATATCAAGGTATATTAATTTCTCTTTGATTTTCTAATCCATTTCTTATATTTATTTTGATTCACCATATTAGTAATGGGTTATAAATGAGCTTTGATGATGATATCATTTGTGATTATATATATGTGCAACAAATGTGCTTTAATGATTATTTCAAAATTTTCTTGTATTTATGTTTCACATGGTGCATAAAATCATTTTATTTTAATATTATTGATATGAAGGTACATCCCTCACCTCAAAATAGGGGCATATGGTTAGCTTATTCTATCATTGGGTACATTATTTTAAGAGGTTAAAATAAAGGTACTTTATTTATACAATTTGAACTTGGAAGTAGAGTGTTTTTTCCAATTTTTAAGGTCAATAGGACCCAAATTCTAGATATTTCACCACTTTTTAGGGTCAACATGACCTATAGATCAATTATTTCCCCTAATATCAAGGCCAATAGAACCCCTTACAGTTCAAGGTTTATTATAGATGACAACATGGTTCACATATCACCAGGTGTATTCTTTCCTACCTTTTGGTTTTATTGTAATTATTTTAGATGTTAGTTTATTAATCTATATAAACATTGACCTACTTGTAAATATTATCCTCTATTTGTAAGTACACCAGATTTTTGCATACTAAATATGGGATGTAAGAGCATTGATGATTGTTCATGGACCCTTAGGGGCTGTCATGACATTGATTAAAATAGGGAGTAGACAAGGTTATTCTATTTTTAATGTTGTAGGAACATGGATATGATATTAGGTAAACTTTCTACTCATTTTGAGTTTTAATTTACTTTGATATCCAGTATTATATTTAAGCATCACTTATATTTTTGACCATAATTTCTTCATCAAATCCTCTTAATCACCATTTTTTTAATTTAATATATATTCACACACACATATTAAAGTGGGTCATTATATAGACACATAATTTTTGTATATGCCTTGTAATTATAATGTGATACACATGCTTTTATACATATGGATTATTGGTTTAGATTAGACTTTTAATGGTGCATTTTCATTTATATTATTCTTCATATATCATTTCATGTCTTTAGGGTTAAAATTTATATTTGAATTCACTTTTGAACACCTTCATATCTATCATTTATCAGCCTTGGGATGTTCCAATATATTCTTGTAGTTTATTATATCTCTGTTTATAAGGTTTTAATCACTTTGACTATTTTCAAAGCATTCTGATATTGATTCGAATCCTGTCATAATATTCCAATAGTCATATTATTAGTAATGGGTATTTTTGGCCCCTTATTTTAGTTTCATCATGTTTTATTGTGCCTTAATTTTTGGATTTTTTACTTCCATAATGTTTTCTTGTATGACAATAAGGTCTTACTTTGATTTTGATATATATATATATATAAAACACATCATGAAAGCACATCACATTCTCACATAATTATAAGGATTACATCTAAAGATTTCCTATGTGTTTTTTTGTATTACATTTTTATCTATTGAGGAGTTATCACTGCATACTTGTACCAAAACATATTAGTGAAAGAGTATATAGAATCAATGACTTGCTTGAATCTCATACATAGGGATAAAGTCTAAGATATTTATACACACTAGATTATTTTTAGACTTATACATATGTTGATTTCCAAATTATTATTGAATGTGTTTAACTAAGATAAATCCTCATTAAAAAACCAAAAAATTAATGCCCTTGCAATGATATTTGAGTGGATTAGGGATTGTGAAAATGAGATCGAATTATGACATATTTGTGTATCAATTATTTAATATATGAGAGGTTTATATATATTTAACCTTTTTTTAGATTACTTATTGAAGCAAGAACCAAGTAAATATAAATGCTACAAGTAGATGTTCAATTACACTTTACTATTTATGGAAATTACTAAGAGGATTAGGGTACTTGTTATTTTATTGTGCTAGTCTGAGTCTATGTACAAGTTGCAAATAAGACTAAAGGTGGATATGGAATCACTTAGCTCTAGAAATGGACCATCTAGACATGTCTAGATGAATACAATAAAAACTTAATGCCTATGCTATACATAAGTATTTGAACATTGACAAACTTGTCTTTATGGCTTATACCCAATTATTTTAGCACATATCACAATGCCTACTTGTAAACTATTATTTTTTGTAATATCAAAATCTTTTTATGTGAAAATTATAGAAACCATGTCTTTTTAAATTCAAAACTCTAGATCCACTTTTGACATTAAGTTTGTGATTGAAAATGGAAATAAAGATGGGTTGACCTAACTGCAACCACCCCAACTAAGTGGTTGAGTGATACTTACATTTATAATACTTCAAAGATGTCTCAAAATGTATGTAATTTTTACAGTTAGGTGTATGTGTGTAATAATGCTTCTTTAGTATGGAAGTAATTTATGATCTATCTTTTGACACTTGATAATAGAAAACTTAACCTGGCTTAGATGTTTTAGAATTTTCTAGGTCATAATCCTTGTGATTTATTTTTGTTTTTGGATATTTAAGGCCTTCTCAATGTGAAAGTAAGTGATAAATTCTTGATTAATACATTCTAGGTGAGTGATAGATAAGGACTATTTTTATACATATTGTGTATAAATATATGAATCTTTGGGTAATTTATCATGACACCAACATGTAGAATATATGGGATGAACCATAAGAATGATTGAAATATGAAAAATGATGACCTTTAGGCACATAAAAAAGTCTAGTATAGGTGGATGGATTTAGAAATATGGATCATCTGAGTATGATTAGAGGCATCAATAAAGTAAAAAAATAGAGATATAATGATATATAGATAGTTTTATTAGGATAATAAGAATTTTATACATATACTAGAGAATTATTGTGGGTGGCTAATAGAAAATTAGGAAGGTAAATTATAAAAAATGGAAATAAATAGGAGAAAGGGCATGCAAGAGACATATGTGTACACATAATTGGTATAAGGTAAAGACAGGTTAAGATTGACATTGTCAAATGTTTAAAATTATATTTTAGTGTCTACAAATGTATCCATTTTATCATAATATTTAAAATTATATAGTAAAAATATATAGAAATCATGTACCTTATTGTAAAAATAGACTTTGTCCTTGGGAAAATGATCCAAGTGTTTAACTCCATGTAAATCTATAATAAACATGTAATAATGAATGCCTATTACATATGATGTAAAATAGATCCATGAAACATTTTAAATTTGAAGATAAATTTAGGAATACATCTGTAAGTGGGAGAACCATGTTTCCAATTGAAGCCTTAAAGATTGGGGTGATTATTCCCCAATGGAGAATGCCATGGGGTGAGTATGTCCAAATGTGGATGATACTTGTTAGAACCATGGGTTGGGAAGATATATGTCCCTACCCTCATGAATAATAGTGTTATTTCATTGAGGGATGCAAATCTTCAACTACACTACTAATTTAAATAATCTTAACCCTCAAGATCAAAGGTGGATCACCATATTAGGCTTTTATGTAAACTGAATCAATCATTGCAGATGGATTTTAGATTCAAAACATAAACTTTAGTGAATTTAGTATTAACTTGAAAATACTATAATTATGTTTATGAACAACATCTATGACCCATAATCTTATCAACTATCATAATTTAAATATAATTCCAAAGATGTATGTCAATATTCCTACAATTTGGTAAATATGATAACCTATCACTCATACATATACAAATGTATGCATATGAATTGTATTTTCCCCTAAAATTTGTCTTAGCTTATAATTATCTATCCCATAATCTATAAAAAATTGATTATCTAAATTAGTCTTTGTAAAACACACTTTATCCTTGGGAAAATGATTGAAGTTTCTAGCTTGCTCCATGAAAACCTAGAATAAACATGCAAAAATTAATGTCCATATATTATGTAAAATTTGAGGTAAAAGAGATCCATGAATGATTTTTTTATTTTAAAATAATTGAAAGAATACATATGTAATTGGGATGATCATGTTTCCCTTATAATCCTTAAATATTGGGGTGATTACACCCCAATTGAGAATGTCATGGGGTGAGTATGCCCCAAGGTGGATGACACTTGTTAGAACCATGGGTTGGAAAGATATATGCCCACACCTTCATGAAGATTAGTGTTAGGCTATTAAGGGATGTAAATCCTTGAATTTACTACTCATTTAAATGATCTTTTACCTCAATATGGAAGGTGGATATCTATACCAGACTCATATGTAAACTAAATCAATCATTGTAGATAGATTTTAAAGGATTGAATCATAAGATAACATGTAACTATGAGAGAATGGGAGATTAGGACTTTGTTTGAGTGTTAGAGTCATTCATGGTAAATGTGTGTTAATCTTATCATTGTAAAGTATCTAAGACTAAATTTTAGTATCTAAAAAAACCCCCATTTTATTCTAGTAATGGAGTTTTTAGAATAAAATGATAAAATTTACCTAAATGTGACAAAATACTTTATCTTTGATATCAATTTACATTTGTGCAGGTTAATAAATAACCAAACTTGTAATAATGTGTAGTCAATGTCTATAGATTAATTATTTTAATATAAAACATTTTTTTAATAATTGTGAAAGAGCAATGGTTAAAGTACAATTATGTGTTGGTGAAAACCATATTACCCTTACAAATTTTTAGATATGATGATTTGTTGTTGAAGCACATGGATAGTTTGGGTGATTTTACCCAAAATTTGTGTAACTATGTAGGAACTTGGGTTGGGAAGACAACATGATACAACCCTCATGATTGTGGAGAAAAGTATACAATGTACTAACCCAAATAACTATGTAGTTAAATGAGAGAACCTTTAGGTAAGGCTTGATCAAAGAAAGTGAATCAATAACTACATATGGAATATATATTAAATTTTATTTTTTCACTCAAGTTTTATCCATGTAAACAAAAATAATGATAAAAAAATAATGAACAATGTCTATACCCCCATCATGAATGCAGGTTTGATTGTGTAGTTTTACTCAATGTAGACTAATATGCATGATCAAGAGAGAATGGAAAATTTATATGCCTATATAATGAATAAAAATATAATAAGTATGAAGTGGAATGACAATCAATTTCCATTCAAATTTAAACTATGTTGTTGTGTGTGTATGTGTGTGCATGAATAAATATGTTGGCCCTTGAATTTATGTCAACTTATATAAAATTTTATGCACCTATATGTTGAATTCAAGAATTTGTATCTTAAATGTATGTGTATGTGAAGACCTATAATTATATTATTGTAAATTATTGTACATATGACCATGCATATACACTCAAGTGTGTATGAATTTATGCTCAAGTTCATATAAAGGGAGTGCATAAACATGGTATATGCCCATGTAATTTGTATCAATGTGACAATATCTATCATATATCTAAACCATTATGAATCTCTAAAAACTATAATTTGATCTGATTTTATGTTCATGGAATCTTATGTATATATGATAAGCCCACTTTGATCCCCATTTTTGAGATGTGGGATGAATCCTATAAGTCACTCATCTCAAAATAAGAGTTAATTGTATCATGTCAAGTATAAATATAGCATACTATCATGTAAACATGTAGAACATATGTCATCATAGTAATGCATGTGTCAATCAAGGAATATATGTAACATATGTAATGTAGGTCATGTAAGATTCATACACACACACACACACACACACACACACACACACACACACACACACATATCAATTAGGTACACATTATAAGGATCTCTAAATAAGACTACATAGTAAAATTTAATGGTATAGATCATGAAACCACATAATGTTATCAAGATCAACAAGTGTAGGTGTTAGTGTCACACACAAGGCCAAAAGACACATACAAGGGGCATAAAATTCCACAAAAATATCAAACAAGTCCCATGGTCCACACAAAATATTCAATCAAAAAATAGCCTATCATGTAAAATAATAACAACATCAATGGAGTAAAGACCAAGGAAAATAGTTTATACCATCCATATGTATTAATGTCACATCATAATATAGTGGCATATCATGTTTCCCTATGTAATAAATAACTATTAAGATGTGTAATAACTATAGGAATCAAAACTTGGTACAAAGGTCATAGAAATATATAACCTATATTAGTTAAACATGTGGAATAAGATGCTTCCAATATCAACATGGCCACTAGGTAAAGGGAAGAACAATATCTGTATGTTCATGTGTAACTTATATGTCATGCATAACAATCATATACCATGAAATGCATGTGTGTATCTAAATACTATGTCATATACCAAACATGTGATAAATAATATATGTAAATCATGTAACATATAAATCACATAATTATTAGGTCTTAATTTTATATTTTTTGAATATTTTGAATGTTTTTATATTTTTTGATTATTCAATTTTTTTATATTTTTATAATATTTGGGATTTATTTAGGTAAGTCCAAGTGAAAATGGTTTTGAAATTAGAATAATGGGAGGGATATGAAAAATTTAAAACATGTGTCATGCATAATTTTTATTAACTATGATAACATGACTATGTGGATAAAATGTAAACAAATAATATGCCCTTAATGCATATGTGAATCACAATAATGTATTTTGAGATATTACATGAAGATAAGGATCATCATGACCTAATTTTTAAATAATCAATGTGTTCTCATGTGATATATATATATATATATATATATATATATATATATATATATATATATATATATATATATATATATATATATCACACACACACACACACACACACACACACACACACAAGCTAAATAGAGGCCACAAAGGGTGTATAAGTAGTCAATATGTAGAAGTGAGCCAATAGAATCCTACAAAATATGTGTACTTAGAATCATTATAGGATAAGTGTCATAGATGTCTAGATGAGGATAATAATTAAGGGGCAAGTTTCAAGTGAAAAATAGATACAAAGAAAAGATTAATGGTCAATACAAGACCATGTGAGTGCATGCATGAAATAATAGAAGGATAGAGGAATTATGTAATCAAAGCTACATACAAGAGGTCATGTTTTAGCTAACTAGGAGTCAATTTGTGATCAAATGAATACCTAAAATCTTCATCCAATGGATACCCATATGTATGGGATATATCACTAAGTATAATGTCATGTGTATCATTTTTTAAATCCTATAGGATATCATCACTTGGAGTACATGGATTTTAATTTATATCATTAACTTGGTCATTTACATCTTAATTATTTTCATCAATATTTTACTAATTGTTATGATTATCATAGTCATAATCATACATGTAGTCATCTTAAGAGAGAACAATTTCTTAGGTCTATCTTGTTCTTATTTTTATATATTTGCCTTTTGTAACCTTATTTGTTCTATTTTTTATTTTTGTAATATCTCTTATTCCATGTATTCCTTATATAAATTTTCTTTTTCCATGTCTTCCTTATATAAATATAGGGCCATTTGCACCAAATATCAGCCAATCAAGTAATGGAATTAATAGAGGAAAACCTAATAGGAGAGTGAGTGGGAAAACTATAGGGTAACATATATATATATATATATATATATATATATATATATAAAGGGAAAGCGAAAATTAGATATCAAGTCTAAAAATAAAACCCTAAGGATAAAATATAAAACCAAATAAGGATGAAACCCTAAGAGAAACCTAGGGTTTTATACTATTTGATATGTGTATGCTTTCACCAATATGTTTTAATTTAACTTGGATTAATGGGTAAGATTAATCTAATTAAGCTATAACTTTGAAATTAAATTTAGATTAATAGATATGGAATTTAGGCATATATTTTAATGTAAAATAATGAGATTGATTCTTCTAATTTTATAAGTTGTATATGATAAATATAGAAAGTAATATGGAGATAAATATACTTATATTTTTTTTTGACTTTCTAACCATGACTATATTCTAAAAATGAAAACAAGTATAAAGCAGACTTATGGTTTATTTAGTTATAGAATTGATTTTTTGTCTACACTCAGTCATTTCCATAGATTTGAGTCAATATCACTAGTCGATACTAACTTAATGTTTAGTAATAAAATATATGAAATTAGGGAAAAATGATTATATTACCACCTTCACCTATATTTAATTGCTTTATGTTTGCATTCTTAAACCCTAATGATGCATGCAACTCAATAAATCAACCTTTTTTTCCTTGAAACCCTAAATGTGCTCGTGAGAGATAGAATCCTGCCAAAAAAAGGATAGTTTAATAGGATACATTTAACCCAATTACCACTATTTGATAATTATATTTTACCTATGTATCTAATACTTTAAGGATGGAAACAAACCACATGTAAGTATCTCACCTAGTGTGATTGTGTAATTGTGCTCCTTTAATATATGTATTTAGATAATAATTTGGATTTGATACTTGATAATGATTTTTTTGAACTTGATTTAGTGTTATTTAAACTTTAATTGTGACTAATATTAATGTTAGATTCATACTTTGGGAATATTAAGGTAGATTTTCTTAATCTGTAATAATGTATATTTTGAATGACACCTTGATTTGTTTGTATATGGATCCAATTGAATAATTTATCATACCACCAACATGATAAGATAATGGGTTGACCCTAAGGATGGGTTTAATTTTATAAAATAGACATTATGAATATGTTGGTATTGAACATATTAAGTTGGTATCAATAAGTGATATTGACTGAATTTGGTAGAATCAACATGTGAACAGATATATTAAATTGAGAATTTGGAGATCTTTGTTTAAGATATTTAGTAGGCATGGAATAGGAAGTGAGATTAATGTAGGTGTGTAAGAAGATAAAATTAGGGTTGAATCATAAGATAACATGCAAGTGTGATAAATGATGGAATATTACATGTTTGGGTGGTCAATTTATGTGTGGTAAATGTGTGCCAATCTTGTCATTATTAAGTACAAAATACTACATTTTAGTATCTAAAATTTGTGAGTGTCTATCATTAGAGTGGGAAATGGAGAATTATCAAGTGCATAATTTCAAAAGGAAAATATTAATTAGGTATAAAAATTAAAATGGACATAGGTGAAAGAGAAGGACCAATTGCTATACATTGAGTGTTGCAAAGAAAAAGAAGATGGGGATAACGGTTGTGATGAGGCCTATAAATATCTATCAAATTTATTACTATTATTTTATAAATACCTCATCATACTAATATACATTTTTTTTTGGCTTACATAATTTTTATATATTCACATATTATATGAATAATGTATATGCATATTGTATTGGTAAAACTTTTTATCTTATATAAATTTGTATGATTTAATGGATTGATTGTATTTGGTATTACTAATGGAAAGCAAAGAATGTAGAATATTATTCATGAAAGGTGTTTTATACTTGTAAATATAAAAGATAAAAATACATTTATTTTTTGACAACTTATAGCCATTATTTGTGGGCACATGTAGCCACCATCTATGGGTACCCATAGACACTACTATATTTATAGGCACCTAAAATAACTATTGTAGGTAATTGTTTATTAGTTGTGATCAAGTGTCATTGTCCAAACACTTTTAATTGAACCAAAAAAGTGTGTAAATAATTTTTGAAAAGTTTTAAGACAATTTTTGATAAGTTGGAAGGCATTACAACTACTTGTAGTGACATTCATTCTTGTTAGACCATTGCATTCTATTTCCTCCATGTGGTTGATTTTTTTTATTATTTAAATATATATTCTAAATTTTATATTAATTTAGATTTATGGTTGTAAATATTTATATTATAAATTAACCAATAATATATTTAATCCTATATATATAGATAAGAGTTCTAGGCTTATAAAATATTCCAAAAATTTAGAGATCAGAGAGTAGTGAGATAGGAAAAATATTGTAAGCTTTATGATTTTAATTATAATAAGATTTTTAGTAATTCATTTGATTATACAATTGAATTTTTAATTGTTTAATTGATTTGATTATGTTTTAATCAAGGATGAAAGTCAAGCTTTAGTCCAAATGAGGAAGGGTTCACTCACAATAATTTAGTGAATTAATTTCCTACCTCTTAGTATATTTATATTATGTGTGCATTTCATTTCATTATTGTAAGCGTGTGTACCTTTAAATTCCAATTGTATATTTCAATTTTTTGTGGGAATCTTAAAAATCTAGATTAGTATTTATTTTTCAACAAATTATTTTTATTTCATTTATTTTCCACAAGTGTGCTTAATTTATATAAATTGTGTGTTAGCCTTTACCATATAACACATAGATTAGTGTTTCATATACAATGTATAATCCTTGTAAGCTTATAGGTCCCTAGGTTGAAAATTAAATTAATGATAAAGTCTGTGTTAGGTGGCTGTCTCTTGGGGTATATCCCTATAAGTTATAGGATATTTCTTGAAGATATAATATAATAATATATTTTATGTTACCTACAATTTATATGATGTGAAACATGATGGAATGATAAAAAACATTTTGATTCCATCGATGTATATAATATAGTGGTTTTTATATCCTTAATTTCAAAGAGCATCCATACTAACACAAGGAGATGTTACTAAATAAAATATATTGATAACCACATATACAAAAAGGTTGGTTCAAATTCAAATCTTTGGATAACTTGATGAAATCATTATGATGTTTCTCAGTTGATATAATAAAGGGACTATCTATATTTTATGATTGGTGGTTATTCACATAAAAAATATAATGATTTTGTATGTAAAAAGAATGAAGTTAATGGGAAAAACCTAAAATTTTATAAATGAATAAATCCACCATTATGTCAAGAAATCAAGAAGAGATATAGATTGTCCACTCACAGTCTACCAATTTAGCATGCAAAAACAAAAATATTGGTGTGAGTGTTGGTAAAATGCACTATGAAAAGGTATTATTAGAAAACCAAAAGATCCAAATAAGAAAAAAAGAGAATAATCCACATTTCCTACTAAATGGTGTGATTATTTAAGTCATTCAAATAGATATAGTTCTTAGCGATAGAGGTATAAACAAATGTGAAGAAGTTTCTCTTAGGAAAAACCCAATCATTCTAGTATCAATTTTTGGTACTCTTAATATGATTCATATAATATAGGACCACCAAGGGGAAATATATCATTGGTGATTATTTTTTGCATGATAAATCATTTATAAACTTGATATAGCTACAAAAGGAAAATGCATACTAGTAGACAAAATTTTAGGAACTAGATACTATAGATTTTAATGTTCATTACTATGAACCCTCATGTCATACATGATGTAATGAATTTAACCCTATATTTATATAGTTAATAAGATTAATAATGGCATCATGGTGCACAAATATGAACATCCAATTCAATGTGCACTTAAACTTCCATTCTTAATCAATATGGTCTAAACATAAGAAAATGTCATACTCAAAAAAATATGGCTATATATTACGTATATTTTTTGTGACCAAGATGACTACAGGATTCATAAAAACTAAAAAACAAAAAAAAAAAAACTACTTTTAAATCAAAATGAATATTTACTTCTGAATCACAAGGAACTTTGGCTAAAATAAATGAGTAGCTTGTGTAACAAGCCTAACTACCGCTAAAGAAAATTAAGAATTTAAAAACAATTTAAATTGATCCTAAGTTACCCAAAATTATTATAGAGGTAAATTTTTAACATAGTTTGTTTTTCACTAGATTATACATATGAATTTATGAATGGTGATATGTGGAACATCCCATATGATTAACAAGGGGAGATGAAGTGGTTATTTTTGATAGATGTGAAAATTATATAAGTTTGAAACCCTATATATCATGTCATATTGGTCAACCTCCCACCCATGATATATCCCATTTAGGTAGACATAATTTATAAGTAAAAAATTTAAAATATAATGACATAAGACATATTATCAATAGTTGAGGTGCAGGATCATAAGATAAAGGAAAACCATTGAGTGATGTGGATGACCTTGCAAAAAGTCTAGAGAAGATACTAGGAAGGAAATGTAAGTAAAAATAAATAGGGGGACATATCAATGTGTATAATGGTGAGGAATAATGAGAGGTTTATAAAAGGGAGACACATTTCAAGATAATGAATCATAATAATAAATTACTTATCCTTCTAGTTGTGCAAACTAAATTTAGTGTGTGTAAGCAATGAAATATATTATCAGATCATCTTCACCAAAATCCCAACTCCAAATGATTACATCAAATCCACCTATAGTAATCCAACTTCACCCTTTTACCCTCACATAGTCACTAATACCATCATATTTTGGAATTCATAATGAACACCTCCTAGAGAATCATTCATCATGTATGCCATATTTATGTAACAAAGTGAATGGTTAGTCACATGATAATTTATAAATGCAAATATTATGCAAGTGAAGCATCCTCCATTGAAAATACATATAGGCCAACCTTTTCGAGAGAGAATAAAAAAAGAGAAACCATTCATGTATGTTGTGAGATCACATACTAAGTAAGATAAGGAATCTAAAAAAAAGGTTGTAAAATAAAAATATGAATTGGTTGAACATGAGTAAGAAAATAAGTTGCTAGTGACACAAGTGGAAATAAGGAAAAATAATGGTAGGGGGAGGAAAAATGTAAAAATGATAAAGCCTTAAATAATTCCAAAGTATAAAAACAAGGAAAAAATCAAGAAATAAAGACACAATAGAAAATAATATATAGGAATTTCATAAGCTGGAGCAAGCTCAAAAAAATGTTGAGAAAGATAAATATGCAAATGAGAAAGTAATTAAGGAAAAATATGCAAGTGAGGAAGAAATATTTGAGGTCCAAGTTGGAGTAATATAATAAGGATAAAAAAGTGAAAACCATAAGAGCACAATAAATCCAATGTCAGGTTGCATAAGGGGCCTCAAGAAAAACATAAACTACTTCCAGCCAAAATACTAGCAATGCACAATAGTAAGGATAAGGTTCAGACCAAAGGATCAAGGTTTAGACACAAATAAATCCATGCCAAAAAATCCCCAACTAATATTTGGAGGAAATTCCATGGGATCCAAATATAGCAAGATGATCTCACAAAAGTAAGTCTCAAAATGGGGAAATGACACAATTAAATCATGTTATATAGATATTTAGACCTTAAACATAAGAAAAACTACATTACTCATGTTTACATTATAGTTATTCCAAACACATGCATATACACCATGTCAAACCATGAAGATTTGAATGGATATTATTTTAGAGAAAATTGTATTGGATGTTACACAACTCCCTTTAGAAAAATAGATTGAGGGTTTGGATTCAGATAATTAATCCATAATATATAATATAGTATAGATGAATAAAGAGAAAAACATATTGAAATAATTCATGTTTAAATCATATAAAATAATGAAGGATACTTACCTATCCTTATTTAAAAAAGTTTTATGGGGACTACGTTTTGTCAGAGCTATTATAAATCACATCCTTGATCATGAAGTTTGTGAAATATTAGACATCCATTCAAAGGATGGAATAAATAAAAGAAAATGTGTGAAGAAAATACAATTAATATGTGGCAATTTTTGAATTATTATAGGATTATAATAAGGTCATTATAACAATATTTACACAAGCACATCATACTCATTACATATTTTGTATTGGAAAGCAAAAGTTTAGGAATAATTGAAGGATAATAATGTGTGCTTGATCAATATGGACAAGGCCAAAAAAGTGATGGTAAGAAGTGTGATGGAAACCAAAATGGATGTTTATTTACATGAATATTTGTATTATAGATAAAATGAAATGGATTAGATATATGTGTGGGAAATGGAAATTATTAGAAGCTTATTTAAGGTAGTGTGATTATAGATATATTTGAAGTGTTTTTATAAAATTATTGAAGCCATTTATCATAACATCACACTTTATAGACCATCAATCATAGATATTAGTGAAGATGTTGAGCATGGAATTGTGCATAAATTGGTATATTTATGCACACTTTTCCCCATGGTACATGAAAAGTTAGGTGATTAGGGTATCTTCAAAGTTGACACAATGGAAATTTTGAGGTAATTTAAGGATGTGCTCAATTAGCCTAAGACTATATACCCTGATTCAAGTTTATGAAATTTATACAAGAATAAAAGGAACTTTAAATTAAACTAATAAAATCCACATAGTATATATCACAAGTTACCCTTGTGAAATTAACACAACAATGTGACTGTACTATAGGAACATCCATAGTGTTATAAAAAAGCTCCAAGAAAGTTAGCTAGTTGTTTCTAACAACACCAACACAACTAATCCCACCCCCTTCTAAGAAGGTATCATGACATCCTAAATTTTTTTGGCAGTACATTTTTTTTGGAATATGTAAAGTTTAAGTGAAGTCTTTGTGAGTGGGATTGAGATGGTTAAAAACCAATAAATGGTGGTAAGTTGGTATGGTGCTTAGTTAAAATCCTAAATGGATGGTTGATTAGTGAAAAATAAGTGAAAACAAATTAATGATACTTATTTTGAGATTATAAAAAAATATTATAGACATGGCATATGTAAGTAAACTTAGCATAACTCATCTAGTGGAAAAAAACTAGTTTGTAGGTCACTTCACTCCAACAAAGAATTTTATCTCAAGATGAGAAGATTGTTTAAGTCTAATAAAGTATTAGTATGGGATTTTGAATACTAATTAAAAATTTATATGTATGAGTTATACATGAAAAAAAATTATATTGTATATTTTTCAAATGTACATGAAAGTATAAAAGGTAAGTGTAATTTTGAATGACTCCCTAGGACTGAATAGGAAGATAAAATTAAGAACATAGAAGCCAAACACCCATGTTGACACTCTAAGTATCCTACAGTCAAAAGAAGATAGGGTGTTATTCATCTAATTTTTTAAATCATTGATACATGTTAAAATCATTCTCTCTTCTAATCAAATGTATCCCTACCCATATTACTTTGTTGTAATTACTAATTTGAATGATAATTCACAAGGTTTTGAATTGGGTATGTTGATATGATAAAATATATGGGTATTTGTGAATTCTTAATTAAATATTAAAATTTAAGTAAGCTTAATGGAATAAATAATATTCATAATAAATTTGATCTTGAAATTACTAAAACTCTAAAGCTTGTGAGGTATGCAGTAACATGTTAGACTAAAATTCTAGCATGTTCTAAAATGGCATTCTAGGGATTGCCACAAACAAGTACCATAAATATTTAAGGCATATTTTTTTTTCAATTAAAACATAACATGCAATATATAAATGATAAAAATTCTATTCAAGTGGAATAACATTACAGTATATTAAATGAATTAGTTGTTATATCAAATCAATGTTTAAAAATATTCAACAATCCACTTTGAAATCATGATACTAAAAATTAAGACAATTTTCACATGGAAATACCTACAAAAAATTCACATTTTCCAATACTCATATTTAGATGGTGTCATAGGTATGGTTATGGTTTCACAAGTTCCTACTATTACTTTGTATGACTATGAGATTATAATAAATAATTCTAATAGTGTCCCACTATTTATACATGATTTTAACATTTCACATCCTAATATTACATATGGAATTATGGTTGACAATTGTTATAGCATAAATTTATGTAAAATTACATTTATTAATATTATAGAGTACACTAAAAATACTTGGTATAACAATAGTTTTTAAGGATTATGATTTTCTCACATAGACACCTATCAAGGTATCACATTACTTGTCACCATAAGTCCTAAAACTAGTTTAATATGGTTTCATATATTTTCAAATAATGAGAAATATGATCTATTACTTGGACAAAATTTGATAAATAAAATGAAATATATCCCATCCACATTACACTAATGTATTTCATGATAACAAAATATTTACTATTTATAGCACACCTTATGATTACCTATAAAATGTCAACAAGTAAAATTTGATGTAATATCTACAATGCTTCTTAAAAAACAATTCATAGAACATCAAGTTAAAACACTCATAATTACAACTTATATAGTTATATAATTTGTAGTTATGAATCTTAGATTAAAAACTCCTATAGTTACATCACCTAGACCTATAGATACAAAACTTAGAATTACATTGCTAACGTGACCATGTTACAATATAGTTTTATTGAAATATATTGTGTGTTTTAAAACTAAATCACATTGTGTGGTTTCCATTAGATAATCCAAAAAATGTTTTTATTTTCAAGAGTTTAAGGAGGATAATCTAGCCCATCACCATAATGACTCTCGTATTGATTATGATTTACATTACCATAAAACTTATGATTACATCTTGGATACTTCTAGTGACACACTTGAATCCTCACATCTATGGTCCTATTGATCTTTTAATAAGGAATGGGAATATTATTATGGATATTTAAATGGTATTAGTAGTTATCATTGCTAGCCTATATAATCCACTTAAATGACATAATTTATTATACATAATGTCTTTTATCCTTTACTCTATATGTTTTGTCTTTCATGTGCCTTATTATAGTGTCATGATTCTATTCTAGGTGTATCATCATTCCTTATAGTTTTTCATTTCCTCCCTCCATTGAGTTTGTCTTTGTTTCATATTTATAATAGGGTTGACATTTTTTTTCTTTTCTTGCTTCGTATTTTCATTCTTATATACCCTTGTATTATGTTGCTTGCTTTGTTTCCTTAGTTCTTTCCTTGTTTTATTGTTGATCCCATTTAAGTACCCTACATAGAATTACTAGTGATGAACACACACACACACACACACACACACACACACACACACACACACACACACACACACACACACACACACACACACACACACACACACACACACACACACACACACACACACACACACACACACACACACACACACACACACACACACACACCTTTATATATATGTATACACCTTTAGTTTGTGGATTCATTTTTAACTCTTTATTTTTCCCCTTGGATTTTTTATTTATTGATTGATATCTCCTTGCTTATTATTCATTTACCCTCTTGGATTTATACTTGATTTGTCATTATATAAAATAAAAAAATACAAAGAAAAGGAAAAACATAAAAATAAAAAAAAATCATTGTTTTTATCATTGACAGTTAAAAAGTGACAAATTATTATATTTAATTACTCATATGTTTCAGATGGAGGTTTAAATATATATGTTACTGATTATCATAGTATTATTTTAGTGATATGAAAAATATAAAATTTACATAGTATCATGTATTTATATATGCTTTATGACTTCATTATACTCACCCCTATGATATTTTCACATTGGGGGCATGCATATATTGGGGGAATATTTTTAATGGGTTTATGTTTTATATTAAGGTAAAATTAGGTTTTGAAGGGATCCCAAAACCCAACACAAGGATAAAGATAAACCTTAAAGCACACCCAGGTTAACAAAATAACCTGATTACAAATAAGAACCAAAACTAGGTTTTACATGGACCTGTTACCACCATAAAAGACCTTAAAAAATAGCAGTCAAAACACTGAACTAAAGGTTAACCAACTAGATCAGCAAGCTGAACAACCTTCTAGACCAGTAACCAGTAAACCCGACCAATTTACTGCCCCCGAAAAACCAGTCAGCAAGGAGGAACTTTAGATGCATCTTTTAAGTTAATATTTTTTTCCCCTGATCGGAGATTCATGTCAAAAGGAGGGACCAAAGGCTTAGACTTCTTTCTCCTAACTGCTATCCAACCATCCTCTACCTTAGCTTCCTCAGCAACCCATGCCTTAGAAGACATTGATCTTTGGATTCTTAAGGGCAAAAAATCCTTGTGAGAGTCAAGCCCAGTC
This sequence comes from Torreya grandis, assembly GCA_037957365.1. NCBI lineage: Eukaryota > Viridiplantae > Streptophyta > Pinopsida > Cupressales > Taxaceae > Torreya > Torreya grandis. The sequence goes on from JARHVA010001571.1 coordinate 819,020, forward strand.
TGGCACTTTGAGAGATCCTCCATAACAGGGGGAGAGACAACCACCTCCTCCTCTGGCTCAACAGTTTCACTTACCACAACCTCTGTAGGGGCTTCATTAGAACGATTCACCAATGACTCCTTTAATGGGTTTATGTTACTATTTTTAATAATTTTAATATATATATTTATAAAATATTTAATACGTATATTTCTTTGGATTATATATTTTATGACATGATACATTGATACAATGTGCTACTTAATATGATTGGTACATTATTACATTACATATTCTCTTGTGTGCCCTATGATTTCTTGATATATTGGATATGAATTAATGTAATTGTGTGCTATTTTGAATCATAAATTTCAAATCTTGTTCCATTTTTTCAATGGATTATTTTATAGTTGTCACATTATATCTTATCATTCCCATGTGCTTTATTATTTATTGGTCACATTTACTACTCAATGGTTACACTTAATTTATGCATGGTTTCATGAATATGTGTGATTGAATTATTTATAATATGAAACATCATATTCTTGGTGCCATTATACATATCATGCATGATATTATTTATTCTATATTTATTATTATATGAATACAAACTTCTGCTAGATGTCATTCTTATAGCTAGTCACATTACAATTATTATATTGGGTACTTTTATTGTTATATATTTTCCTCATTGAGGAATATAATTTGTATCTATTATGAGGTACCATAAAATCATATCACTTTATTCTCCATTCTCTTATTACAACCTTACTTACCATAAAAGAATTGGGTCACACATATCACTTATTGAGATTATATGCTCTCATCTTTCTATGTTACTATATTTTCATATCTTTTACATGAGGTTTCATGATGATTACATATTTATGATTTTATATAGTTTATAAATGGTGTGTATTCAATCCTTTTATTTTTATATGAGTGATTTTTAGGACCATCCATCACCTCAAATTTGGGAATTTATCCAAGCTATCCTATTACCAACTACAAATTCTAGTTTAAATAGTGAGACCAAGTGGAAATAATAGTTATGTTTTCTTATATGATAAAGATGTATATTTTTTAACCCTATGCTACTAAATATTCCAAAAAAACAAATTACAATTAAAATTTTAGTTTTAATGCAGAATTTTCAAGAGTCGTAATGTGGTTTGCATATCACTAGGTTTATTAATTTCTATGCTCATTTTTAGATTTTATTTCATTTTATTATTGTAGACATATAAATTAATAATTAAGTGATTGAAAATGTTTATTATTGATATACTTACCCTTCATTGGTCTATTTTACATTTTGATAACTCCCAATATATAATAGAATTTAATATCTTGTAAGAACTAAAAATATCATACAAACATCCCTATTTCACTAACAGTCATCCCTATTCAGCCCACATGCTCTTGTTAGACTTGTCCTAAAAATCTCTAGTCTTCTGGGATAATTTATCCCTAGTGAGTTAGGGATGAATGTGATCTTGTCCCATAGTGTATCCTTGTCTCCCATGATCAAATGGTCACTTTTTCAAATTGAGTTATTTTAAAACATTTCTCCTGCATGATTGGTAAAGTTAATTAGTGAAATTATTCTAAATATTATACTATAAAAAAACATCATGGATACTCTTTATTTTCCCATTAGATATTTATATCAAAAGTAATGCACACTAAGAAAAATAACACTATTTTTTCCTATTTCAACTATTTATAATTCTAACAGTCAATAATCAAGTATAAATATTATTTATTACAGGTCAAGGGAATCTGTTATCCATCATTTCAATCAATCACTTAGCTAATGGCATTATAGATGTATAATCATGAATCACAGAATCACCTTAGGAGGGAGAAATACATCAACTTGAGTCCTATTTTAGACGTGTAGGTAACATGTAGTCACAAAGGGTTTTTGAGGCCAACTCAACCATCCTTACTAACCCATTTTTATCCCCTTTTGTTATCTAACTAATATCTAGAGTATGTGTAGGACTAATATTTTTTTATATTTTCAAGTATTTTATGTGACACATTAGCACAAAAAGTTCAATAGTCAACCTCAAAAAATAGTCACATAGGTCTAGATCAATAAATCAAGAATACAATCAACCATAACATGATCATGGTAGCTAGACAAAGCCATAGTGTACACCTATCTACCACCTGAAAACTTGTCCTAATAAATTGAAAATGACTATTTTCTAACATGAGTGTGTTTATGGATAATTTCATATAATTTTCACTTCTAGCCATTTTAAAAAGTCAAATCTATTTTTATTTTAAGGGACACTCTCTAACCATAGTCAAATTTACTATTTTAACAATTTATTGATTTCTATAAATTTTTTAGTTTATTATATTTTAATATCAGATCAATATATATATTAGCATTTCTATTACAATAGTTTAATTTAATTATTATAAAAAATTAAACTAAGTGGGTTAAATATTCTGGTGAACTTGCTATTTTTAGAACATTGCTTGCTATTTTTTCATAATTTTTGAGATATGATTTCTTTCAACTTTCTATAAATTTCCAACATTGAAAGAAAATAACCTTCAACCTTAGATAATATCTAACACAAAATGATTCTATTTATTTAATCTTAGATTAAATCTAACATTGAATAAATTTTCTTGTCACTTTGGATCAATTTAACACATAATCTCTTTCTTTTGACCTCAGGTTAAATTTTTATTGATTTATGAAACTAAAATTCTTTCAATTTTATTTTCACTTTATTTTTCATTTTCTTTTGATTGTTTTATAAATTATGTCCCAATAATTTTCCAACTAATTATTTATTATCATGAAGAGATACATGGTGTTCTATTTATAGACATCATGGCATGAGTGAGTTTACCCCAATATTCATATCCATAGTACATAAATAAATAAAGTTTAGTTTATATATGATTCATGATATATTATAAATGTATAGGGCCCCTTGTTTATACCAATAAAAACCCTTTTTTATCCATTAAATTTATGGTATACTTGAAAGGAGTGTACCTTCCAAAGAATTAACTCTTACTATTATCACTTAGATTTGCACTCCTAGAGGAGATGTCTCAGCTCTCCTCATCCAAGTGTCACAATGGAAACATCTCACTTACTGTGGGTAATCAATTTGGTGAGATGAATCTCTAGAAATGCTAGTTCCCTTGATGCACTCTTTGAAGCACTCTCTTACTTATCAACTTTGCATGAAAAGGGTTAAGAAGACAAACTTAAAAAGATAAAAGGTGATGCACCAATATTTAATTTCCTCATATTTACTAAATTTATACTACTTAGAGAAAATCAAATATCCTTTCAAACATAAATCACAAGTCAAGATAGATTGTTACATCAATGTTTCATATGCTAGGTTTAAGAGGTATATGGATGATTAGGAGGGATAATGAATGATCCTTTGGGAGATAAAATCATAAAACACTTATAAAAATCTCATACACTAAGAAATAACACTAAAAAAAACCTATAACAATTACTTTTATACATACTTGGTGGATAATCAAAGACAACATGCTAGAAAAGACTATCTTTTACTAGATAAAATAAATAAGATATGAAACCAAAATAAATTATGAAGCATGTAAGTAGGGAAATTAAATTTTTTATTGATTCAAGATATATTAAAATACAAAATTGGACAAGGTTTCACCATTAACCAATAGAGGCTGCTCAAAAGAGCAAAAAAAGTCACTACTTATAGCATTTAGGAGAGGGGTGAGACAAGGGAAGTCCAAAGCTCACTTAGAAACTTGTAAAGTTTATAAAAGAGGTTATATATGCATTATAAGGAGATGTGAAATGAATCATGCAATGTTAGGAAGTACAAGTGTCCATACAAGTCATGAAACTCATGAAAAGTGGTGTCAAATTCCTTGTGTTGGCTCAAAAAACTATCTTCATTATCTAACTCTATTTTAATGTAAAAAATATTAATATGGATAGGTATGATCATTGGAATTAGAGGGAAGGATTTTAGACATGCATATACATGCACTGGTTGTAGTCTTGGTCACCTAGAAACTTATAGAAATGAGTCATCATTGCCTTCAGTTTAAGAAAACTCCTATTTTAGTCACCTCTCACACTTGGCCTCAAAATTGGATTAAGTTTTAAATAAAAATACATGAGAGGGAGTGGATGAAAATTTTAAATACCCTTTATGGACTTATCCTACTTAGGTGTACCTTAAAAGGAATCCACTTGAAGTTTTCACACTTCTCACCATCATGTTCACTATGCTAGTTTTAAGTCATTGAGATGAGAGCTATCGTTTAAACACTTAGGAGATTTTTTAGGGTATGAAATGGACATAAGGAGTTATAATAAGTCTATAAATTCATTAAAAACTTTATTTTATCTCTTTAATGTTCCTAGAACCTATAAAATGTATAAAATAGTTAAAAATACCTTGTTTTGTACTCCATCCATATAATTCCATACAATCCAAAAGTATGGGGATGAGCTTGAGAGAGTCTTATACAAGTTAAAATTTATTTCATGGGAGAAATATGTAATTAGAGCAGATATCCAACTTCATTTCCTTCATCAGGTCTTGACTAAGGTTTGCAAGGGTTTTAGGTCTCTTTTATCCTTAGCTTTGTTCATAAAGCTCTGCCATTGGAATTGCTAAAAAAATTCACAAATTTGATATTAAAGTACCTTTTAAAATTCTACAAATCCCTTGGATATCCATGAAAATTTTCAAGAAATATGTGATCATTTGAAGTTACCATATCAATCTCTTTTTCCATTTCCTATAAGATTAATGTGTCTTAAATTCCAAAATGACTTTTCCATGGATTACCCTATATCCCAATGGATTAGACATGTCTAAATTTATCTCATTAACATGTTCCAATCATATATAAAACTCACCAAAATATATAAGTGAAGTTGGACCCATAATTGGCTCTAGGTCACTTTAAGGCCTAATAAGCTTAGCATGCACCCTGCTAGTTTTGGCTATTTGGATTGATATCTCATGGATAGGATGATGTATCATGATTTTTTATGCTTCATTAAATATCAAAAATTCATCACATAAATTCCCAATCACTCCTCATTCTTTCTTCTCATTCACCAACTAGGCCTAATTGTAGATTACTTGGTTGAGCTGTATGCACAAGTGTTTTGACCATTTTGAGAGGTCTGGGATTTTTTAGTGATTAATATCACCTATTAAACTTATATACACATAAAAATATTTTAATTTAGGTTCCCAAATTTTTATATCTAGTTTGTTACCCTTTTTGGCTTCATTTACTTGTTTTGCCAAAACCTTGAGCTTCTCAATTAACTAACCTCTGAGAAATAATAGTGAGATATATCCCTCCTATTAAAAGAAAATTGAAGGTTTTTAAATTTATATTAGGTAATAATTAATATTTTTACCAAAGGGATAAGTTATAATCCACTATTTAGGCACCTAACCAACTCAATTTGCATAAAAAAGGCTTCCAAAAAGGACTATTTCCTGCATTTTTCACTTCTACCTAAGAATGACTACTCAAGGCATAAAAAAATGAACTTAATTTTCTTAAATTATTAATAATCTTTATATTCACCAAAAAACATTCTTATCCTTTATATTCTTCATTCTTACCTATTGAGCAACATGGGTCTCCTAGTGCAACTGTATAGCCTGCTACCTTTAGGCTAGTAGGAAGAGTAGATGGTCAAATTTAAATGAGTCTTGGAGATTATGGAAACACTATATTAAAATTTCATGAAAAATTATCAAGTTAGTTTCAAACTTCTTATTTTTCCCTAAGCATATTCATCTCTTACCTTCATCAAGATTGAACACTCAGCTGTAGGTGCATATAGGGCCCTAAGAGGTATATGTAAGCTTGTTTCACACATCCAAAAGATTATGGAGGTAATAATTTCCTTAAATATGGTGTTAATAGGTTAATTTAATAACTCTAACCCTTTATATACTCTATATATGCACTTTGATCTCACCAAACTGAGTCTCATCTCTCATGACTGTGATACATTATTATTTGATTCATGTAGGTGTATATTTACTTCATTGGACTTTGGTCATGATGTTTGAAGACACTCATTGAATATTTAAATCCAAATATAATATTATAATAATTTAATTCATTTTATATGCCAAAACACCATTAAGACACCCTGTTTAGGTCACTATTTGCCTACTCAATTGTAGGTGCACATTTCCTTGAGAAGGGACACCTGTAGGTGTCCATGAAGCTTGAAACGCTATACACCAAAATCATAACAAAGACCTTAATGTTATTTTTTACACCATTAAATCATTATGACCATTCCAACATGAGAGTGTTTTTTTTTCTCTTTAAGATGTCAAAGGTCATTCAAAACTCAAAACTTGTAGATATGAGTGCATGGCTTTAGTGCTTTGAAAGACATCTGTAGGATGTCATACTTCTATCTTCCACTGACCTTATGAACTCCATATTTGGAATAGATCTTCCCCATTATAGGGGATACAAGGTTTACCTATTTATATGTTTCAAATTAATTTAAACCATGTTATAAGGTATTCACAAAATGCCCTTGAACCTCTATTTTCACTTTCTTGGGAAAACTTCCTTGAACTCAATCATCTTGTGCTTAAAGGTAGTTACACCTTCACTTTACCATTTAATGTTTCAAATAGGTCTGATTTGGGACTTAACACATGATATTATTTGGAAAATGGCCTTACCATGCTCCAAATTCCCCATTCAAATACCTTCATAGCTCTGAGGTACCACCTATAGGTGGTCATTCTCACACATAGGTAATAAAGTAGACTTGGGCAGTATAAAAGATACCTGTTATATGAACAATTTATATGATGTTAACAAGTATTAAAATATACCTTTTTTCACTCTAATATATTTATAAAACTATGAAAATCTCCATCTCAACCTGATTTCATCAAGGAGGTTCTTATAGGTGCATATGAGCTATATGTAGGCAGTCAGCATGGAATGGAGGAATGTGTGTGGATGAATGGTCTCAATAACAACTCAAAATAATTTTAAATCCTTAAAATACATGTTTTGACCAATGAAAGTCTTGATACAATCTCCCTAACTTTTATTCCAATGTAAAAATCTCTTACAAACACTTGTTACAGAGCAGATAGGGATAACTAATGACTATTTAGTGTGATGAATGAGCTTTTAATTAGTCTTGAACTTATCCAAACATAAAAATTATAAATCCTCAACTCTTGATTACTTTAAAAAAATGATACACCTTGATTATAGTTGAATACACAAGCTAAAAAAGTCTCATACATGTGACTGCAAGTGGGATGAGTGAAGAGTTGACTATGAAGAATGACAATACTAAAAGTTTCCCAAAGCATGATGTGATGAGATAAAATATGGGAATAATTTATAATAATTCCTTTATACTTGTGTAAAACCATGTTATATTCACATGAGGCCTCTATAAAAGACTAAAATTCTACAACAAGGAAGAAACTGACTGAAACTTCACAATGGTGACACCTTCTTACAATATGAGATAACTTGCTCATCAAAACATCATGAAACATGAAAATAAGCATGGATATAATTTTAGAATAGATCCAAAATCATATAAAGTCAATATGACTAATTGGATTGTATGGACCTATCCAAAATGGAGTAAAACCTATAAGATGCATGAAACAATGAGTATAAAAACACAATAAAATGGTTAGAGATGGTTCATAAAGAATGATTGACCAATCCTAACACTATTATTATGTAAATTAGTTTATTTGAGTTTAATAAAACCTCCCATTTTTTTTTGAATTGAAACCTCTTCAACTATTCGTACCAAGAACAAACCTGTTAACCACTTATATGTGTCAAAAAAGGCAAAGAAGGAGTAAAATAGTTTTATCTTAAAAATGGAACTTCCAGATCATGTGAATAATGGAAATCAACCTAATTAATATGAATATATGTTACATGTCATTATCATACATGTCACCTTCTTGCATGGGTCATACAAGTGACAAACTTCTCTTTTTCAATTGATTACTTGATCTTTAGTTAAATAACCTACAAGTTTTAGATGAGATTGAAATTATTGATAGGAAAATTTACTTATTGGACATTTTATAGGAAAAAATTACACTTGGAAACCTTGATAACCATGCCACTTACATTTATGACCCCTAAATACCCTCTAAATGACTTAAAGTGACATATAGATTAAAAAGACTGAGACCAGGGCTAATATAAAATTAAATAACATAAAAATACATATAAAATACCCCATGATAAATTATTATACCCATAAAACATCTAAATAAACAAGTTTTTTACCTATAGAGGTCCAAATTTAGCCTTGAAGTCAAATTTGGTCAATAAATTGGTGACTCATAAGGGTAGTATGCCTGCTATACTATAGATAAGTATCCTTATCCTATCCATGGGATAGGGAGTAAATGAATTATTGAAGACAAATAGAAATGAATTACCTAAAACACACACAAAATAATCACACCACACCAAACAACACAAAACAAAGAAAGACACCAATAAGACTCATACATGTGCATAAGCATTTAGGGAAAACAAGGAAAACAATAGGTATATACAAGGGGAGAGGAGAAACTTAATATCAATGTTTGAGATAGATCCCATTGACTAGGATATGAATCTCCTCTCCATCCAACTTTAAGAGTTGGAAATAATTATGTTGCTTGCATTGAGTGATGACATAAGGGTCACTCTACAAAGCATCAAACTTTGTGTGTTTTCTAGGATTATCCCTATCTTCATCCCACTTTAAAAAAATACCCCCCTCTTGGAAGATTCTTGGCATGGATTTCTTGTAAAATTATCTCTTTATTTGATCTTGGTGAGCTCTCATAGTTTACGTAGCTTGATCCCTTATTTCTTCAAGATCCATCAACTCACACAACCTGACCTCCATGCTTTCATTTTCCATCAACTCTAGCTGGTAAGTGAGATCCAAGGCTGGTAACTCAAGTGAAATAGACATTATAGATTATCTCTCATAAATAAGTGTATATGGTGAGTTTCTAATGGCTCTTTTAGGGGTAATTTTATTAGCTCAAAGAGCTATATTCAACTTGGAATGCCATATTATTTTGTTTTCCTCCATTATCCTCTTGATAATCCTAATTAGATTATTATTAGTGGACTCATCTAGTCCATTACCTTATGTATAATAGTTATATGAAGTACTAAAATAAATACCATGTTTCAAAGCGCACTCACTTATCTTCATTCCAAGGAAAGCCAATGTATTATCTAAAATTATTATTGAAGGATCCCCCAATCTTGTCACTATGACTTCATAGAAGTCTAAATCTAAACTTTCATTTGCTTCCTTGAGAGAAAAAACCTGCACCCATCTTGTAAATTAATTTGTGGCAATCAACACCCACTTGTGACTAGAAATAGAAGGTAGGTTGATTAGGCCTATAAAATCTAGACCCCATTGCATAAAAGGTTTGTCTACTTATATTGGATGAAGAGGTAGGGCTACAAGATTTTTTTTACATCAAAGAGGGCATACTTATGACATTTATTTACCCAATCATGAACAAACTAGGCCAAAAATATCCATCTCTCATAATCTTAACGGTTGTGGTTATTAGAGCAACATGACCACCAACTCGTCTATCATGAAACTCAAACAATATCTTCTCAACCTAATCTAATTCAACACGTCTCAATAGTACATTTGAGAAATATTTATTAAACAAAACTCCATCAACAAGTGCATAAGGAATAGATTTTAATCTGAAGTACCTTCTTTTAGCTCTATCTAAGCCTTGTGGATACTCACCGGTTTGAATAAAATGGATAATTTATTGTGTCCAAATCCTCAATGATGAATATGAAACTATCATAAGATCATCATGAAGGGTTAAAACAATTTTTTTTCTTTCAAATGTGAATCAAGGTGCTCACATAATCCTTTCCCTTTCACTAGCTTGGTTGTCTTGATGTCTACATCATAGTCCATTACTTTTGTAATCCAACCAACCCATTTTTCATTCATATTTTTACTAAAAAGGAAGTCTTGAACACTAAGATGAAGTACCAATATATTAATATTGTTTTTAGATATCATATGCCTAAAATTATTTAGACTTATAATAATTTAAAGTACTTGCTTCTCTACATAGGTGTATCTTACCTCATAGCCTTCCAATACTTGACTAAAGAAGGCATTAGGTTGCTCCAAGTTTTCTTCATTTTATTGAGTAAGCATGGTAGAGATTACTTCTTCATTTATAAAAGTATACAAGTTAAAGTCCTTTGAGAAGTCAGGACTTGTAAGAGTTGGAGCTTGATCAATAGCTTACTTGATCTCTTCAAAAATATCCTTCTTTCTTATTATCTAAGTAAACACTTCATATTTAATTATCATAGAAGTTAGAGGCTTGAATAATATATCAAATCAGGAATAAACCTACTTATAAAATTTATTTTTCCAAAGAAACTTTAAAAACCTTTCTTGTGTTTGGGCAAAGTCAATGCCAAGACTACACTCACCCTTTTGGGATCTATGGATAAAATTTTCTTTGAAATAATGTGTCCCAAGAGTTTGCCTTCATGTATAGAAAACACACATTGATTTGTCTTGATAGATATTCCAAACTCTCTATATATCTCAAAAATATTCCTAAGATGAGTCAAATGATCCTTTGCATCCTTAGAGAAAACTGTGATATCATCAAGATACACCAATACTATATCATTTATTAAACCTTGAAAATCCATCTCCATTTCATGTTTAAAGGTTACACCAACATTAGACAAACCAAAATGAATTTTAATATAAGCATATGTGCCCCATTTATTAGTAAAGGCTTTATTGTATTGATCTCCTTCCTTTACCAAAATCTAATTATACCTGGAATATCCATCAAGGAGTGAGAAACTTTCATTACCTGCCACAACTTGAAAAATATACTCCATGGAAGGAAGAGCATAATTATCTTTCAAGGAAACTCTATTCAAGTCTCTAAAGTTAAAACATAACCTAATTTACCCATTATTCTTCCTTACCAGGACTATGTTTGCCAACCAAGATTAATACATAATATGAAAAATGATCTTAGATTCAATCAACTTTGTAAGATCCTTTCTCATGAGAGGATCAATATTTAGATTAATTGGCCATTGATTTTGCTTGATATTCTTAACATTATTAAATATCTCTATGGTATGTTGAGCTAAGATTGGATCAAAGCCTTTTAAATCACTATATTCCCATGCAAAGACATCAAAAAATTCCTTACGTAATTTAATGAAAGCATATCTTTCTTCTCTAGTACATACCTTCCCAAGAGAAAGAAACTATACTCTCTCATAGTTTTATTTCTTAGTAGACATGCTTACCTTTTCCTTATTTAACTAATCATAATCATTGAAGATACTATCAAGTATGACTAAGCCCTTAGGGAGCTTGTTTATCTTTAATTGTACAATTTACCTTCCATATTACTAATGTAGTTTGGAAAGATTCTTTGAAAAAAACTCAACCTCCTCTTGTAGAAAAAAATCTATTTGTTGGTCACTATCAAATACTTTCCAATTAATGACTTTATCAGGTATAGAGGGCCTTAAAATCAATTTGAGATGAGGCTAATTCTTGTCCTCTCTTATCCCCTTTAGAACATCAAACTGAGATCCAATTTATACAAACCTATTAGTATGTTTTTTTATCTCTTGGTATATATTGAATGTTGAAGGCTTGGAAATATTCCACAAGATGCCACACTCTATGATTATAGGAATTAAGCAAGGAGTTCTTAGTCATATTTTGATCTCTCACTTGTTTCAACACCACCTCACTATCACCATAAACTTATAAATCTTTCACACCTCTCTTTCTATCCCACTCAAGGCTATGAATGAGGGCCTCATATTATACCACATTAAAATTACAAATAAAGTGAAATATTGAAGTATAGTAATGCCTTTCCTTGGATGGAGAAACTAACATTGCTCCACCACCTGATACAACTTTTCTTCTAAATCCATCAAAGAATAGCTATAAAAAACCATCACTAATCTCATTTGGATTCATCAAATTTAGCATGAAAGAGCCTTATTAATGAAGGAAATACACTCCAAGACCAAATTCTTCTATGAATTTGTAAGGATCATGTTCATAGTGCTCAACTCCCCATTCATCGAGATGTATATTAGCAAGTCCTTCAAGAGAAGAAGTTGGAGATTGATTCATATGAATCTCTTTCTCATCAAGAATAAAATAATTGACATTTGAAACTTTAGGAATTTAAGGATATAAATTATTATGATGGATAGGTTTTGATTCAATATTTACCTTGGTACCATACTTTGTCCTTCAAACCATATATGACCAATTTATGACCAAGTATCCACCTATCTTGGCTACAAACTCTCTTGACAAACAAAGAGTAAAGTATGGAGGTAAATAGAAAAAAACCACATCATGAGAGATGGAAAAAGTAGGATAATACTTTAAAATCAAATTAAAATCCTTGACTACTCATAAGGTCTTTGCAGGTGACCCATCCAATTGTAGAACTCCTTTAGCCATTGGTTCATACTTGAGGCCTAGTTTATCCACTATTGACGTGGGCATAACTAAAGTAATAAATCCACTATCTATGATTAAATTGTGAAATAAAAAATAAAAAATTATCAAAGATAGATAAAAATGAGGAGTCTTATTATTTTTCTTCACTCATCCATTAATGGGTTGAGTTCCATTCACCAAAACAACAATTTTAGTCTTAGCTGATCCAATTTGTTTACCTAGTCCAAGTAATTATGTTTAGAGAATATAATTTTATCTTAGTAATGTAAATGAATCCCATAATGAAATATTAATGTGAAACATATTAATTTTATCCACAAAATTTATAGCATGATTGTTCATCTTGAATTTCTCTTTGGAAACACTAGTACCTTGTGGTGTAGCATGTGAAGATGGGTGTGTAGGAGCTAGCCTTAAATTATAAAACTTATGATTTTATTGCACCTTAGGATTTGAGTTATACCCACCTAATATTTAAGGTGATGTAGGATTAAAAATATGTCTTTGAGTTTCCCCTTGTGTCTCTTCAACAACCCTCTTCTTAGATCTAGTGTTAGAGGACAAACTAGCATTCACATTATTTGAAATCCCCAAATGATTCATGGCACAAAATTCCCCCTCTAAGTGATTAATAAGAGTATAATTAGATTTTTATTGTCCATTTTCCATTCCATTTTTCATTGGCACCTCTAAAGTGGAAACTTGAGGTGCTTGGCTACCTTCCATTATCATGGCTTGAGTAGGCATTTCATTGGTATATGTAACTTGGCCTTGATTTTGGTCATGGGAAAGATAACATGGTTATTATTAAAGAAATTTATTTTGAGTGGGAACAAGATATTTATAATATTATGGGGAATTGGTATTGAAACTTTGGTAAGGTCTAGATTGATTTATTTGACATTGTCCTTGAGCATTACCTTGAAAAGGGGTCTACTTTCTTGTCCAAATTGATTGTAGGATTGATAAGGCCTATAATTTTGATATTGTTATCTTTTTAGAGCAATGAATTCATTATTAACACTTTGAATCAAACTATTGACTTCATGAATCTCATTAGTAGGTTTAAGGGCAAAATTTTGTTGACTATTAGGCAAAGGAGCCAAGGTAGGTAATGCAACTTGATTAGGAGGCTACAAATTAGGGAATAATGGCATTGGTGGTCTAGGAAAAATCTTCCCTGCTTGAAAAAGAGAATTTTTAGCATTGATATCTATATCATAAGCACTATATAGTGTATTCTCACCCATGGATTGGATCATCATGTGTATATCACTATTTAATACTTTTAGGTAATATAATAAGGCATAATTTGGAGTAGGTCTCACAAACGTTGGGATCCTATCCCATGTTTTTTTAAATATAGAGTTAAAATATTGCATAAACTCTTGAGAATCCCTCTTGATAATAGTCAATTTATTATCTAGTGATAGATAATCACTCTTCTCTTCAAAAATCTTAGACAATAGATTACCTAGTTCATCTCATGAAGCAATGGAAGCATGAGGTAGAGTTTCATACCAATCTAAAGATTTCCCTTTAAAAGACAATGCCAATAGCCTGATAGCTAGATTCTCTTGAGTGATATTATGGATGTTGCATAAGTTTTTCCTTTTATAATATGTTCAATGGGAGTAATAGGAATTTCTCCACTAAAAGATGGAATACTCTTAAGGGTTGATCTAAGAATTTGGTCATATTGGGAAAGATTCAAAGGAGATGATTTGTTAAAGGCTATAAAAGGAAGGTTTATAGCCATACTAGAATACAAATTATGTGTATTAGGAGTTGAAATAAGAAACAAACTGGAATTTTTAAACACTAACTCCCTTGAATAAGGATGAGTATTCATAAATCTTAATCTTTTGATAGAATACAAAGGCAATTGCATAAAATCAAAAGGTATAACTTTAGTGGTAGATGTAGTGGTCACCTTTAGCATGGAAATTAAGAATTGATCAATAAACAAAGAGTTTAAAAATTAGTGGAGTTTCCAAGTACTAAATGTAGATGTTATTGAAACTAAAAATATGCTAAGATCAACACCAATCTTGGATAATCTTCTAGGACTTAGAGTCCCACCATGCATGCCAAAAACCATTGTCAATTGAATTTTCACCCCTTAAAGATATGTATAAATTCTCCTCATCTAAGTGGCATAATGGAAAAATCTTACTCACTGTGGGTAATCAATTTGGTGAGATGAATCTTTAGAAGGGATAATTCCCTTGATGCACTCTTTGAAGCACTCTCTTATCAATTTTGTAGGAAAAGGGTTAAGAAGAAAAACTTATAAAGATAATTGGTGATGAAAAAATATTTAATTTACTCCTATTGACTAAATTTATACTAACTAGAGTAAATAAAATCTCTTTTTACACATAACTCATAACTCAAGACAAATTGTTACATCAATGTTTCATATGCTAGGTTTAAGAGGTATATAGATGATTAAGAGGGATAATGAATGATAATTTGGAGGATACAGTCATAAAACCATTAAAAAAATCTCATACACTAAGAAATAACACTACAAAATACTTATAACAATTACTATTCTACATACGTGGTGGAAATCAAAGACAACATGCTAGAAAAGACTATCTTTTACTATAAAGATCAATAAGATTTGAAAAATAAATAAATTATAAAGCATGTAATTAGGATAATTCATTTTTTTATTTATTAAAGAGATATTAAAATATAAAATTTTCTAGGGTTTTACCATTAACCAATGGAGGTTGCTCAAAAGAGCCAAAAAAGTCATTACTTATAGCATTTGGGAGAGGGGTGAGGCAAGGGAAGTCAAAAGGTCACTTAGACACATGTCAAGATGAGAAAATAGGTTTCATATTAAAGAGAAGGAGATTTTAAATTAACCATTAAATTTAAATAAGTACAATTTTCCATACAAGTCATGAAACTCATGAAAAGTGACATGAAATTCCTTGTGTTGGATTATAAAATTGCCCTTATTATCTAACTCTATTTGAACATTCCAAAACCAACTAAGGATAATTATGATGATTTCAATGAGAGGGAAGGATTTAAGACATACATTTATATGCATTGGTTATAGTCCAACTCACCTAGAAACTTCTATAAATGAGCCATCACTATGTGTAGTCCAAGAAAGCTCCTCTTTCAGTCACCCCTCACACTTAGCCTTAAAATTAGATTCATTTTTCCATGAAAATCCATGGAAGGGAGTGGATGAAACTTAGAAAGACCCTATATTGACTTATACTACTTAGGTACACTTTAAAAGGACATCCACTTAAAGTTTTCACACTTCTCACCATCATGTTCACTATGCCAATTTTGACTAGCTGAGATGAGATCTATTATTTGAAAAATTAGGAGTTTTTTAAAAACATTAAATGTACATAGGGAGTTATAATAAGTCTCTATATTCCTTCCAAACTTGATTTTATTTCTTGAATTTTCATATTAGCTACACAATGTAATAAATAGTCAAAGATACCTTGTTATGTACTTCATCCATATAATTATATACAATCTAAAAGTATGGGGAGGATCCTGAGAGAGTCTATTGTAAGTTCAAATCACTTTCATGGGTGAAATATGTCATTATAGAATTTATCCAACTTAATTTCCTTCATCAAGTCTTGAATAAGTATTTGTAAGGGTTTTAGGTCTCTTTTGTCCTTAAGCTTTGTTTATAAAGATCTGACATTGGAACTGCCAAAAATTTTCTCAAATATTATCTTCAAGACCCCTTTAAACTTCTCTAAACCCTTTGGATCACCATGAAAAGTGTCAAGAAATATGTGAGAATTTGAAGTTACCATATCGAGTTGTTTTTCCATTTCTTATAGGCCTAATATGTCTTAAGTTCCAAAAATAACTTTTCCATGGATTCCCATATATCCCAATGGCTCAAAAATTTAGAAATTCATCCCATTAACATGTTATAATCAGCTATACAACTCACCAAAATCTAGAAGTGAAGTTGGACCCATAATTGGCTCTAGGTCACTTCAAGGCCTAATATGATTAGCATGCACCCATCTAGTTTTGGCTATTTGTATTGATATATCATGGTTTAGATTATGTCTCATGATTTTTTACACCTCATTAAAACTCACAAAGTCATAACATAACTTCCCAAGCACTCCTCATTCACCAACTAGGCCTAATTATAACTTGCTTGGTTGAGTTGTATGCACAAGTGTTTTGACCATTTTGAGAGGTATAGGTTTTTTTTAGTGATTCATATCACCTATTAAAATTAAATACACATAGAAATATGTTTCTTGAGGTTAAAAAATCTTTATATTAGTTTTTTTCCCTTTTTGGCTTCATTTGCTTGTTTTGCCAAAACCTTGATTTTCTTGACTGACTGACCTCTAAGATAAAAGAGAGAGATATATCCCTATTATTAAAGGAAAATTTAATGGTTTTTAAGTTTTATTATATAATAATTAATATTTTTACCAAATGGATAAGTCATACTCCCCCATTTAGGCACCTAACCAATTTAATTTGCCCAAAAAAAGCCTCCAAAAAGGACTATTTCCTACATTTTTGACTTCCACCTAAGAATGACATATCAAGGCATAAAACCAATGCAATTAGGTTTTTTTAAAATGTTATACACCTTAAATTAATTCTAAATAATATTTATATTCACTAATAAACATTATTTTCCTTTGGATTCTTCATTCTTATCTATTGAGTAACATGGGTCTCCTAGTGTAATTGTACATACTACTACCTTTAGGCTAGTAGGAAGAGTAGATGGTCAGGATGAAAGAAGTCTTTGGTATTATGGAAACAATATATTAACCTATCATGAAACATGATCAATTTTTTTCTAACCTTCTTATGTTTTCCTAAGCATATTCATCTCTCACCTTCATCAAGACTGAACACTCAGTTGTAGGTGCATATAGGGCCCTAAGAGGTCTATGTAAGCTTATTTCACACATTTAAAAGATTATTAAGGTATTAATGCTATTAAATAAGGTTTTAATATTTTAATTTCATCATTAAAACCCATTATATACTCTATACATGCACTTTGGGCTCACCAAACTGAGTCTCCTCTCTCCTGACTGTGATACCCTATTCTTTGATTCTTGTAGGTGTATATTTACGTAATTGGAATTTGGTCATGATGTTTGAAGACATTAATTTAATATTAAGATCCAAATATAATATTATCATACGTTATTTCACCTTTTATAGGCCAAAACACCACTAAGACACCTTATTTAGGTCACTGTCTGCCTACTTAGCTGTAGGTGCACATTTCCTTAAGAAGGGACACCTGTAGGTGTCCATGAAGCTTGAAACACTATGCAAAAACATCATATCAATGACCTTAATGATATTTTTTACACCATTAAATAAATATGACCATGGTAACATGAGAGTGTGTTTTTTTCTCTTTAGGATTTCAAAGGTCATTCAAAACTCAAAACCTATAGATATGAATGCATGGCTTTATTACTTTGAAAGACATCTTTAGGATGTCATAATTCTATCTTCCAATAACCTTCTAACTTTCATCTTTGGAATAAATCTTCCACATGATATGGGATACAATTTTTACCTATTTATATGTTTCAAAAATAATTTCAACCATGTTATAAGGTGTTCATAAAATGCCCCTAGACCTCTATTTTCACTTTTTTGGGAAAGATTCCATGAACTCAGCCATCTTGTGCTTAGATGTAGTTACACCTTCACTTGTACATTTTATGATTCAAATATGTCTAATTTGGGACATCCCACATGCTATGATTTGTAAAAGGACCTTACCATTCTCCAAATTCCCCATTCAAAGACCTTCATAGCTCTGAGGTACCACCTATAGGTGGTCATTCTCACACATAGGTAATAAAGTAGACTTGGGAAGTATACAAGATACCTATATTTATGAAAAATTTATATGCCCTCACCAAGTATTCAAATGTACAATTTCTCACTCTAAGAGATTGAAAAAACTATCAAACTCTCCATCTCAACATGACATAATCAAGGAGGTTCCTGTAGGTGCATATGAGCTATATGCAGACAATGAGCATGGAATGGAGAAACATGTGTGGATGAATGGTCTCAATAATAAATCAAAATAATTTTAAATCCTTAAAATTCATGTTTGTCCCTATGATAATCTTGAGACAAGATCCCAAACATCTATTCCAATGTAAAAACCTCTTACAAACACCTATTATAGAGTAGATAGGGACAACTAATGACTATTTATTGTGATGAATGAGCTTGAAATTATTATTTAAATTATAAAAACATCCAAATTAAAAATCCTCAAATATTTATAACTTGAAACAAATGATACACCTTCATTATAGTTCCATGAACAAGCTAAACAAGTCTCATACATGTGACCACAAGTCTGAATGAGTGAAGAGTTAACTATGAAGAATGACAATACTAAAAGTTGCCCAAAGCATGATGTGATGAGAAAAAACATGGGAAGAGGTGATCATATGGCCTTTATACCTATGTAACACCATTTTATTTTCACATGAGACCTCTGTATAAGATTAACATTTTGCAATAATGAATAAACTAACTAAAACTTCATAATGGTGATACGTTCTTGCAACATGAGATAACTTGCTCATAAAAACATCATGAAATATGAAAATTAACATGGAGATCATATAATAAAAGAGAAAATATCCTCTAGATTCAACATCACCTTTTATATTGTATAGACTTATCTAAAATAGATCAAAACCTATGAGGTATAGGAAACATTGAGCAGAAAAATACAGTCAACTTGTTAGAGATGGTTCATAAAACATGGTTGACCAATAATTACAATATTATTATGTAAATTAATCTATCTAAGTGTAATAAAATATCCCAAAATAATTTGACCTGAAACCTCTTCAACTATCTGTACCAAGCACAAACCTGTTGATCACTTCTATGTGTTTAAAAAGAAAAAGAAGAAGCAAAATAGTTTTAGCTAAAAAATGGTACTTATAGAGAATGAAAATCCTATAAATGAACATGAGGAATATGAAGAGACATTCCATGGCCATATCCCATGTGTCACCTTCCCTCATGAGCTGTATAAATGCCAAACTCCCCTTTTTTAATTGATTACTTGATCTTCAATTAGATAACTTACAAGTTTTAGATGAGGATGACATTCCTGATAGGTAAAATAACTTCTTAGATGTTTTATAGGAAATAAGGACACATTAACACCTTTAAAACCATTCCACTTGCATTTATGACCCCTAAATGCCCTCTAAATGACTCAAAGTGACACAGATTAAAAAGACTAAGAACAAGGCTAACATAACATTAAATGACATCAAAAGACCTATAATGTAACCCATTATAAATTATTATACCCATAAAACATCTAAAAAACCAAGTTTTTACCTATAGGGGTCTAAATTTAGCTTTGAAGTCAAATTTAGTCAATAAATTGGTCACTCATAGGGGTAATATGCCTACTATACTACATATTAGTAGCTTTATCTTATCTATGGGATAGGGAGTCAATGAATTATTTAAGACAACTAGAAATTAATTTCCCAAAACACACATAAAAATCACACCACACTTAACAACACAAAATAGAGCAAGACACCAGCAATACTCACACATGTGCATAAACACTTACGGAAAACAATAACTATGTATAAGGGGAGAGGAAAACCTTAATATAAATGTTTAGGATAAATCCCATTGACTAGGATTTGAAGCTCCTCTACATCCAACTTTGAGAGTTAGAAAGAATTGTGTTTCTTGCATTGATTGATGACATAAGGGCCACTTTACAAAGCATCAAACCTTTTGTGTTTTACAAGCTTATCCCTATCTTCATCACATTTTAGAATAATGTCCCAATTTTGGAATATTATTGGTATGTATTTCTTGTCAAACTATCTCTTTGTTTGATCTTGTTGAGCTCTCATAGTTTGCATAGCTTGATCCCTTATTTCTTTAAGCTCCACTAGCTCACACATCCTGACCTCCATGATTTCATTTTCCATCAACTCTAGTTGGTAAGTGAGATCCAAGGATGGTAACTCAAGTGAAATAGGAAATCTATATTCTCTCCTATAGACAAGTGTATATGGTGAGTTTCCAATGGCTCTTTTGAGGGTGATTCTATCAACCCAAAGATTTATCTTCAACTTGAAATGATAAGTTCTTTTGTTTTCCTCCATTATCCTTTTGATAATATTAATTAAATTTTTATTAGTAGACTCAAATATTCCATTCCTTTGTGGATAATAGTTGGAATAAGTATTAATATAAATACCATATTTCAAAGCCCACTCACTTGTCTTTCTTCTAAGGAAAACCAATGCATTATCTGAAATTATTATTTTAGTCCCAAATATTATCATTATGCATTCATATATGTCTAAAACTAATCTTTCATTTGTTTCCTAGAGATAAACAACCTCCACCCATATTGTAAAGTAATCTATGGTAGTCAACACCCACTTGTGACCATCACTAGAAGGTGGGTTGATTAAGCCTATAAAATCTAGACCCCATTGCATAAAAGGTTGGTATAATTGTATTGGATGAAGAGGTAGGGATGTAATATTTTGTTTTCCATTAAAGAGAGCACATTTTTGACATTTCCTTACCTAATCATGAATATCCTTAAATAAACTAGGCCAAAAATATCCATCTCTCATAATCTTAGCAGTGTGGTTCTTAGAGAAAAGTGACCACCAATTGGTCCATCATGAAACTCAAACAATATATTATAAACATGATTTGATTAAAAACATCTCAATAGTACATGTAATAAATATTTATTAAACAACACTCCATCAATTAGTACATAAGGAATATATTGTAATCTAAAGTACTTTCTTCTGGCTCTATCTAGGCCTTGTGGATACTCATAGGTTTGAAGAAAATGGATCATTTATTGTGTTAAAATATTAATTGATGAAGATTTAGATATCATAGGATCATCATGAAGGGATAAAAAAGTTTATTTTTTATCTTTCAAATCTGAAGTATGGTTCTCATTTAATCCTTTCCCTTTCACTAGCTTAGTTGTCTTGATCTCTACATCATACTTCATTACTTTTGTAATCCAAACAACTCTTTTTTCATTTAAATATCTACTAAAAAGAAAGTTTTTGACACTAGGATGAGGTAAAAATATATTAATCTTGTTTTTAGATAATATATACCTAAAATTCTTTAAAATTTTAACAACTGAAAGTACTTGCTTCTCTACATAGGTGTATCATACCTCATAGCCTTCCAATTATTAACTAAAGAAGGTAATAGGCTACTAAAATTTATATTCATTTTATTTAGTGATCATGGTAGAGATTAATTATTCATTTCTAAATGTATACAAGTTTAATCCCTTTGAGAAATCAGGGCTTACAATTGTTGGAGTTTGAACAATAACTTGCTTGATCTCTTCAAAACTCTCCTTCCTTCTTCTTGTCCAAGTAAACACTTCATATTTATTTATCATAGAGGTTAGAGGCTTGAATAAGTTATAAAAATTAGTAATAAACATATATATGAAATTGATTTTTCCAAATAAACTTTTCAAACGTTTCTTTTGTTTGGGCAAAGTTAATTCCAAGATTGCACTCACTCTTTATGAATCTATGGATAAACCTTTCTTTGAAAAAATGTGTCCTAAGAGTTTTCTTTAATGGATAAAACACACACACTTATTTGGATTGATAGAGATTAAAAAATATCTACATCTCTCAAAAATATTGCTAAGATGAGTCAAGTGATCCTTTACATCCTTAGAGAAAACCATGATATCATCAAGATACACCAACTCGATATCATATATTAGACTTAAGAAGCTATATCTATTGCACATTGAAAGGTTACACCACAATTATAAAAATAAAAAGGCATTTTAATATAAGAATATGTGACCCATTTAGTATTAAAGGCTCTCTTGTACTGATCTCCTTCCTTTACTAAAATCTGATTATACTCAGAATATCCATCAAGGAGTGAGAAACTTTCACTACTTGCCATAACTTGCAAAATATGCTCCATGGAAGGAAGTGGATAATGATATTTCAAGTAAACTCTTTTCAAATATCTAAACTCAACACATGACCTTATTTCTCCATTTTTCTTCCTTATCGAGACTAAGTTTTTCAACCAAGATTAATGTTTAATAGGAAAAATGGTCTTAGACTCAATAAACTTTGTAAGCTCATTTATCATGAGAGGATCAATATTTGGATTGATTGGCCTATGCATTTGCTTGATAGGCTTAACATTCTCATATATCTCTATGGTATTTTAGGATAAGTTTTGAGTAAAGCATTTTAAATCACTATATTCCCATGCAAAGACATTAGAAAATTCCTTGCATAATTTAATGAAAGCATATCTTTCTTCTCTAGTACATACCTTCCCAAGAGAAAATAACTTATCTTTGAATATTTTTACTCTCTCATAGTTTTCTTGCTTAATAGACATGCATACATTTTCCTTATTAAACTAATCATAATCATTGAAGATAATCTCAAGTATGACTAAACCCTTAGGGATCTTGTTTTTCTTCAATTGTACAATCTACCCTCCATATTGCTGTTGTAGTTTGAATTGATTCTTTGAGAAAAAATCAGCCTCCTCTTGTAGAAAAAGAGCTATTTGTTGGGTATAATTAGAAACTTGCCAATTAGTTACATTATCAGGTATAGAGGGCTTTATAATCACTTTGTGATGAGGCTAGTTTTTGTCCTCTCTTATCCCATTTGGAACATCAAACTGCACTCCAATTGTTACTAACCTATCAACATGTTTGTTATCCTCTCTTGGCATAGATTGAATATTGAAATATTTTAAATCTTCCAAAAGATCATACACTCTATTATTATAATAATTAAGCAAAGATTTCTTACTCATATTTTGACCTCTCACTTGATTCATAACCAACTCACTATCACCATAAACTTATAACTCTTTCACACCGCTCTTTCTAGCCCACTCAAGGCCATGAATGAGGGCATCATATTCTACCACATTATAAGTAAAAATGAAGTGAAATATTAAAGTAGAGTAATCATTTTCCTTGGATGGAGAAACTAACATTGCTCCACCACCTAATACAACCTTGCTTCTTGATCCATCAAAGAAGAGCTATCACAAACCATCCCTACTCTCCTTTGGCTTCATCAAATTTAGCATGAAAGAGCCTTCTTCATGAGGGACATACATTTAAAAACCAAATTACTCTATGAATTTCTAAGGATCATGTTCATAGTGCTCAACTCCCTATTCATCTAGATGTATATCATCAGGTCCTTCAAGAGAAAAAGTTGGAGATTGATCCATGTGAAGCTCTTCCTCATCAACAATAGCATAATTGACATTTGTAAATTTAGGCATGTAAGGTTATAAATTATTGTGATGGATAGGTTTTGATTGAATATTTACCTTGGTACCATAATTTATCCTAAAAATCATATATGATCAATTTTTTACCAAGTATCCACATATCTTGGCTATAAACTCTCTTAACAAACAAAGAGTAAAGTATGGAGGTAAATTTGAAACAACCACATCATGAGGGATGGAAAAATTAGGAAAAACATGTAAAATAAAATTCAAATCCTTGACTACTCACAATTAATTTGTAGGTTACCCATCTAATTATATAACTCCTTTAGCCATTGGTTCATAGTTGAGGCCTAGTTTATTTGCTATTGACTTGGGCATAACTAAAGTACTAGCCTCACTATATATGATGAAATTGTGAACTTAAGTTTCACCAATGATCAAAGATAGATAAAAAAGAGGAGTCTTATTAGTGTTATTCACTTGTCCATCAATGGGGTAATTTCCAATCACTAAAATAACATTTTTAGTCCTGCTTGATCCAACTTATTTACCTAATCCAAGTAATTATTTTTAGAGCATATCCTTTTATCTTGGTATTTTCAATGAATCCAAAAATTAAATATTCATGTGTAAATTATTTATTTGATCCACAACATTTATATAAGGATTTTTCATCTTAAATTTCTCTTTGGAAGCACTAGTACCTTGTGGTGTAGCATGTGAAGATGGGTGTGTAGGAGTTGGCCTTACATTTTAAATCATCTAATTTTATTGCACCTTATGAGCTGATTTATATCCACCTAAAATTTAAGGTGATATAGGATTCAAAATAGGTACTTTATTTTCCCCTTGTGTCTCTTCAACAACCCTCTTCTTATATCTAGTGTTAGAGGACACACTAACATTCACATTGTTTGAACTCCCAAAATGATTCATGGCACAAAATTTCCCCTCTAAGTGATTCACAATAGTAGAATAAGATTTTGCTTGTCCATTTACCATTCCATTTTTAATTGGCACCTCAAAAGTGGAAATTTTAGGTGCTTGACTACCTTGTATTGTCATGGCTTGACTATGCATTTCATTGCTATATGCAACTTGGCCTTGATGTTGGTCATAGGAAGGTTAGCATGGTTATTATTATAAAATTTTATTTTGAGTGGGAATAATATATTTAGAATATGGTGGGGCATTGGGATTGAAACTTTGGTAATGTCTATCTTTTGTTATTTGACCTTATCCTTGGGAATTACCTTGAAAATGAGGCCTACTTGCTTGTCCAAACTGATTATAGGATTGATAATGCCTATAATTCTGAGCTTATTATCATTTAAGAGTAACCAATTAATTGTAACACTTTGAATAAAAATCTTAATTTCATGAATATCATTGGTATGGGCAAGGGTATAATTCTCTTGCCTATTAGGCAAATGAGTCAAGGTAGGTAGTGCAACTTGACTAAAAGGTTGAAAATCAGGGAATAATGTCATTGGTGTTCTAGGATCAATCTTCCCTACTTGAATAAGATAATTATCAGCATTGATAGCTATCTTATAAGTAATAGGTATTGTATTCCCACCCATGGATTGGATCATCATGGATATATCACTATTCAATTCTTTTAGGTAATATAAGAAGTTATAATTAGGAGTAGGTCTCACAAGGGTTGGGATCCTATCCCATGTTTTTTAAAATATAGAGTTCAAATCTTGCATAAAATATTGAGGATCCCTCTTGATATTAGTCAATTGATCAACTAGTGATAAATAATCACTCTTCTCTTCAAACCTCTTAGACAATAGATTCCCTAGTTCATCCCACGAAGCAATGGAAGCATGAGGTAGAGTTCCATACCAATCTAAAGCTTTCCCTTTGATAAACAATGTAAATAGTCTAATAGACACATTATCTTGAGTGATATTATGGATGTTTTATAATTTTTCCATGTTTCTAATATATTCAATAGGAGTAATAGGACCTTCTCCACTAAAACATGGAACACGGTTAAGGGTTGCTCTAGGAGTTTGGTCATATTTAATAAGATCCAAAGTAGATGATTTGATAAAAGATAAAAAATGAAGGTTTGTAGCCATATTGGAATGTGTATTATGTGTATCAGGGGTTGAAATAGTTAGAAACATGGAATTTTTAAACACCAACTCCTTTGAATAAGGATGAGTATTCACAAATATGAATATTTTGATAGAATACAAAGGCAATTACACAAACTAAAAAGGTATAAATTTAGAAATAGAACCATTGGTCACCTTTGGAATGAAAATTAAGGATTTATTGATAACCAAAGATTTGAAAACTTAGTGGAGTCACCAGGTACTAAATGTAGATGTTATAGCAATTGTAAATATGCCAAGATCAACACCAATCTTGGACAATCTTCTATAACTTAGAGTCCGTGCATGTCAAAAACTATTATCACTTAGATTTACACCACTTGAGGAGATGTATCATTTCTCCTCATCCAAGTGACACAATGGAAACATCTCACTTTCTATGGGTAATCAATTTGGTGAGATGAATCTCTAGAATGGTTAGTTCCCTTGATGCACTCTTTGAAGCACTCTCTTACTTATCAAATTTGTAGGAAAATTGTTAAGAAGACAAGCTTATAAAGCTAAAAGGTGATGCATCAATATTTAATTTCTTCATATTGACTGAATTTATACTACTTAGAACAAATCAAATCTCCTTTCACACATAACTCACAACTCAAGATAGATTGTTACATCAATGTTTCATATGCTAGGTTCAAGAGGTATATGGATGCTTAGAAGGGATAATGAATGATTATTTGGAGGATAAAATGATAAAAAAATTATAAAAATATCATAAAATAATAAAGAACACTAAAAAATACTTGTAACAATTACTCTTCTACATACTTGGTGGATAATCAAAGACAACATGCTAGAAAAGACTATCTTTTACTAGATAAGATCAACAAGATTTGAAACCAAACTCAATTATGCAGCATTTAAGTTGGAAAATTCACTTTTTTATTGATTAAATAGATATTAAAATATAAAATTGGATATCATTTCACCATTAACCAATAGAGGCTGCTCAAAAGAGCAAAAAAAGTCACTACTTATAGCATTTGGGAGAGGGATGAGACAAGGTAAGTCCAAAGGTCACTTAGACACTTGTAAAGATGATAAAATAGGTTACATATGCATTATAAGGAGATTTTAAACTAACCATGCATGTTATAAATTACATGTGTTGATATAAGTAATGAAACTCATGAAAAGTGGTATGAAATTCATTATGTTGGCTCAGAAAAATGCCTTCACTATCTAACTCTATTTGAACATCCCAAAACTAACTAGGGATAGGTCTGATGATTTGAATGAGAGGGAAAGATTTAAAATATACCTCTCCATGAATTTTTTATAGTCTTGGTAACTTATAAATTTATATAAATAAGGCATCATTACCTGTAGTCCAAGAAAACTCCTCTTTCAGTCACCCCTCACATTTGGCCTCAAAATTGTCTTAATTTTTCCATAAAAATACATGAGTGGGAGTGGTTGACACTTGGAAAGACCCTCCAAGGCATTATACTTCTCAGGTGCACCTTAAAAGGACATCAACTTGAAGTTTTCACACTTCTTACCATCATGTTTATTATGTTAGTTTTGAATGGCTGAGATGAGAGATATTTTTTGAACACTTACAAGTTTTTTAAAGGAATTGAATGTTTTTAGTGAGTTATAATAAGTCTCTATCTTCCTTCCAAACTTGATTTCATCTCTTAAATGTTCTTATAACCTACATAATGTATAGAATAGTAAAAAATACCATGTTTTGTACTCCATCTGTATAATTCCATACATTCCAAAATTATGGGGAGGAGCATGGGAGAGTCTTCTACAAGTTCCAATCATATTCTTGGGAAAAATATGTTAGTATATCATCTATCCAACTTCATTTCCTTCATTAGGTCTTGACTAAGGGTTTGCAAGGGTTTTAGGTATTTTTTGTCCTTAAGATTTGTTCATAAAGATTTGATGTTATAACTACTAAAAAACTTCAAAAATATGATCTTAAATAACCTTGTCAACTTCTCCAAACCCCTTGTATCTCCATACAAAGTGTCAAGAAAGATGTGAGCAATTGAAGTTACCATATCGAGCTATTTTTCCATTTATTAAAGGCTTAATGTGTCTTAAAGTCAAAAATTGACTACCCTATATCCCAATTGATTTTACATGTCTAAATTAATCCCATGAACATGTTATAATCATATAGAAAACTCACCAAGATCTAGAAGTGAAGTTGGACCCCCTGTTGGCTTTAGGTCACTTTAAGGCCTAATAGGCTTAGCATGAACCCTGATAGTTTTAGATATTTGGATTGATATCTCATGGATGGGATGATGTATAATTATTTTTCACACCTTATTAAATGTCATAAAGTCATCACATAACTTCCCAAGCACTCCTCATTCACCAACTAGGCTTAATTGTCACTTGCTCAGTTGAGCTATATGCACAAGTATTTTG
Source organism: Torreya grandis (assembly GCA_037957365.1). Classification (NCBI taxonomy): domain Eukaryota; kingdom Viridiplantae; phylum Streptophyta; class Pinopsida; order Cupressales; family Taxaceae; genus Torreya; species Torreya grandis. The sequence goes on from JARHVA010001571.1 coordinate 847,421, forward strand.
ACCATTTTGAGAGGTTTGGCATTTGGTTAGTTATTATTATCACATATTAAACTTAAATACACATAAAAATATGTTAATTTAGTTTCCCAAATATTTATATTAGGTTTGTTACCCTTTTTGGCTTTATTTGCTTGTTTTTGCCAAAACCCTAATTTTCCTAACTGATTGACCTCTAAAATAAAATGGTGAGATATATACCTCATATTCAAGGAAAAGTGAAGGTTTAGGAAATTTTATTAGGTTATTATATATATATATATAAAAGTTATAATCTCCCATTTATGCACCTAACTAACTCCATTTGCCTAAAACAGGCCTCTAAAAAGGACTGTTTCCTACATTTTTCACTTCCACTTAAGAATGACCACTCAAAGCAAAAAACCAATGAAATTAGGCTTCTTAAAAAAATTATTCACACTAAATTAATTATAAATCATCTTTATATTCACCAAAAAACACTCTTCTCTTTTGTATTCTTCATTCTTACCTATTGAGAAACGTGGGTCTCCTAGTGCAACTGTATGGACTGCTACCTTTGGGATAGTAGAAAGAGTAGATGGTAAATTTTAAAGGAGTATTGGATATTTTATAAAAATTATATTAACCGATAATGAACCATTATAAATTTATTTTTAACCTTATTATGTTTTCCTAAGAATATTCATCTCTTACCTTCATCAAGACTAAACACTCAGTTGTATGTGCATATAGGGCCTTATAGGTCTATGTAAGCTTGTTTCACACATAAAAAATATTATGTTGGTCATCATGGTATTAAATAAGGTGTTAATAGGTTAATATAATAATTATTACGCCTTTTATACTCTCTAAATTAACATTGAGCTCACCAAACTCAGCTTCTTCTCTCCTAACTATGATACCTAATCTTTGATTCCTATAGGTGTATATTTACTTAATTGGACATTGGTCATGATATTTTAAGACCATAATTGAATATTTAAATCCAAATATAATATTATAATACTTTAATTTACATTTTATATTCCAAAAAACCACCAAGATACCCTGTTTAGGTCATTATCTACCTACTCAATTGTAGGTGCACATTTCCTTGAGAAGGGACACCTGTAAGTGTCCATGAAGCTTGAAACACTATACACCAATGTGTACCAATGAAATTAATGATATTATTTACACCATTAAATAAATAGGACCATTCCAACATGAGAGTGTGTTTTTTTCTCTTTAGGATGTCAAAGGTCATTCAAAACTCAAAACCTGTAGATATGAATGTAGGGCTTTAGTGCTTTGAAAGTCATCGTTGGGATGTAAAACTTCTATCTTCCACTGACCTTCTAACCTCAATATTTGGATTAGATATTTCCCATTATATGGGATATAAGGTTTAACTATTTATGTGTTTCAAAATTTATTGCAACCATGTTATGAGGTATTCACAAAATGCCCCTGTATCTCTATTTTCACTTTTCTAGGAAAGCTTCCCTGAACTCAATCATCTTGTGCTTAAAGGTAGGTACAAATTAAATTTATCATTTGATATTTAAAATAGGTATTATTTGGGACTTTAAACATGATATGATTTTTAAAATGACCTTTTCATTATCTAAATTCCCCATTCAAAGATTGTCATAGCTTTGAGGTACCACCTGTAGGTGGTCATTCTCACATAGAGGTAGTAAAGTAGACTTGGGTAGTATATAAGATACATATATTTATGAAACTTTATATGAACTCACCAATTATTAAAATTAACCTTTTTCCCTATAATATATTTAAAAAACTATCAAACTCTCCATCTTAGCATGATGTCATTAAGGAGGTTCATGTAGGTGCATATGAGCTATGTGCAGGCAGTGAACATGGAATGGAGGAACATGTGTGGATGAATGTTCTAAATAACAAATAAAAATAATTTTAAATCCTTAAAATTCATTTTTTTCACTATTATAATCTTGAGACAAGCTCCCTAACTTCTATACCAATGTAAAAACCTCTTACAAACACCTATTATGGAGCAGACATGGATAACTAATGACTATTTGGTGTGATGAATGAGATTTTAAACTAGTATTGCACTTATCCAAACATAAAAATTAAAAATCATAAACTCTTTTTTACTTAAACAAAATGATACACCTTCATTACATTTCCATGCACAATCTAAACAAGTCTCATACATGTGACTGTAAGTGGAAATGAGTGAAGAGTTGACTATGAAGAATGACAATACTAAAAGTTGCCCAAGGCATGATGTGATGAAAAAAAACATGGGAAGAGGTGATCATACTAAATTTTTACCTATGTAATACTATTTTATATTCACATGAGACCTCTGTAGAAGACTAACATTATGCACCAAGGAAGAAGCTAACTAAAACTTCACAATGGTGACACCTTCCTGCAACATGAGATAACTTGCTCATAAAAACATCATGAAACATGAAAATAAGCATGGAGATCATCTAATAAGAGATCCAAAATATTATAAATTCAACATCACCAACTAAATTATATGTACCTATCCAAAATAGTGTAAAACCAATAGGGTGCAAGAAATAATGAGCAAAAAAACATAGTCAATGTATTAGAGATGGTTCATAAATCATGGTTTACCAATAATTGAAATATTTATATGTAAATTAATCTATATAAGTGTAATACCACCTCCCTAAATCATTTGACCTAAAACATCTTCAACTATCTGTACTAAGTAAAAACTTGCTAACTATTTATGTGTGTTTAAAAAGGCAAAGAAGGAGTAGAATGGCTACCATATCAAGTTTTGTTTTTCCATTTCATACCTAATGAAGATGAAGAGACATTCCATGGCCTTCTCCCACATGTAACCTTCCCTCATGGGTCGTACAAGTGCCAAACTCCCCTTTTTCAGTTGATTACTTGATCTTCAGTTAGATAACCTTCAAGTTTTAGATGAGATTGACATTCATGATAGGTAAACTAAATTCTTGGACATTTGAGAGGAAATAAGGACACTTAGACACCTTGAAAAATATTCCACTTGTATTTATGACCCCTAAATTCCCTCTAAATGACTCAAAGTGATATATAGATTAAAAAGACTAAGACCAAGGTTAATATAGCATTAAATGACATCAAAATACATATAAAATAGCACATGATAAATTATTAGACCCCTAAAACATCTAAAAATCTATGTTTTTTACCTATAAGGGTCTAAATTTGAATTTGAATTTAAATTTAGTCAACAAATTGGTGACTCATAGGGGTAGTATGCCTACTATACTGCAGATCAGTAGCCTTATCCTATCCATGGGATAGGGAGTAAATGAATTATTGAATATAACTATAAAATAATTTCCTAAAACACACAAAAAAATAACCACACCACACTAAACAACACAAAACAAAGCAAGACACCAACACGACTCACACATGTGCATAAACACTTAGGGAAAATAAGGAAAATAATAGCTATGTAAAAGGGAAGAGGAGAAACTTAGTATTAATGTTTGAGATATATCCCATTTATTGGGGTATGAAGCTCCTCTCCATCCAAATTTGAGAGTTGGGAAGTATTGTGTTTCTTTCATTGAGTGATGACATAAGGGACACTCCACAAAGTATCAAATTTTATGTGTTTTCTAGGCTTATCCCTATCTTCATGCCACTTTCGAATAATGTACAACTCTTGGAAGATTCTTGGCATGGATTTATCATAAAATTATCTCTTTGTTTGATCTTGGTGAACTCTCATAGTTTACATAGCTTGATTTCTTATTTCTTCAAGATCTATCAACTCACACAACTTGACCTCCATGCTTTCATTTTTTATCAACTCTAGTTGGTAAGTGAGATCTAAGGCTAATAACTTAAGGGAAATAGGTAGTCTAGCTTATTTTCCATAAACAAGTGTATATGGTGAGTTTTCATTGTCTCTTTTGGGGGTGATTTTATCAAACCAAAGAGTTATCTTCAAATTGAAATGCTAATTTCTTTGGTTTTCCTCCATTATCCTTTTGATAATCCTAATTATATTCTTATTAGTGGACTCAAATATTCCATTACATTGTGGATAATAGTTAGAGGAAGTACTAAGATAAATACCATGTTTTAAAGACCACTCACTCATCTTCATTCCAAGGAAATCTAATGAATTATTTGAAATTATTATTGAAAGATCCCCAAATATTGTCACTATGCCTTCATAAAAGTCTAAAACTAACATTTTATTTACTTCCTTGAGATAAAAAACCTCCACCCATATTTTAAAGTAATCTGTGGTAGTCAACACCCACTTGTGACCAATACTAGAAATTGGGTTGATTAGGCCTATGAAATCTAGACCCCATTACATAAAAGGTTGGTCTACTTGTATTGGATGAAGATGTAGGGATGAAAGATTTTAATTTCCATCAAAGAGGGAAAATTTATGACATTTTCTTTCCCAAGCATGAGTATCCTTAAAAAAACTAATCCAAAAATATCTAGCTCTTATAATCTTAGTAGCAGTGGTTCTTGGAGTAAAGTGACCACCAACTTGTCCATCATGAAACTCAAACAAGATCTTATCAACTTGATCTGATTCAACACATCTCAAAATTACACCTAAGAAATATTTCCTAAAAAACACTCCATCAAAAAGTACATAAGGAATATATTATAATTTGAAGTACCTTATTTTGTCTCTATTTAGGCCTTGTAGACACTGATTAGTTTGAAGAAAATGGATCATTTATTGTGTCTAACTCCTCATTGATGAAGATGTAGCTATCATAAGATCATCATGAAGGGATAAAATAACTTATTTTTGTTCTTTCAAATCTGAATCAAGGTTCTCACATAATCCTTTCCATTTCACTAGCTTGGTTGTCTTGATCTCTACATCATAATCCATTACTTTTGTAATCCAACCAACCCCTTTTTCATTCAAATATCTACTCAAAAGGAAGTCTTTGACACTAGGATAAGGTACCAATATATGAATATTTTTTTTAGATAGCATATGCCTAAACTTATTTAGACTTATAGCAATCAAAATTACTTGTTTCTCTATATAGGTGTATCTTACCTCATAGCCTTCCAATCCTTGACTAAAGAAGACAATAGGCTACTCCAAGTTTTCTTCATTTGATTGAGGATGGTAGAGATTAATTATTCATTTCTAAAGGTATACAAGTTTAATTACTTTGAGAAATTAGGACTTACAAGAGTTAGAGCTTGAGCAATATCTTACTTGATCTCTTCAAAACTCTCCTTCCTTCTTCTTGTACAAGTAAACACTTCATATTTCCTTAGCATAGAGGTTAGAGGCTTGACCAAGTTATAAAAATTAGGAATAAACCTCCTTATGAAATTTAATTTTTCCAAAGAAACTTTGAAAACCTTTCTTGTGTTTGAGAAGAGTCAATGCCAAGATTGCACTCACCCTTTTAGGATCTTTGAATAGACCTTTCTTTGAAACAATGTATCTTAAGAGTTTGACTTCGTGAACAACACACACACACTTCTTTAGATTGAGAGATATTATAAAATATCTACATCTCTCAAAAATATTATGAAGATTAATCAAGTGATCATTTATATCCTTAGAGAAAACTGTGATGTAATCAAGATACATCAACACTATATCAGTTATTAGACCTTAAAAATCCATATCCATTACATGTTGAAAGGTTGCACCAGCATTAGAAAAACTAAAGGGAATTTTCCAATAATCATATGTGCCCCGGTTAGTAGTAAAGGATATCTTGTATTGATCTCCTTCCTTTACTAAAATCTGATTATACCTAAAATATCCGTCAAGGAGTGAGAACCTTTCACTAGCTACCACAACTTACAAAATATACTCAGGAAGAACATAATGATCTTTCAAGGAAACTCTATTCACATATCTAAAGTTAAAAAATAACCTTATTTCCCCATTCTTCTTCCTTACCAGGACTAAGTTTGCCAACCAAGATTAATGATTAATAGGAAAAATGATCTTAAACTCAATCAACTTTGTAAGCTCCTTTCTCATGAGAGGTTCAATCTTAGGATTGATTGTCCTTTGCCTTTTCTTGATAGGATTAACATTATCATCTATATCTATGGTATGTTGAGCTAATTTAGGATCAAATTCTTTTAAATCACTATATTCCCATGCAAAGGCATCAAAAATTTCCTTGCATAATTCAATGAAAGCATATCTTCCTTCTCTAGTGCATACCTTCCCAAGAGAAAGCAACTTATCTTTTAAGATTTGTACTGTTTCATAGTTTTCTTGCTTAGTAGACATGATTACCTTTTGCTTATTCAACTGATCATCATCATTGAAGATACTCTCAAGTTTGACTAAGCCCTTAGGGAGCTTGTTTGTCTTCAATTATACAATTTGCCTTCCATATTGCTGCTGAAGTTTGGACTAATTTTTTGAGGAAAACCCATCCTCCTCTTGTATAAAAAGATATATTTATTGGTTAATATCAAATATTTTCCAATTAGTGACATTATCAAGTATAGGGGGCCTTACAATCACTTTGAGATGAGTTTAGTTCTTGTCCTCTCTTATCCCCTTTGGAACGTCAAACTAAGCTCCAATTGATCCCAACCTATCAACATGTTTGTTATCCTATCTTGGTATAAATTTAACATTGAAGGCTTGGAAATATTCTAAAATATCCCATAGTCTATGCTTATAGGACTTAATCAAAGAGTTCTTAGTCATATTTTGACCTCTCATTTGATTCACAACCAACTCACTATAACCATAAACTTGTAACTCTTTCACACATCTCTTTCTATACCACTCAAGGCTATGAATGAGGGCTTCATATTCTACCATATTACAAGTAAAACTGAAGTGAAATACAAAAGTAGAGTAATAATTTTCCTTAGATGGAGAAACTAACATTGCTCCACCACCTAATATAACCTTGATTCTTGATGCATCAAATAATATCTACCATAAAACATCCCTAATATCATTTGGATTCATCAAATTTGGCATAAAAGAGACTTATTCATGAAGGCAACACACTCCAAGACTAGTTTCCTCTATAAATTTATAAGGATCATATTCATAGTGCTCATCTCCCCATTCATCTAGATGTATATCATAAAGTCCTTCAAGAGAAGAAGTTGGAGATTGATACATGTGAAGATATTCCTCCTCAATAATAACATAATTGAAATTTACAACTTTAGGCATGTAAGGATATAAATGATTGTGATGGATAGGTTCTAATATAATTGACCAATTTGCTATCAATTATCCATCTATCTTAGCTGTAAACTCTCTTAACAAATAAAGATAAAAGTATGGAGGTAAATATGAAACAACAAAATCATGAGGGATGGAAAAATTAGGAAAAAAATGTAAAATCAAATTCAAATCCTTGACTACTCTCAATATCTTTTCAGGTGACCCATCTAATTTTAGAACTCCTTTAGTCTTTGGTTCATACTTGAGGCCTAGTTTGTCTGCTATTGACTTGGACATAACTGAAGTAATATCCCCACTATCTATGATGAAATTATTAACTAAATAATCACCAATGATCAAGGATAGATAAAAATGAGGAGTCTTTTCATTTTTTTTCACTTGTCCATCAATGGGTTGAGTTCCATTCACCAAAATAACATTTTTAGTCCTAGCTAATCCAACTTGTTTACCTAGTCCAAGAAATTATTTTTGGATCATATATTTTTGTCTTGGTATTTTCAATGAATCCCAAAATTAAATATTCATGTGTAACTTATTCATTTGATCCACAAAATTTATAGAAGGATTGTTCATCTTGAATTGATATTTGGAAGCACCATTACCTTATGGTGTAGCATGTGAAGATGGGTGTGTAGGAGCTGGCATTACATTCTAAAAATTCTAATTTTCTTTAACCTTAGGAGCTGAGTTAGAACCACCTACTATTGGAGGTGATGTAGGAGTCAAAATAGGTCCTTGAGTTTCCCCTTGTGTCTCTTCAATAACCCTCTTCTTAGATCTAGTGTTAGAGGACATACTAGCATTCACATTGTTTGAACTCCCCAAATGATTCATGGCACAAAATTACCCATCTAAGTGATTCATAAGAGTATAATTAGATTTTTATTGTCCATTTTACATTCCATTTTACATTGGAACCTCAAAAGTGGAAAATTGAGGTGTTTGACTAACTTGTATTGTCATGGCTTGACTAGGAATTTCATTGGCATATATAACTTGGCCTTGATTTTGGTCATAAGAAGGATAACATGGTTATTCTTGAACAAATTTGTTTTGAGTGGGAATAATATCTTTAGAAGATGATGGGGCATTGGGATTGAAACTTTTGTAAAGTCTAGCTTGAGTTATTTGACCTTGTCCTTGAACATTACCTTGAAAAAGAGGCCCACTTGCTTGTCCAAAATGATTGTAGGATTGATAAGGCCTATAATTTTTAGCTTGTTTTATTTTGAGAGAAATAAATTCATTAGTAAAACTTTGAATATAAATCTTGAATTCATGAATCTCATTGGTAGGGGTAAGGGAAAATTTTTCTTGACTATTAGGCAAAGGATCCAAGGGAGGTAATATAACTTGATTAGGAGGCTATAAATAAGGGAATAATGGAATTGGTGGTTTAGGAGCAATCTCTAAATGGCATTGGTGGAGTAGGTGTCAATGGATGGGATCCTATTCCATGTTTTTTGAAATATAGAGTTAAAATCTTACATAAACTATTGAGGATCCTTCTTGATAGTAGTCAATTTCTCAACTAGTGATAGATAATCACTCTTCTCTTCAAACCTATTAGATAATAGATTCCATAGTTCATCCCATGAAGCAATGAAAGCATGAGGTAAAATTCCATATCAATCTAAATCTTTCCATTTGAAAGATAATTCCAATAGCCTGAGAGCCACATTTACTTGAGTGATACTATAGATTTTTTATAAGTTTTCCATGTTTCTAATATGTTTAATGAGAGTAATAGGACCTTCTCCACTAAAAGATGGAACACTCTTTAGGAATTTTCTAGGAATTTGGTCATATTTGGAAATATTTAAAGGAGATGATATGGTAAAGGCTATAAAAGGAAGGTTTATACATATATTGGAATGTGGATTATGTGTATTAGTAGTTAAAATAAGGAAAAAATTGGAATTTTTAAACACCAACTCCATTGAATAAGGATGAGAATTCACAAATTTGAATCTTTTGACAGAATACAAAGGCAATTACACAAAATTAAAAGGCATACCTTTAGAAATAGACCTAGTGGTCACCTTTGGCATGGAAATTAAGGATTGGTCAAAAACCAAAGAGTTGAAAAATTAGTGGAGTATCTAGGTAATAAATGTAGATGTTATTGTAACTACAAATATGCTAAGATTAACACCAATCTTGGACAATCTTCTAGAACTTAAAATCCCACTGGGCATGCTAAAAAATATTTTCAGTTGGATTTTTGCCCCTTGAGGATATGTATTTCTCTCCTCATCTAAGTCACTTAATGGAAACATCTCACTTACTATGTGTAATCAATTTGGTGATATGAATCTCTAGAAGGGCTAGTTTCCTTGATGCACTCTTTGAAACACTCTCTTACTTATCAAATTTTCATGAAAAGGGTTAGTAATATAAAATTAGAAAGGCAAAAGGTGATGCACTAATTTTTAATTTCCTCCTATTGAATGAATTTATAATACTTAGAGAAAATCAAAGCTCCTTTGACACCTAACTCACAACTCAAGATAGATTGTTACATCAATGTTTCATATGCTAGGTTCAATAGGTATATGGATTATTAGGAGGGATAATGAATGATGATTTGGAGAATATAGTCATAAACCACTTTTAAAAATCTCATACACTAAGAAATAATAGTAAAAAGGACCTATAATAATTACTCTTCTGCATAGTGGACAATCAAAGACAACATGCTAGAAAAGACTATGTTTTACTAGATAAGATCAAAAAGATTTGCAACCAAACTCAATTATACAATATGTAAGTAGGAAAATTCACTTTTTTATTTCCTCAAGAGATATTCAAATACAAAATTGGATAGGGTTTCACCATTAACCAATGGAGGCTACTCAATAGAACCAAAAAAGTCACTACTTATATGATTTGGGAGAGGGGTGAGACAAGGAAAGTTGAAATGTCACTTGGACAATTTTTAAGATAAGAAAAAAAATGAGATTTTAAATGAATCATGAAATGTTAAAAATTATAAGTGTCCATACAAGTCATGATACTCATGAAACATGGTATGAAATTACTTGTGTTGGCTTAAAAAATTGCCTTCATTATCTAACTCTATTTGAACATCCTAAAACTGCCTAGGGATAGGTCTGATGATTAGAATGAGAGGGAAGGATTTTATAAATACCTCTCCATGTATTGGTTTTAGTCTTAGTCACCTATAAACTTTTATAAATGAGTCATCACTACTTGCAGTCTAAGAAAACTCCTCTTTCGGTCACCCCTCACACTTGGCCCAAAATTGGCTTCATTTTTCCATGAAAATCCATGGGAGGGAGTGGATGACACCTATAAAGACCCTACATGGACTTAAAATACTTAGGTGAACATTAATAGGACATCCACCTAAAGTTTCCACACTTTTCACCATCATGTTCACTTAGGAGTTTTTTCAATGCATGGAATTTCAATATGGAGTTATAATAAATATCTAGCTTCCTTCCAAACTTGATTTCATCTCTTAAATGTTCCTAAAACCTAAAAAATGTAAAAAAATTCAAAAATAACTTATTTTATAATCCATCCATACAATTTCATACAATCCAAGAATATGGGGAGGAACCTAAGAGAGTCTTCTGCAAGTTACAATCACTTTCATGGGATAACTATGTCATTAGAGGATCTATCCAACTTCATTTCCTTCATTGGGTCTTTACTAAGGGTTTAAAAGGGTTTTAGGTCTATTTTATCCTTAAGATTTGTTCATAAATATCTAACATTGAAACTACCAAAAAATTTCACAAAGATGATCTTCAAAACCCCTGTTAACTTCTCCAAACCCTTTAGATCTCCATGCAAAGTCTCAAGAAAGATGTGAGCATTTGAAATTACCATATCAAGATATTTTTCCATTTATTGTAGGCTTAATATGTCTTAAAGTCCAAAAATAAATTTTCCATGGCTTCACCTATATCCAAATGGTTTAGACATGTCTAAATACATCCCATGAACATGTTTTAATCAGCTAGAAAACTCACCAAGAGCTAGAAGTGAAGTTGGACCCCTAATTGGCTCTAGGTATCTTTAAGGCCTAATAGGCTTAGCATGCACCCTGATAGTTTTGGATATTTGGATTAATATCTCATGGTTTTTATGACATATAATTATTTTTCACACCTCATTAAATCTCAAAATTTCATCACATAATTTTCTAAACACTCATTCTTTCTTCTCATTCACCAACTAGGCCTAATTGTAGCTTGCTTGGTTGAGTTATATGCACAAGTGTTTTGATCATTTTGAGATTCATGGGATTTTTTTAGTGATTATTATGACTATTAAACTTCCATAAACCTCATAATATGTTATTTTAGGTTCCCAATTCTTTTTATTAGGTTTTTACCCTTTTTGGCTTCATTTGCTTGTTTTGCCAAAACTTTGATTTTCCTAACTGGCTAACCTATGAGACAAAATAATGAGATATATACCTCATATTAAAGGAAAATTTAATGTTTTGGAAGTTTTATTAGGTAATAATTAATCTTTTTACCAAAGGGATAAGTCAGACTCCCCCATTTAGGCACCTAACCAACTCAATTTGCCCAAAAATGGCCTCCAAAAAGGACTGTTTCTTGCATTTTTCACTTCCACCTAAGAATGACCTCTCAAGGCATAAAAAAATGCACTTAGGTTTCTTAAAATTTTTATCCACATTAAATTCATGATCAAGAAGCTTTATATTCACTAAAAAACACTCTTGTCCTTTGGATTCTTTATTCTTACCTATTGAGCAACATGGGTCTCCTAGTGCAACTGTACAAATTGCTACCTTTAGGCTAGTAGGAAGAGTAGATGGACAACTTGAAATGAGTCTTGGAGATTATGGAAACACTATATTAACCTATCATGAACCATTCTCAAAGTTTTTGTAACCTTCTTATGTTTTCCTAAGCATATTCATCTCTTACCTTAATCAAGACTAAACATTCAGCTGTAGGTGCATATGGGGCCTTAAGAGGTCTATGTAAGCTTGTTTCACACATAAAAAATATTATGGAGGTCATAATTGTATTAAATAATGTTTTAATATGTTAATTTAATAATTATAACCCCTTCTATACTCTTTACATGCAATTTTAGCTCACCAAACTGAGTTTCCTCTCTCTTGACTGTGATACCCTTTTCTTTGATTCCTATAGGTGTATATTTATTTAATTAGACTTTGGTCATGATGTTTGAATACCCTCATTGAATATTAAAATCCACATAAAATATTATCATACTTTCATTCACCTTTTATAGGCTAAAACACTACCAAGACACCCTATTTAGGTCACTATCTACCTACTTAGCTGTAGGTACATATTTCCTTGAGAAAACACACTTGTAGGTGTCCATGAAGCTTGAAACACTGTGCCCCATCATCATACCAATGACATTAATGATAATTTTTTCACCATTAAATAAATAGGACCATTCTAACATAAGAGTGTGTTTTTTTTTCTCTTTAGGATTTCAAAGGTCATTCAAAACTCAAAACCTATAAATATGAATGCAGGGCTTTAGTGCTTTGAAAGGCATCTTTAGGATGTCAAATTTCTATCTTCTACTGACCTTATGACTTCCATATTTGGCATAGGTATTCCCCATACCATGGGATACAAGGTTTACCTATTTAGATGTTTTAAAATTCATTGAAACCATGTTATAAGGTATTCACAAAGTGCCCCTAGAACTCCATTTTTACTTTTTTGGGAAAGCTTCCCTAAACTCAGTCATCTTGTGCTTAAAGGTAGTTACACCTTCACTTGCCCATTTTATGTTTGAAATATTTCTAATTTAGGATTCACCACATTATAGGATTTTGAAAATGACCTTACCATGCTCCAAATTCACCATTTAAAGAGCTTCATAGCTCTAGGGTACCACCTATAGGTGGTTATTCTCACACAGAGGTAGTAAAGTAGACTTGGGTAGTATAAAAGATACCTATAATGGACCCTCCCTAGGTTAAATTAAAATTTGACAATGTTGGGGTAATGAAGAGGGTGACCAAGAGGAAGGTCACCCACCCTGATCAAACAATCATGTATGAGTCATAAGAAACCTTATTTGAGATGACAAATACAAAGAAGGCTAGGTAGGTCTAACAATAATAATACAAAGAGGACCCCCTCTTAGCTCTCCAAGCAACTATAGTTATGGCTATAAAATTGGTTAAGGGAGTGAAGCAAAGAATAGCTAATTTGGAGTAGTAACACAAAGCCACCTTACTAGATCAGACCATAACAAGAGTGGAATGGCCCATAGAAGAGATGTTTGATATGTTGAATACCTTAGCTCAATATAAGGCAAAGGGAGATGAAATATACAATAAGCTCTTCAAGGCAAAATTTACATATGGAGGGTGTGACATCAAGATAATCAAATTTTTGAGGTTGATCAAAATGAAAATTTTTAAGGACCTAAACCTAATTCCCTTGGAGGAATTGAGCATTGCTCATTCCTATGTAATTATCAAGAGAACTAACATGAACCAGTAGATTAAAGACATGAGGTCCCTATAAATATCCCTTACACAAAAACATGACAAATTTATCACCTTACTGAAGGATGATGAAATTATGCACTTGGATAACAAATATGGATCCATCATTAGTAGGGATGCCTTTAGGGCTCAATTACAGAACTTCATGGTGAACTTATGAAAACATGCCATGGCCATAGGGGTGATCTTTGAACAAGAAATGGTGTATTTGGTAGCCTCTACCAACTAAAGAATAGAGAAGGTTGAGGCCATCATCAAAGTTGTGGTACCTCTCCTAAGCAAGCATGATGCAATAGTCAAACTCACAACCAATCTACTGAAGGATCCTATCATCGATTTGAGATTGATCAATAGTGACTACAGGAAATGTTTTAATCATGGAGAGGGCAAGTTTATGCCTAAAATTAAACTTCTACCTCATGAGCCACTACCTTGTTAACCCCTCATGGAATGTCTTCTTCTCTAATCGGTAATAGTGCTCCATCTTCTTCTATAGCAGGAACTTCATCATTAGCAATACCATTAGGATCCCAACCTAGCTCTTCAAGAATAAAATATCCACCTATTGGGTTCCTTCTGAATAAGAAACATGTCCCATGGTCCTTCGAATTGCATTGTAAAATATCCTCATATTTTGAATAGGGAATATTCCCCAACTTTAAGACATAGGAGACCTTGTCTACTAACAGGGGTTATGTTACTCAGTTCCTTTTGTAACTGACTAAGGCATTAAAATGGCCTATATATGGGTTCTCCCCTTCATTGTAAACCAGAGATAGAATTTTGTGAATTAATACAAAGAGAAAAAATTACAGTAATTAACTCATTGTTTTCATTATTTTCATGCATTCTTGTTTCTCAATCTTTGTTAATAATATATGATCCCATTTACTTAATGGTAAAATCTGGTATTAGTGTTTTTAAATGCATCTTGTTAGTTTGTGCTTTCAACTAGGCTAATGAAGTTTTTTATGTATGTTCTATTTTCTCCCTGCTCTGATAGTAAATGTGTTTAAGGTAATTTATTATAGGTGGTGTTTTAAAGCATCCTTTTTAGATATGTGCATTATATTCACCCTAGAATCCTTACTACACTTATGTTTTTTAGGGTCTAAGCACTGGGATCTCATATCTATTAGTTTTATTTGCATTATTGTTAAAAGAAATTAAAGGGGATTTGTTGGTCTTTATTGTTACAAGGGACCTTTATTTTCTACCTTACCCTGCTTCCTCTTTTGAAATTTTTTTAAACATGAATACTTTATATTAACACTCATTGTATATTCCCATTTGTGTGTTTAATATTTTGGACTTATATTGGAAAATACAAAGCAATTTACATCATTTAGGTAGATTGTGTCACTACCATATTCCTATTGTCCCTACATAAGGGTTTGCTTGCAGACCAAAAGGTGGTCACCACATAATATCTCTAGAAAAATTGAGTGAAACTCCAAGGTTTTTCAGTCTGCACTATAATATGAGAAATGTTATTCTGTTGTTCACATTATAACCTTGACACAGACATACATCAACACAAATATTTGTAGTTTTTCTATAATTTGATTAATAATACTCAACATCTTTCAGTTGATGGAGGTATATAATGTGCCACATCAATTTTGATGGAATTAAAGTACCTTAGAAATCATATTAATTTTAAAATAATGCACTTGTGACCATCCACTATGCACACTTAACCTATGCTCAATTTCATAATCGTAAATCATTTTTCTTCCACTTTTATGTGGATGACCCTCTACCTTAAAGAAAATCTGATACTTATTCTTCATAATTATCATTCAAAATATATTGAGCTCATCCATCAATTAATTCATACTTTTAGTTTAGTTGTATTTTATCCTTAGACAAAATCATGCTTTTAAGACAATCTCGTTGGTTGGTAGTGTCTAAATCTGTTGATTTCAACCACCCACCAAATAAAAACTAGTTTCTCAAATTAAAAGTTATCCCAACACATCATCCTGCATGTTTCACAAGCCCAATTCAAATAAATCCCAAAATGATCAATATATAAACATATTTTCTATTCATTTGTTCACTAGAGGCTTCTATTTTTTAAATTGCCTAAATGATATAATTGTAAATTGAGAGGAAATTACTTATTCTTCTCAATTTTGAGTTCCTACAACTCAAGAAGCCTAGATCTAGATTTGATTACACCATCAAGGTCACAATTCATTGAACAAACATATAATTATACTAGGAGTGCATTATCATATCATATTTCACTAGTATTTCACACACATCACCGTAGTATGGAAAAACTACATGAAGTTTGATCCATCTTTAAAGTATTGGTATGTAGGTAGCACTCAACATATGGGGTGTTGACGTCAATCATAGTTTTAGACCCTAACCCATTTTTCCCATTTTACTAGGGTTTTAAGTGAAGAATAACACACATAATAGCTCTTGGAGTGAATGGAATGAATTCGATCATACACATAAAACCTATAAGGGGAAGTGCATCCATAAAAAAATTCATAGAGGTCAAAAACTGTAACATATGTTGTCACTTATTACAAACCCCAGTGAAAGTTGGATCTATCTAAATAACATGACATTATCTCATATTAAAATGAAACCTTGTTCCTAATTCACAGTGACCTCACACAATCCCATAGTTAATTACATAATTTTTTTTGCAATCTATTAGATCTGAATTCTAGATAAGTTATTTGTCCTTAGTACTTTTCCTTTTTAACACATTTCTAAAAATAGTAAGTTTAAAATCAGTCATGTGTGATAATTGTATATCTTGTGCATCTTGATTTACTCAATTATAAGTCTTAATTATATTAATACTTTCTTAATTTCTAATTTAAAAACATATTGGTGAACCCATTTATTGTTGAATATTACAAGCATATAATACCAAATGAAGGTAACCATCATGTCCTTCCTCAACCCCCTCCACTTCCCACATCTTCTCTTGATGGTTTTTGTACACATTTTAAATCAAAAATATCTAAGTTTTGTGCTTGTGAAACACTTAAAGATCAAATCATCACTATGAGTAAATCAATAGAAGAATTATAAAAGTAAAATCAGTATTCATTTCAAATATCACATCATGGAAAAATTAGATCACATATACAAATAATCCAATGTGTGCTAGAGTTATTCATGCATTTCTATTTTCATACAGTAATTTTGTGCATAACAAAACTTCATATCAAAATCGGAAGCTACAACTAGTGATTCAAAAAGTATAAAAAATGTTAATAAAATTTTAAGTGAGATTCTAATATAAATGATTCAAAACAAGTTGATCAAACTACCTCCTATGCATCCTCTAAGGAGATCAAAATAATATTATTCATATCATAGAATGCATGGGCATCCTACATATAATTGTTTAGCTTTGAAGCTAAAATATAAAAGATAATTGATAGTGGTGATCCTATAATAGATACATCAATCAAGAAACCCACTCACTTTATGATTGCATCATATAAAGCACATGTGCAAAAAGAAAAAGTATGGATACAAAAGGACAATTTAGAACAACTATGGATATAAAATGACAAATTAGAGCAATCAAGATTACAAAAACAATAAGATTAAAAAGTAAAAAAATAAAAATATCATGATGAAAAATAAATATTAAAAAAATAACAAGATGAAAAATCAATATTACACAAAAAACAAGTACAATAGGAATAGTTTGAAAATCAAAGTTTACAAAAGTTACAGCCAGACAAGCAAAAATCACTAATAGAGAAGTCTCTAAAATAAATTCAATCCAAGCAATAAAGTATCTTTAAGAAAGGGGTTATCATAAAATAGGTTCAACAATAAAAGTGTCCTACAAAATCTAATGTTACAAGTATGGTTCCAACAGATACAATTACAAGCCCTTCTTCCTATCAATAACCTTTCACTATCATTACTCACATATATGGAAAGCAATTTACCAATGTCAAGGTTAGGGGACTATCAAGGAATAATTTTTTGTTCTACATCATTTATGGTATTTCTTAGTTATAATCTTTAGCACATAGATCAAGCTACCGCATCAATATCGTGTCTAGGATCAAATGAGTTAACAATATTATTTGCCTCAAGATAGTGTCCTCTTACTTTCAATGTTATTTATCTTACAAGTACATACAATGTTATGCTTGAAGGATCATGGATAAAATCAATAGGAGGAATGATTGATAAACACAAAGTTTGCACTACATTTGAATGTGAAGTGGAAAAAACCTCTATTCAAAAGAGAGAGCATCTTTAGAGGAAAAAACCTCTATTCAAAACAAAGTATATCTTTAACTAATATTCAAACAAATAAAACTAATGAAATATCAGTAGAGGCACATGACACAATGCATATTACAAAAGATAAATCATAAAGTTCAATACCAAAGTATGGGGCAAATAGTTATTCATACATAGATACAAAATATTATCAAAACAACATATCACAATCTCATGCACAATTCAAATTGGTTCTCTCATATGATGATGATAATGATTATGCAGAATATGATTTGAATGGCATGACTAATATACAGGATGAATATGACAATGTGAGGATTATAAAACATACGATATAAGGCCTAGACAGAGACATCTCATTGATGATATCTTGGGCTTCTAATAGCATATATCCTTGTACATATCTTCTTTGCTTATCATTCCACATATTAAAAAATTCAAAAAAATAGAATATTTCAAAAAAATTAAAAATCAAGATCTATGCATAATATTTGTAGTTCATTTACATCAGTTACTTTATGATTTACTATAAACAGTACTTATATGTATCCACTTTGGTACCAAATATGTTTCACAAGTTTAGTTGAGTGAGTTTCAAAACATACAAGTCACTTTCAGATGTAGTTGCAGGCGGTGATATTGTCTCAGACCAAAAAAATTTACATAGATAAAATCGCAATAATCCAAACAATAACACGTTGCTCTCTTGTCCTATTCCAATAGACTTATCCCAATGAACACATAATATAATCTCATGTCCAAATAGTCACAAGTCTTTAAAAATTCTTTGCATCACATTAAGTTCACTAAAGGCATCTTTTACTTAGGTTTTATCACTCTATGATTATATCTTTTGTTCCTACTATAGTACAGTACATTGCACATATATTTTCATATTTGCACAATTACTTTAACATTTTCATCTTATTATATACTTGAGTTATTGAATATACTAATAATACAACTTGCTTATATAAATTGATTTCACTTATTCATACATGTTTATCGTCTTTGCTTCTTTGCTTCATGTTTTGTGTGTATTCACTTTTCTAAATTGTAGACATTTAAACATTATTTTTATTTTTGGCTCCAAGCCTTATTATGTGTTTTTATACATGTGAACGACATTTGAACATGTCCTTTGTATGTGGCCCTTTGACCTTCTTGTTTGTTTTGTGTGCTCTTTGTGTATGCATCATGACCATCACTCTTGTTTGTTATTGTTTGTTCAGTTTTCAATGCCATGATAGATATCATGCATCTCCTTAATTTGTTGATGTAGCGATCAATATCATGCATTATCCATAACTAATTATATATAAATTTCAATTAATTAGTATTAATCATTTATTCACTACATGCTTAATTGTTAACATCTATCTAGATATGACATTATGTATACATATTTCTACATGTATCATACATTATTATTTTACTCATATTATCAATATGATGCCATGATTTTTAATATTATCATTATTAATCCATATTACAATCTTTATATAACATCATTTGCATATTTTTTTCTTTTGAGTTGAGTTTTAGTGCAAGCTTCACAACTCACCTCAAAAGAGGGGGCATACACAATGGCTTGTTTTAGATACTAAGTTGCAATATTTCATTGTGTATATATAAAAAAAAATACTTACTCAATTGATCATAGTGCATACTTAATTTTTGCCCAG
This sequence comes from Torreya grandis, assembly GCA_037957365.1. NCBI lineage: Eukaryota > Viridiplantae > Streptophyta > Pinopsida > Cupressales > Taxaceae > Torreya > Torreya grandis. The sequence goes on from JARHVA010001571.1 coordinate 867,030, forward strand.
AAAGCATATTTAGACATAACTACACCAAGTGAACAACAATACAGGTTGTAGTTGTCCAGAATAGCGCACTTTCATATGTGAATTCAAAAACAATATTTTTTAAATTTTTTAGAATCATGTTTAGTCTACATATCAATTTTTAATGGTTATCGAAAAATATTTTCAATTTTATACATAATTTATTGAAAAAATTTACTCAAATTGGGGGCATCATGTGTAGCATGTGTTCTATAATCTTATAAATGTTTACTCAGAAATTCAATTGGTATTACTCATGTTATCAAAATAAATATACTCAGATATCATATTAAGGGCATGTGTGTGGTACATGACACTTTATTTCTCAATTTTTGCACTAGTTTTCGTAGAAGGAATGGCAATTCATGTCATTCTCTATATTGTATACACTAGACTCATCATATTATTTTTTTCTCAAATTTGCACTAGAATGAATCTTATTTCATCTGCAATGGTTGATTCATATTTTTGCACCAACATGATCTATTAAAATTCATACAAGGATTCCACGCTTTGTACTACCTTGAGTTGTGCGATGATAGAGTTAAGTGCATCTTGAGTTCTTAAGCACATTATCCTACCAATGAGGATTGGGGCATACATAATCCAATCCAAGTGTTTCAACAAAAAAAATCTCTAAGCTTTTCAGTCACTAGTTTTGCACTAGAAAACATAATTGTTCGTATACATAAAAAGGTATATTTGTTCTTTATTATTTGATTTATAAGTTTTTTGTCTTTACTTTGAAATTTTTATCCTGAGTAAACATTGATTTATACAAGTTTCACTATAGGTTTTTATGAAGCACGGTTTAGTGTGAGATTTACATCCAAACCTACTTAACACATGAAAGCTCAATTATAGCTTTCTTTCTTTTACTCCATTACTTTCAATTTTTAGCATTAGTAGAATAAAAAGGAGGGAAATGTAGACAATAAAATTAACATTTAATATCAAAACAATGCACTTGTAACCATTATCTATGCACACTTAACATATGCTCAATTCCATACTTTTAAACCATTTTTATTCTACTTTTGTGTGCATGACCCTCTACTTTAAATCAACTCTAATACTAATTCTTCCTATTCCTCATTACAAATAGCTTAATCTCATCCATTAACTAATTTATACTTCTAGTTTGGTTGTCTTTGCTCCTCAGATGAAACCATGATTTTAGGAAAATCTTGTTGGTTGATAGTCTATGAATTTGTCACTTTCATCCTCCCACCAAATAATGGTTATTTTTTCAAATTCAAATTTACCCCAACGGGTCATCCTGCATGTTTCACAAGCCCAAATAAAATAAATCTCAAAAGGATCACTACATAAACACATTTTCTATTCATTTTTTCACTAGAGGCTTCTATTTTACAAATTTTCAAAATGATCTAACTGCACATTGAGAGTAAATTACATATTCTTCCCAATTCTAAGTTGTTACAGTGAAAGAAGCTTAAAGTTAGATCTATTTACACCAGTAAGGTCACAATTCATTGTCCAAAAAAATAATTACACTGGGATTACACTAGCATATAGTATTTCACCAGTATTTCACACACACCATCATAATATAGAAAAACTACATGGAGTTTGATCTCTCTTTTAAGTATTGGTACGTAGGCAACGCTCAACACATGGGGTGTTGAGATCAAGCACAACTTTAGCCCATAACCCTTTTTCTCATTTTACTAAATTTTTTCATCCTTGTCCTTGAGTTAGAGTTTTAAGTGAAGAAGAAAACACACGACTCCCATAGTGAATTCGATCATACACACAAGACCTATAAGGAGAGGCACACCCATCAAATTTTTCATTGAGGGCAAAAAACCTAATGAATGTTGGCACACCCTACAAACACCAACGCATGTTGGCTTTGTTTGAAAAGTGTCACCTTGCCCCAGAGTAAAATGGAGCCCTATTTTTGATTCACGATGACCTCATATATTCTCACAGGAATTTACACAGTCTATGTTGTAGTCCATCATATCTATGTTCCAACTAAGTTATTCTCACACTTTATTTTCCCCCAAAAAGTAATAAAATGAATCTTTTTTCACTTTAATAGGTTGAGAAATATTTCAAACTCTCCATCTTAGCATGACATCATGAAGGAGGTTCTTATAGGAGCAACATGGAATGCAAGCAATGAGCATGGAATGGAGCAACATGTGTGGATGAGTTGTCTCAAGAATAACTACAAATCATTTTAAATACTTCAAATTCATGTTTGTCCTTATGATAATATTGAGACAAGCTCCCCAAAAACTATTCCAACATAAAAACCTCTTACAAACACCTATTATAGAGTAGATGGGGATAGCTAATGACTGTTTGGTGTGATGAATGAGCTTGTAACCAATCTTGCACTTGTCCAAAAATCCAAATGAAAAATACTCAGATATTGATGACTTGAACCAAATGATATACATTCATTATAGTTCTATGAATAATCTAAACAAGTCTCATACATGTGACTACAAGTGAGAATGAGTGAAGAGTTGTTTATGAAGAATGGAAATACTGAAAGTTACTCAAAGCATGATGTGATGAGACCAAACATGGAAAGAGGTGATAATATGGAATTTATACCTATGTAAAACCATTTTATATTGACATGAGACCTTTATAGAAGACTAACATTCTATAATATGGAAGAAATTGACTAAAACTTCACAATGGTGACACCTTCTTGAAACATGAGATAACTTACTCATAAAAACATGATGAAACATGAAACTAAGCATGGAGATCATATGAGAAGAGAGACAAAATCCTATATAGTCAACATCACCAACTAAAGCAAAACTTGTAGGGTGTATAAAATAGTGAGCATAAAAACATAGTCAACTTGTTATAGATGGTTCATAAAACATGGTTAACTAATCCTTTAAATCTTATTATTTAAATTAATATCTATTAGTTTAATACCACCTCTCAAAATATTTTGACCTAAAACCTCTTCAACTATCCTTACTAAGCACAAACCTACTAACCACTTCTGTATGTCTAAAATGGAAAAGGAGTATAATGATTTTAGATTAAAAATGGCACTTCCAAAGCATGGAAATAAACCTGAGGAATATGGAGAAATGTTAGATGGAATTTTATCATGTGTCACCTTCCATCATGGGACATATAAGTGACAAACTCCCCTTTTTAGTTGATTACTTTATCTTCAATTAGACAACCTACAAATTTTAGATGAGATTGACATTCCTGATAGGTAAATTGACTTTTGGATGTTTAAGAGGAAATAAGGACACTTTGGAACCTTGAGAACCATTCCACTTGCATTTATGACCCCTAAATGATCTCTAAATGACTCAAAGTGACATATAGATTAAAAATACTAAGACCAAGGCTAATATAGCTTTAAATGACATAAAAAGACCTATAACATACCCCATGACAAAGAATTAGACCCCTAAAACATCTAAAAATACATGTTTTTAATGTATAGGGGTCCAAATTTGACCTTGAAGTCAAATTTGGTAAACACTTACTATGACCTCTAAATTTGGGTTAGTGGTCTGCTTGAATGGTTCTACCTCTATAGTTAGTGCTTTGAAACATTGGGCTAAGAATAATCAATGAACAAGCAATTATAATTGAGAGCCTAAAAATATTTCAAACCCTTGCCTAGATCACCCTCATAACTCAATTTTTTCTTGTATTATATTCATATTCATTAACATTGATCGATTCAAATTGTAATATATTCATAGTTCTTAACATTGTTTGATTCATATTGCATCATATTATAAAGGGTTTAATGAATGAAATTATCTCTCAATTATTACATACATTATGTAATTTCATGTAAAATATTCTCCTAGATGCTATTTAATTCACTTCTACATGATTAAAGTTTGATAATGTTTCAATACATAATTTAAATAAATCTCCATTACATGGTACTTCACATTGTTATAACATTTAAAAAATATGTATGCAATCTTTCAAACAAATTTAACATGTTAATACTTTCTTTTATAATATCCAATTTGAGTTTGTTCCAATTAAAACCATATGCAAAAATAACATGTAAAAAAACTCTTGTACTCCCCCTTCCTTTACCTAAAACTAATTTTATTCATCAACCTATTCCCAATTTTTTGTCAAAGGATTATACTATATTCTCATGTTCATGTTATCCAAACCAAAAGAGGGCAGCCACCTTTAAATCTACAATCCACTCCTAATCATAAATCTCCTCCTCTTCCAGATCATGTTGAAAGTTGTCATTGATGTAATGTACTTGATCTTATCATTGATTTCATTGATGTCAAATGAAGCACAAGAAGGTGGCAATGGTCATTGGTCCTAGATGAAGGATGATGTCATGAAGTGATAAGAAGGCTTAAGCATGGGATATCTAGTCTGATGAAAAAGGAGCATGATGGATCTAGGAGATGAAGTCATAGAGGCATAGGAGGATGTATAAGGAAATTTAAACATGTACTTGAGGAATTTAAGCACCTAGGTATGTTTCATAGTATGCTATAGAGGTAAGACCTATAGGTCTAATATACAAATAAGCTAGTCTTAAACTCTATCTAATCTAAGGGTCCTAAGATGTTAACATGACCTGTGAAGGATGCATACTATTGATAGAACATTTGAGAAGGTGTTTGAAAATACATATAAGGTTTAAAGTACATAGATAGTGGCAAGATGGTCAGGTATTGAGACTTAGTCCTTATATGAGAAACCTATTATGAAGGTACAAGCTTGGTATCTTGTTAAGATGAGAAGTTTGAGATCTATGTGAAAAAGGTTGGTAGTGCATGAGATTTGAATGATGTCATTTGACATGTGTGTGATGGTTTGAGAATAATGTAAGAAGTTTCTAAGTGTTTTCTAGGACCAAGCATAAAATGGTAGTTTAAGGCCTAGTGTGTAAAGAGACCTAGTAAGGTATAATGAGGAGTCAAGGGTGTTGACCAATTCTAAGGTCCTGAGTTGAAGGAGAAAGTAAGAAAACATGTTTGTAGGTCTCCTATGCATGCAGAATGAAGAGATGAGAACCCAAGAAGGAAGTTTGGATGCTCATTGGAATGTGTAAAATTTGAATGGTGTCTTGATACTTTTTGGAGAGATTTAAAAGGGACCTAAGAAGTATTTATAAGCATTATTTTTGAATTTGAGGGGCAATACTATATAAATAATCATTAAGGATGGAAAATAGTCCAAAACCCTCTCAAAACTATCAGAATGACCCAATTGCAAAGATATTAATAAAAATGGATTGGAAAGACAAGTTTTATGACTGGATATTGTATATAAATCCATTAATCATCTCTTAGTGGTAGTGGTTTATTAGGGTAGTAAGTGAAAGCTACAAAAATATGTTTGTTTTTGAAAAATTTAATGCTATAGGTAGGGTTGACTAGGTCAATGCATGAAATTAGATGGAGGTTGAAGGTAAATACTTGATATTGAGGTATATGGTGTTATTTTATTAAGTTAAATATTTTGTGTTAATGATTTTTCTCATGAAGGATGACCTATCACTAAACTAGCTCAGAGTGAAAATAATGAAGAAAACTAGGTAGAATGAGAAAGCATTTAGGGATGAGTTACAGATGATTAGGAATGGATAAAATTGTTTGGGGTATTTGATGAATATATATGACTCATGTTACCTTGGTTTATAATTTTTGGTAATTCTCATACATAAGCAAGAAGTTATTCTCAAAATGATCTATCTGAGTGGAGATGGGTAATGAAAGAGTATGTTTTAAAGAATGATCTATATGATCCAGATTTACTATTTGACCTATATAAAATTATGATTGGAGTTGAGATAAATATTTTTTAGGATAATATAAATTCATTATGTGTTCATGGAAGTATTCCTACATGTATTCTAAGTCATGTTCATCATGACTGTGTCTTAAGGTAGAATGACAGTTCCAAGTTTGCCAAGTGAAATGAAGAATGTGAGACCTTATTAAAATATGAAATGTATCAAATTAACTTGGTTATGTTTTTTTACATGTAAATTATTTTTTAATTATTTATGGAATGTTTTTAATCACTTTAAGAGGTTTAGATATGAAAGCCAAAAATGGCTTATCTAGTTGTGTTAAGATAGTGTAAGTGAAAGCTAAGAGATTGGTAAATAAGACCAATGGTTGATCCATAAATCAATGAAACCTATATTTTATGATGTAATATATATCACTTAGGAGATAATTATGTGCATGATATGTATTTAAATCACTCTTATAAGTGTTAAATACAAAATTTTACATGACTATATTTTTGGAAGCTAAAGGTAGTTTGAGTGGTCATCTTGAAAAGGTGAGTTTGAGGTGTTTTTAAAATATTTGAGGAATATAATTAACATGAGGATCTTATATAAGTCTCATAGGTTCATGGTATTGTATTTTTATTAATGATAAATTCCTATATAGTTTTTAAGAGCCAAAATTTCTTGACTGTGTTTTAGTAGTTTCTAGCAGATTAAGGTGAGCCTATTGCAAAAGTGTTTTTATGTGCTTGGAGTTTGAGTGAAGTTTTAAAATGGAAATTTTGGTGAGAATGAGGTCATGGATAATATGTTAATGTGTTTTTTTGAGTGGTTTTTTTTATAAAATTTATTTAATTCTTCAATTTTATGAGATAAACTTTTCTTGTGAATAAAGGGCTAATGTCGAGTAAGCCTATTGGAATGGTTCAAGTGATGAGTTGGATGTAAAGGTGGTGTGAAAAAATTTATATGTTATAAATTATATATTTTAGGAAAATTTTAAGTTTTTAAATCATTTTAATAGCCTCAAGATGGTCCAATAGGTCATACTGGTAACATGTCCTTCAAACAGACCTAAATTATTTAGGTCTCCTTTAGTCTTAATGGAGTTTTGACCCTCAAAGGGTATGAATGACATAGATGGTGTGTGTTTATTATTTTAAAAGTGTATTATAACATATTTAAAGGATAATTTAAATTTTTAAAGGATCTTGTTTGACCAATATGTGTGAGAGGAAGAGTTGAGTATAAATACAAGACCTAATTGGGCTATTTGAGCTAGTAAGAAAGGTGTGGTCTTAAGTGAAGAAGAAGAGATATTGGAGGAGAATACGTAGGTAATTTAGGAACATAAGAGGAGAATAATATCATACATATTTATCTAATGCATATTTTTTATGTGGATGGTAAGTTCAATGGACCTAATGAGCCTAGAAGAGGCATGCTGAGTGAATGAGCCTATATGGCTATTTAAGAGGGGTAGAAGGTTGAAGTGAGATAAATGAGGTGAGAGAAAATAATTAGATTAATTATAGGAGTTTTATAGGTTAATTATAGTGATTAATTTTTAATATATATAAGAGATATAGTTGAATAAGTGGTCACCATTAGTTGAGAGAACAATAAGGTGTCTTGAGGTGATCAAGCTTGCCTTGGTTGGGTTGGTGCTTGGTCAAGAGGGAGATGGAGTTGACTTATAGGTTGGATCTTGAAAAAGTGTCCATGAAGTGTTTATGTTATTTCAAATTCAATTAGGTCATTTTATCCTCATTTCAAATTGGATCTTACTAAAGGACTAATTGGGTTGGTACCTAACTAGTGAGGGGTTAGAGCTCCTTATGGGGTTGGTGCCTCACTAAATGTTGTTTCATTGATTATAAGATATTAGTAAAAGTTTTGTGATATTGGTTTTATCCATAATTATGGTTTTACACATATATATTATGTTTATGTGTTTATATCTTGCTTATTTCTTATGTAATTGCTCTTCTATGCATTGTTATATCTCTATGCTAGTTTGAATGGTTAAAGAATGATGAATGGAATTGAATGAAAGTGTTTGAACACTGATTCACCCCTCTCTCAGTGGTTATGTTTTTGATAATTTTTATCATATTATGTCTTTTGGATGTGTCTTAATATCTTGAAGGTGATCTTACAAGCATAAGATGTCTAGGTTTGTGAAGGTCATGGTTGAGGTTTGCATAGAAGATTGTATGATGGTACTAGTAAGATTGACCAAGAAGAAGAAGGACTATATTGAATCCAAGTCAAATATAAAAACTAAGTTAATAGTCAAAAGGACATTTCAAATTTTTTAAAATAAAGTTACAGGTCAAGGCATCAACATGTCTTATAGAACCTTGGTTTAGGCCTAGTAAGAAGGTCTATAGGTCAATAAGAGTACTTGGTGAGCAAGTAAAGATGCTTCAAGAGTTTTAGGAAGGTGGTTTTACTATGGTTAGATTAAAAATAGGTGTTCATCAGTATTTAGGTTGTAATAATCTTATTTTGGCCATAAAAAAGATGCTATGAAGTGATCTATATCATCACAAAGAGGTCTACAAGTGAATGATGAGTTTATCATCAAATACGAGAAGCTAAATTGAGTCTATGAAGTTGTCCTAGATGAGTAGAGGTTGTTAGAAGCTTGAATATGTTGATAAGAACTATTTAAAGTCTATTTGATCCTTCATAAGTTATAAAGGTATGAACATGTATCCTTATATATACGTGTATATTTACTTAGCATATGCATACTTTGAGATGACAAGATCCAATGGAGGAGTTATGAGAAGGAACATGAGTTATAGATTGGTATGCAAGACCAATGAAGATATTAACATCCAAGAAGATGATTGTACCTGATGGGCATAGTCAATGATGACCAAGGTTAGTTTAGATAATGATGTAGGTGTTTGAAACTTTTGACATGACTAGCATGAATGAGGTTTTAAAGATTTCATGGGATAGTGAAACCAAAGAGAATGAGGTTTCACAGACCTATGTGATAGTTTGATATATGAATAGTGTTATGAGCTAATCTGATCTTTGATGGCTTAAGAAACATGAAGATGAATTTAGATAGATCATTTATTTTAAGAAATCATAAAGAGTCATGAATTGGTCTGCAAGACTAAAAAGGTTGTGAAGACCTTGGAAGTGTTATTTTCAAAAGAAGGTTCTTTAATGAATGTCAAGGACAAGGAGAGAAATTGTGTTTTTTGAGTTCATCTAAAAGTGATATGAAAATGACAAGTTTTCTAAGGGTCTTGATAGTGTGGGTTGAAGTTGATCTATTGAATCATTTTGAAGAGTATTATGAGGTATTATATGGAATGATTAATGAGTTACATAAGGATGTTTTAAGATTCATGATGCATGGAAATGTGTGTGATTAGATGAGGGTCATTTTGGAGTTAACCTAAATAAAAATAGGTCTCCATAAGGCTTATTTATTAGAAAATAAGAGTAAGAGGTTGATTTAAAATCTCATATCAGTTAAAGATAAGGAAAAGTAGTTACAAGTATACATGATGATAGGGGGAGCTTGTGAGCTTTGTGATCTAAAAGATAAAGGTAGATATGTAAAGATAATTGAGGTGCACATGTGATGAAGTTCAAAAAAGAGCTGATAAGTTTCTTCAATTATTCTTAGAGTAGATCAGACTAGTCAAGGTGCTAGGTTGAGCATGACAAATGAAGACCTATGTTAGTTTGGACAAACTTGAAAGAAAAACATGGTCTTAGGGGGAGCTTTGTTACTCTATGATGAAGAACGTGTCTACTTCAATAGATATGGGTCTAAGGTGAGGTAAGCTTCTATTTTGATTGATCAAAAGGAGACATTTTAGTAGGAAATCAACAAAGTTCAAGTCCAAGGATCAAGTGGCAAGGAATGAATGGGTTCAGGTAAGATCAAGATCAAATGATGAGCTACAAGAAAGGTCTATGGAGTCATGATATTCATGTGCCAAGCTAATAAGAAATAGGTCAAATTGAGAGTGACCATCTTAATAAATATAAAGGTAGGCATTTTGTTAGTTTTCTTTAGTATCATTATTGAAGTTAGAGTTAAGAGACAAGGTGGTATATATAGAGACCCTTTTTCATTAATGTCAAAGGGGGAGAGAGATTAGATTGATGGAGAAGTAGTCTAGATTAGTTTATTTGTGAGTTTGCCATCAACATGGTTTGCATTGATGACAAAGGGGGAGATTATCATAAGTTATCATTTATGTTATGTGGTTTAGCCTATAATTTATGTCATTAATATTAAAGGAATCATAAGAAGGTGGCTATGGTCATTGGTCTTTGATGAATGATGATGTCATAAAGTGATAAGAAGGCTTGTACATGGGATATCTAGTTTGATATAAAGAGCATGATGGCTCTAGGAGATGAATTAATAGACACATAAGAGGATGTTTGAGGACATTAAACATGTAATTGATGCATTGAATCACCTAGGTACGTTTCATAGTCTTCTACAGAGATAAGACCTATAGATCTAATATGTAAATAAGCTAGTCTTAAACTCTATCTGATCTAACTAGGGTTCCTAAGATGTTAACATGACCTATGAAGGATAAAAAGTATTAATATAACATTTTAGAATTTTTTTAAACATATTTATAAGGTTTAAATTAAATATTTAGTGGTAGAAAGGTTAGGAATTGAGACTTAGTCCTTGCATGAGAAACCTAATGTGAAGGCACAAGCTTGGTAACTTTGTAAGATGAGAAGTGTTAGACTTATGTGAACAACATTGGTAGTGCATGAGATTTGTATGATGTCATTCAAAATGTGTGTGATGGTTTGATAATAATGTAAGAGGTTTCCATTTTTTTTCTATGACCAAGCATAAACTAGCAGTTTAAGGCCTAGTGTGTAAAGAGATCTAGTGAGGTCTAATCAGGAGTAAAGTTGAGTTTTTAATGTGATAGAGAAAATATGAGAATATATTGAAGTTTTATAGGTTATGTCAAGGGTTTTGACCAAGCCTGAGGTCTTGATTTGAATGGGAAGATAAGAAAACATGTTTGTAGGTCTCTTGTGTATGTAGAGTGAAGAGATAAGATCTTGAGAAGGAAATTAGATGCTCATTGGCATGTGTAAAATTTGAATGGTGTCTTGAGCCTTTTGGGAGAGATGGAAAAGGTTATTAAGAAGTATTTACAAGCATTATTTTTTAATTTTATGGAAAATACTATATGAACAATCATTAAGGATGGAAAATAGTCCAAAACCCTTTCAGAACCCTCACACTGACCTGATTAGAGAGATATTGATAGAAATGGAAAAGAATGGATTGTAAAGGAAATTTTTATGTTTGGATATTATATATAAATCCATTAGGAATCTCTAAGTGGTAGTGGTTTTTCAAGGAAGTAAGTGGAAGCTACATAAATAATATTGTTTCTAAAGAATTTGATGTTATAGGTAGGGTTGACCAAGTCAATTCATGCAAGTGCATGGAGGTTGAAGGTCAAGAATTTTTATTTATATCCATGGTGTTATTTGAGTAAGTTACATATTATATGTCAAATATTTTTCTCATGAAAGATGACCTATTGCTAAACTGGCTAAGAGTGAAAATTAGTGAAGAAAACTAGGTAGATTGAGAAAACATTTAGGGATGAGCTACAAATAATTAGGAATGGATCCAATTATTTGGGGTATTTTATTAATAAATATTAATCATGTTCCCTTTGTTTATAATTTTTGGAAATTCTCATACACAAGCAAGAATTTGTTCTCAAAATGATCTATCTGAGTGAAGATGGATAGTGAAAGAGTATGTTTAAAAGAATGATCTATATGTTCTAGATTTGATATTTAAACTCTATAAATTTATGATTGGAGTTAATATAAATATGTTTTAGGATTATATAAATGAATTATATGTTCATGGAAGTATACCTACATGTATTCTAAGTCATGTTCATCATGATAGTGTCTTAATGTAGAATTATAGTTATAGGTTTACCAGGTGAAATGAAGAATGTAAGACCTTAAGATAAGAGAAAATGTATAAAATGAACATGGTTATGTTTTTTGACATTTAAATGATCAATTAATTATTTATGTAAGGTTTTTAATCACCTCAATAGGTTGAGATATGAAAGACAAAAAATAGCTTTTCTGGCTATGTTAAGATAGTGTGAGAGAAAACTAAGAGATTGGTCTATAAGACAAATGGTTTATCTATAAATAAATGATCCATATATTTTATTATGTCATAGAGATAATATATTATCTATTTATCTACAATATATGTCTTGGAAACACTCTTATAAGTGTTAAATACAAACTTCTACATGACTGTGTTTTTGAAAGCTACAGGCAATTTAAGTGGTTATCTTGCAAATGTGAGTTTGAGTTGTTTTTCCAAGAGTTGAGGAATATATTGAACATGAGGATGTTATATGAGTCTCAAAGGTTCATGGAAATGTATTTTTATTCATGATAAGTGCCTATATAGTTGTTAAGAGCCAAAATTTTTTAACTGTATTTTGGTAGTTTATGGCAGATTAGAGTGAGCTTGTTACAAAAGTGTTTTTGTGTGCTTGGAGCTTGAGTGAATGTGTTTAGTGGAAATTGTGGTGACCATGAGGCCATGGATAATATATTAATGTTTTTTTTATTGGGTTATTTGATAAAATTTATTTAATGTTTTAGTTTTATGAGACAAACTTTTCCTATGTATAAAGGGCTAATGACGAGTAAGCTTATTGGAATGGTTCAAGTGATGAGTTGAATATACAAGTGTTGTGAATGTAGTTAGATGTTATAAAGGATATATTTTAGGAAAATTTCAAGTTTTTTATGCATTGGAAGAGACTAAATATTGTTCAATAGGTCATATTGGTAACATGTGCTTTAGATAGACCTAATTACAGACAAACCTAATTGCTTTAGGTCCCTTTAGGCCTAATGGAGTTTTGACCCTCAAAGGGTATGATCAACCTATATGGTGAGTGATTATTAAGTGAAAAATGTATTAATACATATTTAAAGTATAATTAAATTATGGAAAGGATATTTTCCAACCAAGATGGGTGAGAGGAAGAGTTGAGTATAAATGCAAGGCCCAATTGGCCTATTTGAGCTAGTAAGAGAGGTGTGGTATTAAGTGAAGAAGAAGAGATATTGGAGAAGTATAAGTATGTAATTAAGGAAAATTATAGGGAGAATAATATCAAACATGTTTATCTAACATATCTTCTATAGGTGGATGATAAGGTTAATGGATCTAATGAGCCTAAAAAAGGCATGTTGAGCGAGTGAGCCTAAAAGGCTATTTGAGAGGGGTAGAAGATTGAAGTGAGATGAATTAGGTGAGATAACATTAGTATATTAATAATAATAGTGTTTTAGGTTAATTAAAGTGATTTATTTTTAATATATAGAATATAAAGAGCTAAATAAGAGGTCACGATCAATTAAGAGAGCAACAAGGTATCTTGAGGTGATTAAGCTTGCCTTGGCTGGGTTGGTGCTTGGTCAAGAGGGATTTAGAAATTAATTGATGGTTTGATATTGAATAAGTGTCCTTTAAGTGGATGGGTTGGTTCTAAGTCACTTAGGGGGTTGGATCCTCCTTGCAAGTTGGAGATTGCTAAAAGACTAGTTGGGTTGGTACCTAACTAGTGAGGGGTTAGAGCTCTTTGTGGGGTTGGTGCCTCACTAAATGTTGTTTCATTGCTTATAATATAGTATTAAAAGTGGTGTGATAGTGGGTTTCATCCCACATGAAAGTTTCCCACATATAACATGCATTCATTTGTTGATATCTTGCTTCTTTATTATGATATTTCTCTTATATGCATTACTATATCTCTATGCTAGTTTGAATGGTTAAAGAATAATGAATGGAATTGAATGAAATTATTTGAAGATAGATTCACCCCCCCTCTCAGTGGTTGTGATTCCATTAATTGGTATCAGATCAGGTCCTTTGGATGTGGCTTGATAGCTTGAAGGTGATCCTAGAAGTACAAGATGGCTAAGTTTGTGAAGGTCATGGTTGAGGTTTGCATAGAAGATTATATGATGGCACAGGTAAGATTAACCAAGAATAATAAGAAATATGTTTAATACAAGTCAAATATCAAACCTAAGTTAATAGTCAAAAGGACATTGAAGATTTTTTTAAATAAATGTATAGGTCAAGGCATCAAAGTGTCTAGTAGAACCTTGGTTTAGGCCTAGTAAAAAGGTTTATAGGTCAATAAGAGTAATTGGGGAGCAAGTCAAGATACTTTAAGAGTTTTAGGAAGGTGGTTTTTATATGGTTAGATATAAAATAGGTGATCATCAAGATTTAGGTTGAAATAATCTTGTTTTGGCCTTGAAAAAAAGGCTATGAAATGATTTGTATCATCACAAAGAGGTTTGCAAGTGAAGGATGAGTTGATCATCAAAAAAAAGTTGAGTTGAGTCTATGAAGCTATCATAGATGATTAGAGGATATTATTAGATTGAGTATGCTGATGATAACTATTTAAGGTCTATTTTATCCTTCATGAGGTATAAAGGTATGAACATGTGTCCTTGTTTATGCATGTATATTTCATTAGCATATACATACTTTGAGATGAAAATATCCAACAAATGAATTCTAAGAAGGAACATTAGTTATAGATTGGTCTAGATGAATAATGAGGATATGAATATTTAATAAGATGAATATACCTTATGAGAATAGTTAATGATGAACAAGGTCAATTTGGATAGTGATGTAGGTGTTTGAAACTTTTGACATGACTGACATGAATGAGGTTTTCAAGATTTCATGTGATAGTGAAACAATAGAGAATGAGGCCTCATATACCTATCTGATAGTTTGATACATGAATAGTGTTATGAAATATTATGAGCCTTGATGGATTGAGAAACATGAAGAGGAATGCATATAGATCATTTATTCCAAGAAAGCATAAAGAGTCATGAATTGGTCTACAAGACCAATAATGTTTTGAAGACCTTGGAAGTGTTATTTATAAAATAAGTTTCTTCAATGAATGTTAAGGACAAGCAGAGAATTTGTGTTTTATGAGTTCATCTAAAATTGATCTAAAAATGACAAGTTTTTTAATGGTCTTGAAAGTGTGGGTTGAAGTTGATCCATTGAATCATTTTGAAGAGTATTATGAGGTCTTATATGGAATGATTAGTGAGTTTCATAAGGATGTTTGAAGACTCATGATACATGGAAATGTGTGTAATTAGATGAGGGTAATTTTGGAGTTAACCTAAAGATAAATAGGTCATCATAAGGCTTATTAATTAGTGAATAAGGGAAAGAGGTTGATTCAAAATATCCTATCAATCAAAGACAAGGATAAATAGTTACAAGTATTTATGATGATAGGGGAGCTTGTGAGCTCTATGATCTAAAATATAAAGGTAGATGTGTAAATAAAATTGAGGTACACATGTCATGAAGATCAAAGGGGAGATAATTAGTTTATTTAGTTGTTCCTAGAGTAGATCAGACTAGTAAAGGTGCTAGGTTGAGCATGACAAATGAAGGCCTATGTTGGTTTAGATAAACTTGAAAGAAAGCATGGTCTTAGGGGATATTTATTTCTCTATGATAAAGAATTTGTTTACTTAAATAGATATGGGTCTAAGGTGAGCTAAGATTCTATTTGGATTGATCAAAATGAGACCTTTTAGTAGGAAATAATCAAAGTTCAAGTCCAAGGATCAAGTGGAAAGGAATGAATGGGTTCAAGTAAGATCAAGAGAAAATGATGATCTATAATAAAGGTCTGTGGAGTCATGATAGTCATGTGTTAAGCTAATAAGAAACATGTCAAATTGAGAGTGATCATATCAATAAATCTAAAGGTAGGAATTTGGTCAATCTTATTTAGTATCATTGTTGAATTTGGAGTGAAGAGATAAGGTGGTAGTTGTAGACACCCTTTGTCATTAATGTCAAAGGGGGAGAGAGATTAGATTGATGGAGAAGTCATTTGGATCAGTTCATTTATGAGTTTGGCATCAATGTGATTTTCCATCAATGACAAAAGGGGAGATTGTTAAAAGTTTTCATTGATGTCATGTTCTTGATCCTATCATCTATATCAAAGGAAACACAAAAAGGTGGTTATGGTCATTGTTATTTGATGAAGGATTATGTCATGAAGTGATAAGAAGGATTGAGCATGGGATATCTAGTTTGATGCAAGAAGGAACATGATGGATCAAGGAGATGAATTCAAAAATTCATAATAAGATGTCTGAGGAAATTTGAACATGTAATTGAGGCATTGAATCACCTAGGTATGTTTCATAGTATGCTACAAAGGTAAGACCTATAGGTCTAATATGTAAATAAGCTAGTCTTAAACTCTATTTGATTTAACTAGGGGTCCTAAGATATTAACATGACCTATGAAGGATGAAGAGTATTTATATAACATGTGATAAGGTATTTAAACATATGTATAAGGTTTAAATTACATATATAGTGGTAGGAAGGTCAAGTATTGAGACTTAGTCCTCTCATGAGAAACCTAATGTGAAGGCACAAGCTTGGTTACTTGTTAAGATGAGAAGTGTCAGACCTATGTGAAAAACTTTGGTAGTTCATGAGCTTGGTATTATTTCATTTTACATGTGAATGAGGGTTTGAGAACAATCCAATAAGTTTCCAAGTTTTTTCTAAGACCAAGCATAAATTGGTAGTTTAAGGCCTAGTGTACAAAGAGACCTAGTGAGGTCTAATGAGGAGTCAAGTTGAATTTTCAAGGTGATAGAGAATATATGAGCATGGATTTAGGTTTTAAAGGTTATGTCAAGGGTTTTTAGCAAGCTTGAGGTCCTGAGTTAAAGGGGAAAGCAATAAAACACATTTGTAGGTCTCTTGTGCATGCAAAATAAATAGATGAGATCCTGAGAAGGAAGTTTAAATGATCATTGGGATGTTTAAAATTTTCATGGTGTCCTAATTATTTTGGGATATATGGAAAAGGGTGAAAATAAGGATTTATAATCATTATTTTGTCATTTGAGGGAAAATACTATATGAACAATCGTTAAGGATAGAAATTAGTCCAAAACCCTCATAATGACTTGATTGGAGAGATCTTGATAGAAATGGACTAATGTGGATTGGTAAGGTAATTTTTATGTTTGGATATTGTATATAAATCAATCATGTATCTCTAGGTGGTAGTGGTTTGTCAGGGTAGTAAGTGGAAGCTATAGAAATATGAATATTTCTAAAGAATTTGATGCTACAAGTAGGGTTGACTAGGTCAATGCATGCAAGTGGATGGAGGTTGAAAATCAATAATTTTTATTAAGATATATGCTTTTATTTTATTAATTTAGATTATTTATGTCTACTATTTTTCTCATGAAAGATGACCTAGCGATAAATTGGCTAAGAGTGAAAACTAGTGAAGAAAACTAGGTAGAGTGAGAAAGCATTTAGGGATGAGTTACATATGATTAGGAATAGTTCTAATTATTTTGGATATTTATAAATATCAATGAATTTTTTCCCTTGGTTTATAATTTTTGTAAATTATCATACACAACAAAGAAGTTTTTCTCAAAGTGATCTATCTAAGTGGAGATGGATAGTGAAAGAGTATGTTTCAAAGAATGATCTACATGTTCTAGATTTTCTATTTGAAATATATAAATTTGTGATTTGAGTTGAAATAAATATGTTTTATGATCATATATATTAATTATATGTTCATTTAATTATCCTTCAAGGTATTATAAGTCATGTTCATCATGAATGTGTCTTAAGGTAGAATAACAGTTCTAGGTTTACCAAGTGAAATGAAGAAGTGAGACCTTATGACAAGAGAAAATGTATCAAATGAAATTGATTATTTTTTTGAAATATAAATGATATATTAATTAATAATGGAATGTTTTTAATCACCTTAATATGTTGAGATATGAAATCCAAAAATGGCTTGTCTGGCTGTGTTAAGACAGTGTAATATAAAGCTAAGAGATTGGTATATAAGACCAATAGTTTATCCATAAATCAATGATTCATGTATTTTATAATGTAATAAATATAATATAAGATCTATTTATGTGCATTATATTTATTTTAATCACTCTTAAAAATGTTAAAGACAAAATTCTACATGATTGTGTTTTTGGAAGCTATAAGCAGTTTGAGTGGTCATCTTGCAGAGGTGAGTTTGAAGT
>JARHVA010001571.1:890000-987500 GCA_037957365.1 Torreya grandis
AATTTAGAATCAAGTACCTCATAATAACATGAATTTAATTCAAGAGGTGGATTTAGAGGTAGGAGACCATATTTTAGAAGAGGATACACATAATGAGGAAGAAGATTAAGTGGATTAATTGATAAGTGTTTCAAATTAAATAAGTTTACTGGTTATAGGTTTTGGGAATGTCCAAAGAATGTTCAAATTATTGGTTTTAAAAATAAAAGTAGAAACCCAATAATTAAAGCAGAAGAAGAGAGTGTAGATTATTCATCTCATGTTGAAGAAGCATAAGTTGGTTAATATTTATTGATGAGGAGAATGCTAATCAAAATAACCAATGAAAAAAAACTTTCCCAAAGAAAGATTCTATTCAAGGAAACATCCAAATATTAAGGTAAGTTTTACAAATTGGTGATTGATTTAGATAGTAAAAATAATCTAGTGGTTGTGGATATGGTAGAAAAGCTTGGATTAAAGAGGATACCAAATCCAAACCCATAAAGGTCTCATGGATTTAAAAGGGGTAGAAATTTATTATGAATGAGTAATGTTGAGTAGATTTTTAGATTGGAGGATACAAAGATAAGGTATTATGTGACATAGTGCTAATGGATGTGTGTCATGTACTCCTAGGGAAACGTTGGTAATATTATAGAAGGACTACTCATGATGGAATAAATAATGTATACACTTGGATAAGGATGGAATAATTCAAAACTTCTACCTTTCAAATAAGAAGATAATGGACAAAGGACCAATGGAAGTATTTTGATGGTGAGTGAGAAAGAGTTCTTAGATGCTATGTAAGAGGAAGAGTTGGGTTTTGGAGTTTTATTCAAACTAAGGAATATTGTGAAAAACACTAAATTAAATGATTTTACTTAAGAGGTGAAAGATATGATTAAATAATATTTTGATATAGTGGTGGATGAATTTCCCAATGAGTTTCCACCTATTTGGATTATTAGTCATCACAGTGACTTTGTACCAGGTTCAAGTTTGCTTAATAAATCTACCTAAAAGATGACTCCACAAAAGAATGCATAAATTAATAAGCAAATACAAGACCTTTTGGACAAATTATTGATGAAATAAGGCCTTAGCCCATGTGTAGTTACAACTATACTAGTGCCAAATAAAAAAGGAGATCAAAGAACATGCACACATTCTAGAGCAATAAATAAGATAACCATAAGGTACAGGTTAATCCTTCTAATAATTGAAGATTTTATGGATTTTTTGGGTGGTTCTAACAATTTTATAAGATGGATCTCAAGATTGGTTATCATTAGACAATGATAAGAGAAGGAGATGAATGGAAGACTACCTTTAAGACAAATGAGGGGTTGTATGAGTGGCTTGTCACGCCATTTGGTCTCACTAACACCCTAAGCACATTAATGATACTCATGAATGAAGTATTAAATCCTTTCATTGATAAGTTTGTGATTGTATATCTAGATGGCATCTTGATTTATATCCCTAGAAAAGAGGAACATATTCAACATTTAAGAATGATAATCTAAAGGTTACAAGAGGATAGGTTGTTTATTAACCTTAAAAAATGTTTGTTCATGAATGCAAAACTTGTTTATCTTGGTTTTGTTATCTATTAATGTTTTTTTAATATGGATAAAGATAAGGTTAAGGCCATCATTGAGTGGACAAATATTAAAATAGCCTATGAGGTAAGAAGCCTCCATAACTTAACTATATTTATAGGAAGTTTATCAAAAAATTTAGTGGGATTTGTGCACCCACTATTGACACTATAAGATGGGATAGAAATATATTTGTATGGACTGATATAGCTGAGATAAATTTTTAATTTTTGAATAAAAGAGTAACATAATATATGTATTAACACTTATTGATTTCAACAAGGTTTTCTAAGGTTGAGTGTGATGTAAGTGGGGTGGCCATTGGAGCTATCATAAGTTAATATGGAATACCTATAACATATTTCAATGAGAAGTTAAATGAGGCCAAGAAAAGATATTCAACTTATGATCTAAATTTCTATGCTATGGTTCAAGCCTTGAGGAAGTGGAGACACTATCTAATGCCAAAGAAGTTTGTTATCTTCATAAATAATCATGCACTTTAGTTCATAATCAATTAGCCCAAGCTCAGTCAAAGGCACATGAAGTGGGTGGAGTACTTGAAAAACTTCACATTTGTCATCAAGCACAATAAAGGTAAAAAATCAAGCTAAAAAATGCTCTAGGTAGGTGAATTTTGATTATAAGTGAAATTTAGCTTGAGAGTGGAGGAATAGAGTCATTTAAAGAGCTATATGAAAATAATTTAGACTTTCAATATGCATATGAGGCTTGCAAGTAGGAAACTACAAGAAACAAAGAGACTTGGATGAAGTACATGATTTATAATGGTTTGTTGTTCAAGGGAATTAAACTTTGTTTACCAAGGAGTTATATGAAAGATAATTTGATCAAGGAGAAACATTATGGAAGTTATCTAGTCACTTTGGTCTTGATAAGACATTGGCTCAGCTTAGTAGTCACTATTATTGGCCTAGAATGAAAACATATGTGAGGAAGTTCATAGAAAGGTATAAATTTTGTCAATATGTAAAGGGAAAGAACATTAATGTAGGCATTTATCATCCCTTATCAGTACCAAATAGGCCTTGGGACTCCATTAACATGGAATTTATAATGGGGTTTCCAAGAACTCAAAGAGGGCATGACTCTATTTTTGTTGTTGTGGATATATTTTCAAATATGCCTCATTTCATACCTTGTAAGACAAATAATGATGCTAATCATGTGGCTAATTTATTATTCAAGAGATGCTTAGACTACATGTCATACCATTGAGAATTATTGTAGATAGAGACACTAGTTTTTAGGGCACTTTTGGATAACCTTGTGGAATAAGATAGGAACAAACTTGAATTTTAGCTTAGATTACCACCCTCAAACAAATGGCCAAATTGAGGTGGTCAATAAAAGTTTGGGTAACTTTCTAAGGTGTTTGAAAAAGGTGTCATAAATAGTGGGACTTAGTATTACCATAAGTAGAGTTTGATTACAATGACTCAAAAAATATAATCATAATAAATATTCCATTTTATGTGGTATATGGTATGCACCCAAGGGGATTCTTTGAGTTGAGAGATCTAGAAAAGATGGAGAAAATAAGTGCTAAGGGAGAAGAATTTGCCATTGCCATGCAAGAGGTATATGAGAAAGTGAAGAAATAATTAGATTTGAGTGTGGAAATGTAATATCAACATGTTGATTTAAAGAGGAGATAAGTTAGTTTTTATATTAGAGACATGATAATTGTTCAATTTAAGGAGAAAAGGTTTCCAAAAGGTGATCATAAAAAATTGAAGATGTAAAATATTGGCCCATACAAAGTCATAAGGAAGTTTTTTAATAATGCATATGAAATAGAGTTGATAAGTGGTATAGGGATATATAATATATTAAATGTTGTAGATATGTATCCATAAAAGGAAGGAGATAATCATGATCAACCAATTAGGAATGAATATACAATAGTCCAAGAGTGGGTAGATTAGTTTTCATTAGCAAAGCAAGAACTTAAACTCATCTTGGACAAGAAGGTTTTATAATGAACAAAAGGTGATGAGTATTACCAATACTTATTGAAGTGGAAAAATAATCTTGTAGAGTATTCCACTTGGATGATAATAGAATCCATCATAAATCATGGAGGTAATCTTGAAGATCTCATGAATAGGTGTTCATGAGTCAATTTCTTGTTCCTAAGGAGTATGATGTAGGAACATCACCTTATTTGATAAATTTTGGATTTTTATTATATTTTTAAAGTATTTATGGGTCTTGGTAGTATTATATATCCTTATGGAGTCATTTTTATGTCTTAGGTGTGAATAACATTTTAATTGGATCTCTTTTGGCATTTTCTTGCCAAAATTGCCAATTCAAAAATTTGAATTTCTTACATTGCTCCTATGGTCTAATTAATGTTTTTTCTAGGATATAATGGTGGATTTTGGTTTTATTATAGGTATCTTATTTGTTAGGATTATTTTTAGTTATTTTTCACCTTTTTGGACATATTTTATCATGCTCTAACCTTGTATAATGCCAAAGAAGTCTGATTGCTCAAGCATGAACACACGTTTGGAAAAGAAGATTCAGTTAAAGACATTATAGGAACTTAAAATGCATGATATTATTTGAGGATACACTAATTAAAACATATATAAGGTGGATTTAATCAATAAAATCAGGAAGAAGATCTTGATTTGTAAAGGGAAGACTGTTTGCCTTAGTTTTCTGTCTATGATTATGTAAGATCAAGAATGTCAATGAATGGAGAAATATTTTGGAGAATATTGTGACTTCATTTAAGAATATTGGTAAGTGTGGATATATCTATATTTTTTATTTATTTTTATATTTGGATTAGTATCATTTATTTATAGGTGTAAATGACATAAACTCAAGCCTTGATAATTATGTGTTTAACACAGTTAAGAACATAAAAGAGTAGGGTGTCTCTTTAGTTCATTTCAAGAATTTTGGAGATTGAAATGGTATTGGATAGTTAGAATTGGGTGAATTAAACTTTTTTTTTGATTATAAGTCCATTGATAGGATAAAACTTCATTTAAACCTCAAGTTTATTTCCCACAGTCTTGTACCCTATTTTTTATGTACAATCAAGATTAATATTTAGGATTTATGAGTTTATTTCATATATAGTAGAGTGTTATTTAAATTTAGAGAGTTGAGTCAAGTTGGCGCATACCTCATTCTAGTGGTTTGATTCATTGAAATATCATTTTGAGTTTGAAAAGATCAAATTAGAGCTTCTCGAGTATGTGTAGAACCCTACCTAGGGTTTTTAGACAATTTGTTATTTTGTACCCTAAAAACCTTTCCAACACCTAGAATTTCACTTGGAACTTCACTTTATAGTCATAAAACTGAATCAAGTGGTTTATTGAAGTTTTAGCTTGTGTGGACTATTTTTGAGCCAAAACTCAGTTTGGCTATCTTAGAGACCTAATTGAGGCCTAATTCCTAAAAGGTCTTGTTGAGTTTTCACACTTACCTTGAGAGTTAGTTAATAAAGATTTTTAGGGATCTATACAACCTTAATAGGTATCTAAAAATATATATTTTTGTCTTTAACCCTTGTGTGTTATCTAAACCAACTGATAAGTTCTCTATGAGGGATATAAGGAAAGAAGCCTAATAAAGGCAACTAAAATTTTGTATTGGTGATCTCTCTCCATCTACATAAAATTCATACATAAATTGGTATTAAATAAATATGATCTTAAAAATTTCAATAAAATTACATAGGGATTTGATACCACTCCTCAAAAAATATTGGGCACTATTACAATGGATTTATTATTTGGCCCTAAAATAGTCTCTACTAATTTTTAAGTTATCTCTGAGTAGATAAAATTTAATTTTACTCTGATTGACCCTAGATTCATGTAATGGAAGTTATACCTTTTATATTCCATATATGTATTAAATTTTTATATGATATTCATGAATATATAATTCCAATTGCTAAATATTCCATATATGTATCAAATTTTTATATGATATTTATGAATATATAATTCCAATTGATGATGCACCTTTTTTATATTACAAAATGACAATATGACATTTAAATAAAGTGTCTAAAATACCAAATCAACAACAAATTCCAATGGCACAAATTAATACCTACAATGTGGGTGAATCAAGAACTATAAATAATACCTCACCAAGTGCTCAATGCCTTACACAAATATAAAGGCCTATAAGGAAAATTATTCCACAAGTACAAATTATTAGGCAAATGAAAGAGATTATTAAGGAAATTATGCCACAAGTTATAGTTACTATGTAGATAAAAAAATATACCCAATAACATATCTTATAAACACCAATTACAATAGATCCTATTCAAGAACTACAATTACTAGTCAATTCATAAAATACTTACATAATTGAAGATTATTATTGTAGTGATGATGATGACACACAATAACTTACATATGAGAAAATGGGTAGGACAAATTTCAATCCTATTGATGAAGATTAACACATATCTCATTATTTATTTACTCTTGTTGTCATTAGATAAGATCAAGATATATATTATATACACAGTAAGGGAAAATCACCCATTTATATAGAAGGGAATCTACAATATACTTCAAATAGTTATAATACTATTTTAATACCCATAAATCTCCATAAATATTAATATAATGATCACTTTTCCCAATAATAAGGTACAAAGATCACACTCAACAACTCCCAAAGAGTCACATGAAAATATATAATTACCAAATAAAAATCAAATCATGTTTAAAAAAGGATTTATAAATAAAGTCAATTCAAATCAAGAATAATATCTAATGTTTCTCCCAAAAATATGGTTATAAATCTTTCACCAAAGTGAAATTAATGTCATTTGGAGTTTCTAATTATCCAACCAATTATAGGTGGATAACAATGTACTAATGTCACACTTTCTCATATACAAGAGGATAATATATGTAGTTTATCTCTCCTACAATCTCTTGGATATGATACACAATATCTTATCCAAGCTACATCACCGATGTATTGCATTTGGTCTATCATATTACCAACCACTCTCGGTCCTAAATCATAAACATCATCATTTCACACCGATCCTACCTTAAATTAACTTAATTTAATTCTTGGTAGATCATGAAAATGATCAATGAAAGTAATTAATGAATACTAATTATGTTTCTCTCACATTTAAACACAATGATTCAAAGTTTATAGTTTCAAAGGAGGGCATGATCAAAACACAATCATAGAAAGTAGGGAATATTCTACCAGATATCTCTCATATTAATGACATGCCATATACTATATTTGATAACTCTACACTATGGCATTCCATTCTAATTGGTGGTTTATCAAATAATGAAGTATCTGAATAAATTCTTTATGAGGTAATCACATGGGAGCTTTCCCCTAATTTATTAGTTTACATTTTGACACAAATTCATTTCTTTTACCTCATTGTTAATTCTTCTATCCCTTATCCAAGAATTATTCTAATTCTTTGGATTTATTTTCACCTTGGGTACTTACCCTCTTAATTTTCAAATTGATTTTAACAATCCAAAATGCTTATCTCCATATCTTACACCCCATAACACTTACATGATCTCATATTGCTACATGAACACACTTAACCTCTTCATTAAGGAACATATACATTATTACTTATATTACTCATAATATACTGATATGACTCAATGTTACATATACATTGGGGAAACATTACTTGCCTTTCACTATTATCATGTTATGATTTTACATTTTGGAGTTGTGTATTCACACTAGACCTAGTTTATTTAGATATGATCTATCTAGACTAATTTTGTATTACTTTACACTAAAACTATGAGTTAAACTTAAATTAGGAGTTTGTTTATTTGTTGTTGAGTTGAGAGTATTATGCACATACAATTTGTGGAGATAACAAATATAATGGATTATCCTATTTGTGAGGTGATAACAACAACCACTTATTTGTTGTGAAACAAAATTACATTACTATTTAATATACATTCCATTTATAATTTCCACAAGAGGATATAGTAGATTGTGTAATTATTGAGGAAATACTATAGAGATGAGATCTTGATGACTGAGAAGTAGTAACTTATCCAATATGATATCAAAGCCTACCTTTGGTAGAAATCACAAATACAATATTGGTTGTATAATAATAGAATATGTATTTGACCTTCTCTATGTAGGATGTACAAATTTATTAATTTGATTGTGTTGATTTGAATAGTTCTAAATAATTTTGCATTACCTTGCATAAAATATTCATTATTCTATTTTCTTCAGATATGAGTCTACATTGATTGGTGTATGCTTTGTTTTTCACTATCTTTACATTTGATAATTTTTATTTATCTTTAGATATATGTGGTTTGGTATATTAAAGTGATGGAAAATTATTTTATCCATTTTACATTGGTTGATATTCACTCATAAAATTTTTGTAGGATCCAACACCTATAGCTAGCCTCAACCCCATTCACGTCTAGCTTACCATATTTAGTGGATTTATCAGTTGTGTTCAAATATTTTTATTATTTGAATTATTTTATGGAGAAATTATAAGATTATTTTCATATTCCATTGATATATTGTATACAATTTTTTTAGTGGGAAGAACATTTTTGAACATTTTTCAAAAATTGATTTTTCTTATATTATTTGATCTGCTCAATTTTTTCTTTTGACATATTGGATGGAAATGGGTTTTGTTTGGAAGGATAGTAATTATTTGATCAAATTTATTTGAGTAATTTTATAAAACTATTCACAAGTTATTTTCTACCATATTTTGACTCATCTACCAACACAGTTGTAGCTACAACATCTTACAAAAATAAGATTTCACTTATGCTACGATGGATGTCCATTACATATTCCAAAGCTCCCATTTTTTAACTTAGTGCAAGGTGGATTTTAGTTGAAAATAGAAAATGAAAAGGAAATATATTTCTCAAAATATACGTAAGAATAATCACCATATTATCTAGTTTGAAGTTTAACTTTTACCTCCGACAATTCTCTTTTTATAGCCTTTACTAAGAGTTTTTGGCTATGATTGGGACAATTTTTTTGAGGGGTATTTACCATATTTTCATATGAATATCTATTAACCTATAAATAATTATAACCATAGTGAAAACTTAACACATGATATTGAACCTATAGTTATGATACATGCCACTATAGTTATGATACATGCCACGATAGGTATACATCTTATTGGCCATAAAAAGGATAACCTTTTCTTATTCCCCTAAGCATGCCATGAAGACTTGAATATGATATAGAATGTGGAAAAAATAAAAGTTTTCTTACATTTCCTACAATTTTTTTTGCATTTGGATCAAAAAAGTAAAGGGAAAATGAATATATTATTGTAGTTTTAGACTAAGTGGATTACTAGGTGAATATATAGTAAATTATAGGTTTAAAACCTATTGACAAGTTGAAAAAGAATGACTTATTATTACCATGAAAATGAAACAAGGACTTGAATTTTGTTCAAAATAAGAAAGGGAAAATGAACATATTATTAAATTTTTAGGTTGAGTAGATTACTGATTGAATATATAGTTTTCACACAAGCCACTATAGGTTTAAAATCCATATTTACTGGTTAAAGGAGAATGAATTATTGTTCCCCTAAATATGCCACAAAAACTTTAATATGGTTAATAATGTGGAAAATATAATAGATGTATTAAATTTTACAGATAAGTTTTTTTATTTGCTTCAAAATAAGAAAGGAAAACTGAACATATCGTTACATTTTCAAGCAAAGTCAACTACTAAGTGTATACACATAGTTCTCATATAAGCCACTATATGTTTAAAAGCTATTGAATATTTTAAGGAGAATGACTTATTGTTCCCTTAACCATGCCAAAAATACTTTAATATGATTGAGAATGTGGAAAATATAATATATGTTTTAAATTTTAGGAAAAAATTATTGCATTTGACTCAATATAAAAGGAAAACTAAACAAATTATTGCATTTTTAGGCTAAGTAGATAACTAGGGAAATATATAATTCTCATTTAGGCCACTATAGGTCTAAACCCCCATTGAATAGTGAAGGATAATGACTTTGTGTTCCCTTGACCATGCCAAAAATACTTGAATATGATTGAGCATGTGTAAAATATAATATATGTCTTACATTTTATGGTTCAAAATTAGAAATAAAAATTGAACATATTTTTTTTCATTTTTAGACTGAGTAGATTAAAAAGTGAATATGTATTTCTCATGCACCTTACTATAGGTTTAAAAATATCAAAAATTTGAAGGATAATGACTTATTTTTCCCTTTACCATGCCATAAAGACTTAAATATGATTGAATGTGGAAAATATAAGAGACTTATTGCATTTCAGATAAATTTTGTTACATTTAGTTCAAAATAAGAAATTAAAATTGAATAGATTGGTGTATTTTCAGGCTGAGTAAAATACTAAAGAGTTAATACTAGAATGATAACCCAATAGAATTAGAGGAAAAGTGAACATATTTTTGCATTTTCATATATAATAGATTAGGAGGGATATAATTTCCTTTCTTTTGTATGAATACTAAACCCATTAGAATGGAGTTAATAATAGAACCAAATAATTGGAAAAAACATGTCAGTGGGAAAAAATTGTTGCAATTTCTTCAAAATAGTAAAGGAAAAATGAACACATTGTTACATTTTGTACATAATAATAATTACCATACTGTCTTATTTTAAGTTTAATTTTACTTACTAAATGAATATATAGTTATGATACATATCAATATGGTTCAAAAACTATTGGATAGATGAAGGATAATTACTTATTGTTCCCATGAGCATGCTAGATTGAGATTATGGAATTTTTGATAGAGGTTATAATATACTTAGCCTAAAAAAGGTTATAGCCATGATGGAAAATCACCACATGATAGGAACATTATGGTAAAAATGAGGCCCATCCATACATAGTTTGGTTGAGGTATGCTCAATGTGGATATAAATAACAAAGTAGTAGGGCTACAGAGAATTGAATATGATTTAGAATTTGGAAAATATAATGGATGTCTTAAATTTGAAATAAAATTCATTAAATTTGATTCAAAATAAGAAAGTAAAACTATTTTTTTTTAATTCATTCTATCCACCATTCAATGTTTGAATGGGTAGAATAGTAACCATTGAAATAAAAAAATGGTGAATAAAGCAAAGGTTTCAATCCAAATGATGTTATAGCAATGAGTGATACCATGCAATGCGGTATTACTTGGGGTAATGTGAAATACATTGCTTAAAATCATGATTCATGGAAGGAAATTAATCTTCAATTTTCCCTTTTTAATTTCTACCATTACTCAGTGAAAATCATCAACTAAATCCCAATTAATAACCCAGTGAAAGTATGAAAATGGCTATAAAAAAAAGTTAATTTTACTATTATTTGTGTTTTTATATATTATTTTCAAATTTTTGCATTAGTTCAAAGAGTTTGAATTTTTAATTTATATTGGGGTGCTTATAATACCTCTAAGGAGAATATATACTTCTTGGGGTTTTTGCACTCTAATCAATACTGGTGCTTGGTTTTCTAGTGATGAACCACATAAGCTTATGATAATAACTACATAAAATATAATCTATTTTTTTTGGTATAACTGTGTGTGTTTTTAACTTGACATGTTTTGGATCACCAACTATGATCTATTATCAGGACAAAATTATTTCTCTTGATGATGGATCATAGTTGGTGATCTAGAACATGTTGATTTAATAATACAAATTTATAACAAAAGCATCAAATTATATTATTATGGATTGTGAAAGCATAAAATAGGTTTTTCAATGAAAATCAATCAACATAATAAATATGGATTGAAAGGGGGATGTAATGGGCAATGAAAATAAGTGCTTAGATTTTTTTTTACAAAATGATTGCTAGCATATAGTTGATGACAATAAATGTACAAATTAATATTGTTGATGACATATGATAACATGAAGAAATTTATGTTTTAAAAATATTGGATTGTAAAAACTTAATAAAAAAAATACATAAAATATATTTCTTAAGGACATAAAATAAAAAAAAAATTGAATGTTAAAAAAATGATGACCCACATGAGATTGATGATAATAATTTCATAAAATAAGATTATCATTTCTAAAAATCAACATAATAAAAATGCATAAAAATGGGATGAAATAGAAACTATTATGCTACCATCCTTTATAAACACCATAAAAATTTCTAAATTTAACTGTTAAATAATTGTGAAAATATAAGAGGAATATAAGAGAATCTTGAATGCTTAGGGTTAGATGACCATTATCCTATGGTTTAATTATTTCAATTCAATATAGTGTATAAATGTTTAATTCATTCTATTCAAGGGGAATAATAAGTCATTATTATTCAATTGGAAAATTTATTTTAAACCTATATGGTGTGTATTATAACTATATATTCACCTAGTAATCTAATCAGCCTAAAAATACAACAATCTATTTAGTTTTCCTTTCTTATTTTTAACCGAATGTATAATTTTTTTCTAAAATATAAGACTAATGAAAATAATGGATAAAAAATTATAAATTGAAAAATATGACCTTTTTCACTCCAAATTTAAATATAAATATAGTTCCACTAACATTAAACCTCAGAAGCCACCCTGCACTACTTGAAAATATGGGAGTTATGAAACATGGTGTGGACATACACCTTAACATTATCAAAATCCTATATATTTATAAGACCTTTTATTTGTAACTACACTAGTAGACACATACATAAAATTTGGAGGCACAAATCTCATGAATAGTTTGACATGTATGGATCTACCAATACACAAGTAGAATTATTAGGGACATAGTGAACAAAGAACATTGCACAAGATTTTTTAGTAAGTGACATACAATTTTATTGAAGTATCAGTTCTAGAATACACACCAAACTCCTAATAACTCAATCAAACTATGTGTGGTGAATAACATCATGTGTTGAGTTTATATTATGGTTATAATTTATTTTAGGCTAAGAAATATTCATATGAAAACATGGTAAATGATACCCCTCAAAAAAATTGTCTCAGAAACAACACAAGACTCTTAACAAAGGATATAAAAAGAGAAATTCCATAAATAAAAGTTAAGCTTCAAACTAGACAATATGGTAATTATTCTTACGTACATTCTGAGCATTATGTTAAGTTTTCATTTATTAATTTGAATCAAATGCATTGCAAAATATCTCTTCATGATGCACAAACATAGTCCATAATCTAAGAGAGATGGTGTTTCCATGATCCATGAAGTAAAGATGAATATTTCTTGGATTAAAAAATGTATAATATTTTTATATCAATGTTTTATAACACATATCCAAAACATTGATCTAAAAATATTGTACATGGTTTAATCTATAATAGATTCATCTTTAAAGTCCATACTATTTTGTACCATTCCAAAAACATAATTCCATGAAAAGATAATATCTATAACCCATTTATGAAAACCTAAAATTAAAACTAAATAGGGATAACCTAAAATTAAATCTAATATTATAAAAAATCAAATAGGGTATCAACTTAAAATTAAATAAATATATTATTAAAATAGATAAATAAATAAAAATGACAACATACATAAAATTAAATAAATAGGGATAACATAAAATTAAATCCAATATATATAAATAAAAATAGGGTATTTCATTATTCTAGAGAAAAGAGAAAATAATTTTCATTCACCAAATAAGAAAAATTTACCACATAATATCCATAATGTTGACTGTAGTTAAGTGGCAAGAATAAAACATCATAATAAAACCTGATTTCATACTATAAGTAATAAATGATAAGAAATAAGAAGGAGAAGACCAAATTATAACTCAGATGAAGCCATGGAAAATAAATCTTATTTAATTAATGGACTACTTTCTCCTTCTCCATACATTTTATTATAAATTCTCTTCAAATTACATTTTGACTCTTCTTATTACATGACTCTTTTACTCCCTTTTGACACCAATATATTTATTTTCTTTTTTTATTAAAATTAATGAAAACTCCTTATACCCATGCTAACACTCATCCATAAAAAAATAGATGTCTTTCCCTAAGACATAAAAATTTCCTATTAAATCAAGTGGTTATAATTTTGCTCAATTAAAATTTCAAGTTCTAACTAATCTCCATGACCTCTCTGTTAGAGTCCCCACACTTTGATACTCTAACTTATTAAACAAACTCCAATACATTTATAATATTATAAATTTATAAAACCTTCACCTTTTTTAGGGATTTTTAACTTTGAACCACCTATTAAAGAAAATACTTGTCTTGAAATGGAGATATTGACTTGAAAATAGATTACATAAGCTTAAAACATATTGTTATAACTCGTATTAATGATTTATGCTAAGGATTGACTAGCTCTTCTTTTGACATCCCCATATGGAGTAACATCATTTCATTAATGTCTTTTAAACCCAAATTCATGGATATTAGTAATCATTCATACCTACACCAATGGTAAAACCCACCCAAAACAATACTATTTTGGTCATGGAATGTATCACTTAGAAAGTGAGAATGTGAAACATCATAAGATATAAATGATAGTTGTGAAAACCAAGAACAAGATAGAACATCATGTGATCCCACCATATGAACCCACTCTACATATTGTTTACTTAGAAAATTCTATGTCAATGCTCAAAGTTGGCAGTTTAGATTGCCTATTCCATGTGACATCAAGAATGTTTATAGTGTCTTGTAGATTTTGATATAACTCTCCTCTTCATGGAAATGAATATTTGATTGAATATTGTACCTTGTAGCTTATGGTAGATCAATAAAATTGTAGGATCTATAACTTTTCATTCGTGATAAATCCATTTGGGTATTCATATTGCCATGTACTATAAATTTAATTAAAGCATGAAAATCATAGAGAAGATAGATGATAGGGTTAATCCTAATAGAGTACGATGGGGAGAGATATAAGAGGAAGATAATGGATATCTCAACTTTATTCTACCACCATCTGACATCATCAACCCATGATAATGTAGATCAATATCCATCAATGGTGATGTTATTAGCTCATGCAATGACTAATGGTTTTTCTGGGCTTCTCAGTTTTTATGATAGTAAGCTTTGACCGCTCTTGAATATTTAAAAAT
This sequence comes from Torreya grandis, assembly GCA_037957365.1. NCBI lineage: Eukaryota > Viridiplantae > Streptophyta > Pinopsida > Cupressales > Taxaceae > Torreya > Torreya grandis. The sequence goes on from JARHVA010001571.1 coordinate 904,756, forward strand.
GTTAAAACTAAATCTTCCTTTCCATTTTTATACAAAGGCTAAAGTCATCTTCAGAGGCCCCCTCTGAGTAATTAATAATGAGTAAGGTAATTAATAGTGAATAAGGTTATACTATTAAAAATTTGTAAACCCTTCATGTTGGTCAAGGATATTTAACGTTGAACCAAATATTAAAAAAAATACTTGTATTAAAATGGAAATATTGACTAGAAAATAAATCATGTAATCATAAAACACATTGTTACAACTCATATTAATGATTTATGTTGAAGATTGACTAGATCTTCTTTTGACATCCCCATATGGAGTAACATGATTGTAATACATAAGCCTTATATAGTAACATCCTTGTATTAATTTATTTTGAAACCAAATGCATAGATGTTAGTAATTATTCATACCTACACCAATGAAAATAATCCACTTGGAATAGTAATAATGTGGTAATGGAATGTAGAGTTTGCAAAGTGAGAAGGTAAAACATCATAAGATTAAAATGATAGCTATCAAAACAAAGAACAAGTTATATCCTCATGTGACCCCACCATATGACCTTGATTTTCATATTTTATGATTTTAAAATTTTGTGTTAATGCTTAAAGTAGGTGGTTTAGACTAAATATTCCTTATAACATCAAAAATGTGTAATGTGGATTGTAGATTCTGAAAAAACTCTTCTCATGGAAATGAATACTATATTGAAGATTTTAAATTTTATATTATGGTAGATTACTTAAATTGTAGGCTCTTTTACTTCTCATTCTATAAAATCCATTTAGGCATTCATATTTACATGTACTACAAATTCATCAAATCATGGTAGTCACATAGAAGGCATATGACAAGGTTATGTTTGGTAGGGTGTAATGAAGAGAGTTAGAAGAGGAAGACAATGAATATCTCTAGTTTCTTCTATCACCATCCAACATCAGTGACTCATGACAACATAGATCCTCAACCATCAATGGTGAGGTCATTAGTTCATGCAATTAATAATGTTTTTTTGCATTTCTCAATTTATATACTAGTAATCTTGGTCCCCTATTGAATATTTACAAACTCTAAAACCATAAATTCCTTTCCATATTTTTATTATTATATTGGTTAAATAATGGTTATAGGGTCCCATTCTCGTACAATAGAAGCCAAAAGATAGGCATGATAAAGAAACAAATTCCTTTCCATATTTATATAGAGGTTTAAAGGCATATTTTGAGGCCCCCACCAAGAAATTAATAATTAGAAAAGTAACAACCACCTCTTAAACCTCAGGGTTGGCATGGTTTGAAATAGTGACATGTGATCTTTATTGCACCTTTTGATTCCATTGATATTTAGAGATGTTGGGTCAAACAACATCCACATTCTTGATTGTATTTAAGTTTCAAGAATAAAATAAAATAATAAAACCCAATTTCAAACTATAAGTAATAAATGATAGGAAATATGAAGAAGATGAAATTGTAAATTAGATGAAGCCATGGAAAATAATTCTTATTGAATCAATGGCCTAATTTCTCCTTCTCCATACATTTGCCTATAAAGGCTCTTCAAATTCCCTTTTGAATCTTATTCTTACATGACTATTTGACTCCTTTTTGACACCGATATATTTATTTTATCTTTTTATTACAATTAATGACAAGTCCATATACCCATACTAACACATAAAGTAAGAAAAATAAGTTAAATAATCACAAAAAATATTGATAATTTAATGTTAAATGTCATGACATTTAATTCTCAAACTTACAATAGTCTTAGAATAGGTACATAGTGAAAATGTTATAATTCATGGACATAAATCAAGACAAATCAATATATTAAATTAGGTTCATTGTAAAGGACTCACATAGACAAATATGGATAATTTCAATAGTTTACTAAACATGTAAAAACAATAGTAAATAAGTTATCTATAATTTTACATACCCTACAATAGACAACTTTCCCCTAACATCCTAACCAAGTTTGTATGGTGGCAAGGAATGCATACATTCTAGATATGCCCATGATATGTTAGGAGCCCTATGAATGCTCCTAGATATTCCTTGGGATGTATCTATGAGTATTTATAGGGTTCATAGTGTATCATAAGTGTATCCAAGATAATATTATATTAGTATAAATATCAAAATAATATCATATCATATTTAAGACCATATACAATAATGTAGGTTATTTCATTACTATAAACAAAATTACAATAAATTTATTTTCATTATTCTAAATAAAAAAGATCAAATAGTTAATTTCAATACTGAAGATTAAATAATTTGAAATTTGGAAGAATAAGTCACAATAAAATATAGATCGAGGAGAAAGGAATATTGAAATTTTAGAAGTGGGGGAAGAAAAAGTGAATAAAATAAAGTTAGAAATTATGGTGATACGTATGTTTCTTTTGACCTATGGAAATCAAATAGTTTTTTTTTAATTTAATTTATTTTTGGTATGTTAAACATGTGATCTTAAGTTTTTAATTTTCCATTACACATGTTAATAGTAATATTAGACAAAAAATTGCATTATAGTGACAATACCTAGGAACACCAGTAAAAACCCCTAGGATCACCAGTAAAAAACCCTAACACCAGTAAAATTTGTTGGATTTGGTTCAAAATAAGAAAGAAAAAATAAACATAATGCTCTAAATGTAGGGGAGGATCTTAAAATGAAATTAAAATATTATTTTTTAGATTTTGGGAGAAGATCATGAAAAGCAAAAGGTTTTGTAAAATGTAACTTTATTTATGAAAATTATGATTTTTTTGAAGGTGATAAAGCAATTAAGTGCTAATGCTTTATGTTTTATTTTATGCACTAGTTTGAATTTTAAATTTTTGTTCTTTTTTGCATGTAAGTAAAATTTGATGAGGGGTAGCATTTACCTTGTTGTCATATTAGGATTTATTACCCTTAAAAAATTATAACTATATAAGATATTTGAGATTTCATTAATATTGTAGTAAAGGCTTGTCAAAATAATGTTTATATGATTTTTTCTTGACATTCCAAGTTCAAAATCCATGATTCACCTAATGATGGATCACATATGTTGATTTGAATAATTTTACTGAGGTATTAGAAGTTTGAAAATCCACTTCATCAGAACAATCCTTAGAGTACTAGTAAAATAACCTAGGAATGGCAAACCCTAAGAGTTCCATTGAAAAACCCTAGGTCAAAGTTTTCAACTGAGACCATACACATACCATTCATATTATTTTAGTACCCATAAATGTTTGATATTAATTTTGGTTATTATATTTTCATGGAATTATGTTAGTGGAATGGTGAAAATAATTATGGACTTTGTTTGACCATCATGAAAAAATAATATTTAAAGATAGACTGAAGTAAAAGTTAAACTTCAAACTAGACACTATGGTGATTTCTCTTACGTCCATTCTGAGAATTCTATTTAATTTTCCTTTAAACCAAATGCAAAAAAAATTTCTATGAAATATAAGACATATATTATATTTTTGACATTTTCAATCATATTCAAGTTTTTTTGGCATGGTTAGGGGAACAAGAACAAGTTGTCCTTCAACTAGCTAATTGATTTTAAACATATAGTGACATGCATTAGAACTATAGTTTCAATATAAAGTGCTTAAGTTTACACTATGGTTATAATTATTTCAAGTAACAAATATTCTTATGAAAATATGATAAATGAAACCCATCAACAAGATTTATTACAATAAAACCACATTCAATAACCTATAAACATGAAATATGGATACATAAGGAGAAAATAATATTCTTTTAAATCAAATTCCTTGATATTTGTAGTTTCTTTAAAATAATATCACAATTTTACCTCATTTTTACATAAAAGAATCAAATGCTTCCAAAAAAACACATAAAACCCACATATTATAGATATCATAACTAAACTTAAGGTACTATTCAAAAATTTAAGTGCATGTAGGCTTAATAGTAAATAATATCTCATTATCAATGCATCTCATACAAACCCAAAAAATAATCATCATTTCATAAAAAATCATTTCCAAATATTATTTTCTCTAACTATGAATAGGGTAAATAATATTACCTAAAAATAAAAAATAATTTTCATATAAAGGTTATACGCTCTTGGATATACTCCTAAAAATAAATCATTATATCTTTGCTGCACTATTAAATCCCAAAAATATCATAAAATGTAAATAAACTATGAATAAATGAAGAATTAGCTAGAAACTAAAAGGTTCAGGCAATTGAATGCATAGTAAGGGATTATATTGGATGTTATTCACATTTAATGTGATGGAAGTGACTACTAAATCAAAATATATATTCATTTAATTTGAGATCCATTAGGAATAACCAATCATGCAAATGTGAACCTTTTATTTAGGTATTAAAAAAGGTGGCCATGAATAGACTTAGGTATTAAAATATTATTTACATGGTGAGTTAAATTAAAAAAAGATAAACATAATGTAAACTAAATGTTTAAATATTATATTTAGACATAGGGAATATCACATTAAGTTATTTCAATTTAAGCACATTGAGTTCTAAACCACATTTAGTTCTAAACCAAATTTAGTTCTTGTAATTAGTTCAATTCACGTTAGTTTATGGCAATTTATTTTAGGTTGTTTTACTTATGTAAAATAAAGTCTCGAGTCACATTAGGTTATCAAATTTATGCAAATGCATTTATAGGGATCACTATGTGCTAATTTATTTCCCATCATACTAAGTATATGAATTGGTTGTATGAGATAATACTAATGTGTAGCATTTTACTATGCTTCTCCCTCACTACCCACCCACCCACACACACACACACACGTATAGACATAAACTCACATGTGCACACGGACATACACACACACACACACACACCCACACACACACACACACACATGCACATTCACATGCAGGGTCACACACACACATTCCTAAAATTAATTACACTTACATAAAGTAATTAAGCTAGATGATAAATATATATTTTTTATTCCACTAAAATGGCATAACACTTATAGTATATCATTAATTTTGATGTATTACTAGGGATTGAGTTCCCAATGAAGAGAAGGAAATCCATACAAACTTGGGCATACTCACACCCTCACTCTTCCTTGTGCTCAAAAAAAATTAGGAAATAAGTAACACATTTATTATGGATTAAAAAATTACACATATATAAGGCTTCAAGGAGCTAGACCATATCCTTAGCTAGTTTACAATGATGATTCTCTCAATAAATTACTCTCATACTCAACACTCATAATTATTTTTATTTAGTTTTGGTAGAGTCTCCATTTTATTATTCATATCTACTTGAATGGTCCATTTTACCACCCATTTATAGACCCTTGTTAAAATATATCAAATATGTCTTCTCACCAATCAGCCCAATTACCTTATTAGTTGTTGTCATTTCCTGAAAACTCTAATAAGTTCTAATTATCAAAATCTAACTAACACAATTACTAAATTTATTTTTGTTCCTACCATTTATTTTTGTAGGATTTTTAAAATATGGTGGTTAGGTATTGTACCATAGTTTAGGTGGTTTTTCCTCAAATGACTTTTGGATCCTTTTGTGTGCTCATGTCTAAGATTATTTTTTCATGTGTACACCTTTAGTTTTGCAAACAATCATTTTTTTGTTATTTTTATGTTATACATGGTTTAATATTCACATCAGTAGCATTTGTAATTTGTATTCTATGTGTGTATCTTAGATACAAAAATATCACATAGTTATCCTTTGCTACACTCACTTTCCTTAAAAAAAGACTTAGTTTTCTAAATGATGTAATATGACTTCTGCGCCAGGATGATCCTACATCAAATTACACCAAAAACATCAGGTAAAATAATAATATATTCTTAGTGATTTATCCATATATATTCCAGGTTTCACTATAATTTTTTTTGGTCATGGCCTCATAAGAAACAACTCCACCCAATGCTCAAAAGCAAAAACTAACTACACCATCAGATTTAGAGCATTGAAAAAACTTATTTACCTTATAATTAATTTACTAACTATGAATAAAATATTAAAATATATGTAAAATAGAATACAATAAAATATAGTAAAGTAAAAAACTGAAGGTAAGCTATAAATAGAAAATTATGAGGGGGAAATGGGTATTTAGCTCTAAAATTTGATTATTTGCTAACTACATAAGTTGATTTGAGATCTGATGTTAGATAAATAATATATATTAATATGATTATATGAGGAAAAATATACAACAAATAATGGTAATGTAGTGTGTCATTATATAATAGTGTAACTTTGTCTTATTAGGCAATGTGTAGGATTTGAAAATATGGATCAATTCATCTATGTATGTATGTGATTTGTCTTTATCTTCAGCCTAATTTGATATGCAGATGACCTAAAATGACTCACTTATAATCAATACACAATAAATAAATATATATTAAATTCAAAGAGTGGGATGTAGGGTTAAGTAAATATATAAACTAGCCTTAGAAACCCCCTTATGACTAAGCACTAGTTACATAACCCAAATAAGCCTCAGATCAATGTAGTTTTCCCTCTTAGATATGTGTGTGAAACTATGTAGCATTGACATATTCTATTTATCCTATGAATTACCTTTGAAAAATTATGCAATAATGTGTTTCAACTTAGAATCTATAGATTAATGAACTATTCAAAATATATAAGAATTTTATATAACTTTTGATCACTCAGAGCAAGTTAAGTTTTCCTTTTTAAGACATATGTTTATATATACCATTGTGTTTGAATTTAGGGACCCATTAGCATGCATAAGGACCAACCTAAAAATACAAATAGTCATAAAAAAGTCATTTCAAACATAAAAACTTGAAAGTTATCCATAATTTATGATGGGATAAGACTGCACTACAAGACAAGTCTATAGTGTATACTTATCCATGTAGTACAATCTTGTAGAAAAGGCTTGAAATAAAAATTAGAAACATATAATAAAAAATGGGGTTCCCATAGATATAATGTGGTAATATATCATAATAAGATAAAGAGACTTTGAGAAGATGACAAGAGCTAAGACAACAAGAGAGAAGACAAAAAGAGAACAAATAATAAGACTTGGATCACCATATGCCAATGAGACATTTATTCACTAACAATGATCTATATAAGCATAGTTATGTATAAATATGTATTTTGAATAACTTGTACTAAATTTGGGTGTCTACATGTACCCCTCATGATTCTAGTAATGTAATGAAGTGAAACTACTAGAGTAAAGGAGAAAGAGAAACTTGAGTGTGGAAAAACACTTTTGTCTTCATAGGTGGTGCTATATGTCTTGGGCGACCAACCAACCTAAGTGGAGATAGGTTGTTTTAAAATTTATTTATCTCTTAGCTAGGGAAAATGATACTTTTTTAAAGTGGTAAGAGGTTAAGTTGGTAGGTCGTTGGGTGCCACTAAACTATAAACATACCAACTCAATCAAGTGATATCAAGAGTGATCAAGTATTAATGAGTGAATATTTTGATTTGAATATAGATATGATTTAAATTATGAGGAGTAATATATAAAATTATAAATTCTTTTTATTTAGTGTTATTAAACTCCAATGGGAAAAGGGGAAATAATGGGAACTAATATATGGTTCCCTAAAGTGCAACCAAGACGTGAAACATCACTAAGCTCAAATATTTCCCACTTATTGAAAGATAAAAAAATAAATGGGAACTATTACATGGTTTGATAAAGCATAAAAAATATGTGGAATATCACTAAGCTTAAATAGGGTCCACTTAAAAAATATGAATCACACTATTTAGATGGATATAGTAGATTTTTGGAAAAATTACTTATTGAAATTGTAATATTTTTTATTTAAAGTATTTGTAAAATAATGAGAGAGAGAGAACCTAAACCAAATTCATGCCCCCAAATAACTTATACTTGCATTATTTTAGACTTGTATTGGGTGCTTTTGATATTTAGATAAAGTGATTTATGACTGGGAAGATCCATGCACCTAAGTGCATTGTAATTTCTTTATTTTTTGTGCATGTTATTTTTAACAAATATCACCAACATATGTTAATATGAATTTTGGTAAGTCCACAATGGAGGAGGACAATGGATATACCAGTAAGTTCACTAAAAAAAATGGTAAATCTAAGAAGTCCACTGTACATAAGGTAAAGGAGCCTAAAAAATCTTGGGCTAAACTTGTTTCAAGATTAGGGGATCCTAAGGCTTAAATGGGCCAAAACCTTCAACCAATAATGGAGGACAATGAGGTTATTCTTAATATCCTAGATTCCATATTGGAATGCACTAAAATATCCTTTGATAACTCTCTTTTGGAAATTTTTTTTCCATACAAACCTTGAATTGATGATTATCTCAACTGGGTTACAAGGAAATAGAAAGCTATGGGGCACATTGAGGTTGTAACCATGGCAAAAAAATTTCCTTATTTCCTTTTATTCTTCAGAGAGTTGTGTGAAGGCTCTAGAAGGTGACCCATTGTATTTTATAAAATCCTTCCTATCCATTAAGAACTAGAATCCCAAACTCAATCTTCACTATGACTCACTCCCCATTGCAAATTATTATGTGGGTCTCTCTTCCTGAGTTACCACTTGAATTCTAGGAGGATGTGTTTCTTAACATCGATCATGCTATTGGTCAACCTATGTCAATTGACCTAGTGACCAAGGTAAAAAGAATATTGGTAGAATCTAGGATCAATGTGTATGTCCATAATAATAGATTGGTCCTCAAAAGTATCCAACTCAAATCAAAATTCAATAACTACACTCAAAAAATTATTTATGAAAGAGAGGATCTCATTTGTTATAAGTGTGATTCAGCTAGACATAATATTAGCTATTTCCTAATGCTCTAAAATTATGTGGATATGGAAAAATATGCAAATCTAGATGAAGGGGTTTGGAAACCTTTTGTGACCCCCCAACATAATAAACTCTCTACTCCTAATCCTTGACTTATTAATGGACTCTCTGGCTTAGATGCATCCGGTCAAGGGAAGTGCAACCCTAACTCTTCTAGGAGGAAAAAAGGAATCCAGATTGGTGATGGATAATTTTTTTATAAAGGGTTCTTTGGATTATGGTTCTATACTGGTGGATAAAACACTCAAGGGAATTCTAAAGTGTCTTATCCAAAATAATATTGGTAGAGGGACCCCTCAAAAAAATTCAAAATCCTCCCTTCTTTCTCCTTCTTCCAAGGTGCATCTCTCTTTAGTTGGGTGGAATCCTTCTAATTCTACTATAAGCCCTTCTTTAGATAAGAAGGTTAAGGATCCTACTAGATTCTTTTCCTAGTCAGGACTACCTATAGGTCAGATTCTCTATAGAAACATTATTTCTTCTCTTAGTGACCTCAATTGTTTTGAGGAACCCAAGGAAATTCTTCCTTTGGGAGATGAGAATTATACTGAAGTTAAAAAAAATGAAAAAATGGTCTCAATGCCATCAATAGAGGGAAAAAATATTATATTAGTAGCAAGAAAGTTTCCATTCCTTTCAAAGAAGGCCTTCAAGGGTCATAGAGGACCCTAAGGCAGTCCAAACTAATGAGGTTCCAATGAATTTTACTTGGAAAATTAGGGGCCTTTCTGGACCTTTAAGTTCCATATTGACCATTCAGAATTTGAATTGTTTGATATTTTCAAGGTTATTTAATTTAATTTACGTGCTTTTTGATAATATGAGAGGTGTTAATTCAAACTAGCATAAGGAGTGATGTAGAGATTCTATCCTCTTGGTTGATCTACCTTGAGATCAAGTGTCTAGACATTGGAGTATTTATTGTGAGCCTTATTCTATCCTTAGTTTAATTAAATATAGAAAAATCTACCCTAAGAAAAGGTGGTGGGTTGTGCTTTTATGGGGTTTCAAGTACATTCAAAATTCTATTGACCATTTTAAAAATTACCAGGATAGGAAAGTGAGACAATAGTTTTAAAAAGTGTTTCTTGTCCCTTAGAGAGAAGGACATCACTATGGGATTTTGTTCAATCACTAATAAATCTCAAGAGAGCTATAGTATGTATCAATTCAAGGATAAGAATTGTAGGAACCTAGTCTTGTATGTGCATGATAGGTTCCTAGATGAAGCTAAGGAAAAAAACTATAATTCTTTGGTGGAAAAATTTGTTGGTGCCAAACATAGCATGGAGGTCATAAGGAATTGGACCAAAAGGAAATGGAAAGGATTGGAATAAGTTAAAATAGTATCTCTTTCTAACAATTTCTTACTATTTTATTTTAAATGTAGGAAAAGTTGTTAAAAAATCCTAAATGGAGGCCCCTAGATAATGGGAAAGGCATACCTCATGCTGAAATAATGAAAACTTAATTGGTCTTATTCCAAATTTAGGCTTAACTAGATTCCACTGTGGCTAGAACTACTTGGCCTCCCTCTCCATTTTTAGGATGATAAAATTTTGAATATCTTAGAAGAGTTGCTTGGAACTTTGGTTAGCATGGACATTGGTACTCTATCATGTAAAATAATTACTTTAGTAAGTATTTATGTGTTAGTTCCAATAGATTAGTCACTCCTTAATTTAGTCTGGCTAAGGTCCTCTTTGGGTTCCTAGAACTAGAGTAATCTATTTGATAGGGAAAATGAAATTTACCTCCAATTTAGGAAATTTGGTCACTCTATTGCTTCTTCTCTTGGGCACAATGGTGTTCAAGTTTATTCTATGTGGAGTGAAGACACCAATACATACACATAAAATTAGTTTCCATTATAACAATCACCTATAGTCAGGTGAAGAAAGATATTTGAATAGTGATGGTGGTGGGATTATGAGTTTTTAAGGTGTCGAATACATTATCTAGGTTTGAAAAATCATTTTAAGCTATCCAAAATAGTTTAAAATTGGTTGTGACAACTAATACTTTAATACACACAGCCTTGTATCCAACATGTGCATCTACATGTAACCCCATAAAAGATTGAGCATATTAAAATGAAGGAATTTAAACTTATTTAAAGTCTTATTGAAGACTAAGAGCATTGAAAGTGCCATTTTGATAGTCTTTAATTCACCATATTACAGATAGATCCCAAACCATGCCCATAGGTGGATAAAATTGCTAAAAGGATAAAATAGGGATCTTGTCTCAAAAAAAACAAAGATCTTAAAGCATAAATTGGTCTAATGGTTTCCATCATGTATCCTAGGCATAGGGGTAATGATTTAACATGACAAGTTAGGTTTTTGATCAAAATAAGATAGTATAGAAAGACCTCCACCTCAAGAAAATCCTCATTATAGATGTTTAGTATAATCTATAGTGTTTCAAGCTCAAATGACCTTTTAGTGCAACAATAACATGATGGTAACATATCCTATAGATAAGTTTCTCCATTTAAATAAGGATGACACTAATAAATGATAGAAAATTTGAGGGGGTTGATGTTCAAGTTTTGAGAATGATGATTTTTGAGCATGGCCTTTGATGTTAGGTTGTCATTGATGTCAAAAAGAGTTGAGATACTAATGTATTAATGAAAAAGTGATCAAATTAATGGTTTGGAAAGATATGGCACATTTGTAGGTTTTTAAGGACAAAGAAGAATCTATGAGGTATCCATAGATGTCTTGGTGAAGCTATGATGTGTCACTTGATCATTTGGATAAAGAAAAATGCATCTTCTAGCTTAAGAGAATCTAGTCCATCATTGCACATCATTTAGATATGAATGAACCAAAACTTTTGTGAATTTATTTTAGGTACTCAAAAATTCAACCAAGGTCAAAGGATTTCATGGAAATGTTGTATATAGTGCCAAGAATGTACCCTAAAAATTTGGACTCTTGAAGTGTTTTCTAGTTCAAGATATAAACCTTCAAATTTGCTCTTACAGACTATGATGGGCTAGAGACTGTCGAGTTTAGCTTCATTAAAATATGAGATCACTAATCAGTAGATCTAATGGTGAGCATTCATCATCAAAATCTTGATCCAATGTTGCATGTGAAGTCAAATTATTGAAGGTATTTTTGATTAAATGTGTTAGTGATAAGTGTCTTTATCTCATGGACCTAACAGAAGATCAATGGTTCATGGTCATTCATACTGACAGAGATCGATGGTGTAGGTCAAGTCAAAAGTCAAATGTGTAGAAGGAAAGCAAAGATACCAAGTGGTATAATCATAGGAGATCTAATCCAAGATCAATGATGAGAGTTTCAAGATAAATATTGAGCTACTTAGAGGAGATCAACAGTGCATATTTATCCAATATTTCTAAGAAGCATGAGATGAGGTCAAAGTGCATGATGTTTAATATTTTCTTAGTGACCATTGGAATTTAAATATTCAAATTTGTGAAGGAAAACTAGTTCTTAGTTTTTGAGCTATAAATTTTTATCTAGGATGGATTTCTTGATGTAGTAAAAATCAAAGTTATATAGGACTTCAAGGTGCATCTAGTGAATATGGTTAGAAGGTCTGAATGTTTGTATATTCAAAGTTATGGAGCTTAAAATTTGAGTATTTGTTCGTTCATAGTGTTATGTACAAAATAATGTTTTAGAAAAATTTTCTTTATTAGAAGGGTGTTTTGGGGGGAAAAATCATCTAAATATGTCTGAGAGATCATATAGAGTGGACCCATGTAGTTGAAATTGATCATATATTCTTAATTTGCTTGATGGAGTGCTAAATAGATGAATATGTCTTTATGATACCTATAAGGGCTACTAAGGCCTAATTTAAAGGCATAGTTTCTTAGGTGTGACCCATTAATTTTATGGCTAACCTATGATAATGTATTTGAGCTATGTCTTAGCATGATACGTGTCTTAAGAGTTAAGGCAAGTATTATAGCCAACCAAGTATTTAATATGCACGAAGACTATATAAATAGTGGAGACTAAGGAAATGGTTTCTAGACTTGTATTTGAAAAAATTGAGAGTGCAGAATATAGAGATGAAGGAAAGAGATTAGAGAGAGTGTGCTTAGTGGATGGACTAAAGTAAAAAATATATTGAAGATGAGTGAAGAATACTAGAGAGATCCAAAGGGGTGTTTGGGTGCATTACTTATATGATCAAGTTTGAATGTGTGTGATGAGTTGATAGAGATATGTTATGCATTTTTTCACCAATCAAATTGATCTGCAATCAATGTTTTTGAGCTATTAATTTCATAAGTGTTGTGTGGGTGCTTATTAATACTTAGAGGTGGGCACTCTTTATGAAGTGGGTGCTTCACTAAAAGGTTTCATGTTTGTGATAATATTATAGGACAAGTAGTCCATGTGTTTGTCAGATTGAGAGTGGGTTTTATTCCCTAAGAGGGTTTCCCACATAGATCTTGTTATGTGTGTGATCTTGCATCATATTTATTATTCATTATTATGAACATATTATATGATTTGTTAATGTATGTGATATTTGATTAAGATTTTGAAAGGATTACAATTAAAGTTTGAAATATATTACATCACTAATTCACCCACCATATCAATTATTGTACCTCCAATAATTGGTATCAGAGTAGGACCTTCATTGCAAGTTTAACCACTTGAATGTGACATAAGGTACAATATGGTAGGTCAAAAAATGTAGGGTTTCTCTAATAAGCAAGCACCATTTTTAAATGGGTCAAATTATGCTTTATGGAGTACAAGGATGAGGACATACATCATGTCTCTAGGGTTTGATATTTGACAATTTATCATGGATGGTTATAATACACCAAGTATTCCTCTAATTAGTGTTGTTGACAATAAGTTGAGTGAGAATAATTTAAAAACTATGAATGATATCATTTGTGGTCTATGTAAGGCTAAGTTCACCAAAGTGATCCATTACAATTTTTCCAAGGAAATTTGGGTCAAATTACATACTATCTATGAAGGAGACTCTAAGGTAAAATTGGCCAAGTTATAGACCTATTGAAGTTAATTTGAATGTCTCAAAATTAAGGAAGAAGATACTGTGGCATATTATCTTTTAAGGGTTGATGAGGTAGTAAATATGATTAGAGTTTTTGGAGAGATAGTTGATGAATCTAATATAGTATTAAAGGTATTGAGGACTATTAAAATCAAGTTTGATTCAAAAGTTTCTTTTATAGAAGAAGTTCATGATCTCACTCAGTTGAAGATGGATGAACTACATGGCATACATAATACTTATGAAATGAGGGTTGATGAGGATAGACCTCTGAAGAAGGAAGAAACCTTCAAGGTGATCAAGGAGATAAAAACCAAGAAGAACATGTTAAGTTTTAAATATTTTAATCTTAATGAATATCAACTTAAAGCTATGATTGTAATAAAATTGAATGTAAGATTAGGTAAGTATGAAGGAAATATTCCTTTTAAATGTTTTTCATGTGGTAAAGTTGGTCATTTTGCATCTAAATGTCTAGGTACAGACAAGTTTGAACATAAATAAGCTCATAAGGAATAGCATGAGGATGAACACATGAAATTTGAGGGTCCTAGCAAGTATAGAAGTTCTTCAATAATAAAAATGGAAAGAAAGAATCAAACAAAGGAAATAAGAGCCTTTACCATGAATAATATAGTAACTCATCTATAAAAGAAAAAGTAGAAACATCTAAAAGTGATGACTATTTTCATAATGAGGACATGGAGACATTGTTCATGGCTCTTAATGATGATGAAGGTGATTATTCTTTAAGCAGAGATTTATTTGGTGGAGATATCTCAGATCAATAATATGAGAAATTCACTCTTGAAGATAAATATTTAGATACTATGGAAGAAATTGAGTTACTACAAAGAAATAATATAAAATAATGTTCTTTGATTGAATCCTATGAGGAGAAAATTGGACTTTTTGAAGGAAGGCTGAGTAATGAAGTCAAAGAGCATGATAAGATCACAAAACAACTTGAAACTCAGGTTTGTATTCTTAATGAAGAATTAAAGAGTAAGGATGAAGAGTGTATTATGTATAAATCAAAGATAGAGTCTTTATAAATGAAACTAAATCAATCCATGAGCAAATATATAACTAATGATATAGGAAAAAGGATGAATTGATAAATGTGCTTAAAATTTTTAAGATTGAGAAGAAAAGGAACAAGAAGATGATGCCACAAATCAAGGACTATGAAGATCAATTTAGTGTGTTTGAATTAATAATAAATGATGACACCAAAGAACATGAAGATACTATCAAGGATCTCAACGTCAATTAGAAATTATGTCTATAAGCCTAAAAACCAAATAAGATGAGAGCATAATGTATGTGATTGAAATTGAGTCATTAAAAGCTAATTTATATAAGACATATTTTAAGATGAAGTCATTTATGAATTTTGAAAAGAGCTCAAATGATCTTGATAAGATTCTAAGTAATAAAAAACATGCAAGTGATAGAACTAGTTTTGGATACAAAGAAAAACAAAAACATCTAACTCAAGACAAGATAAAGGCTAATGTGAACAAGGAAAATCAGACTTTGAAGATCAACCATCAATCATGGAATGAAGGTATTGGTAGAATGAAGATAAATCATATTAGGCAACCAAATGCTATGAGGTATGCAAATTTCAATGGTCATTGTTACTCCTGCAATCAGTTTGGTCATAGGTCAACATATTGTAAAATATCCTCAAGGAATGAATTTATATGGAATTATGAGCAAGAAAATGGTAAGAATGAAGAACATCATCACTCAAGATAGTCAACAGGTTCACAAGGAAATAATAACATCTTTTGCTTCAATAATCAAAGATTTGATCATATTGTAAAGTTTTGTAATATCTTCATCAGGAGACCAAATGATCAAGTACATAAAAAAATTCATGAAACTACAAAGAATCATCATATGTCTAAATCATAAGGTATGTATAATTTGATAAATTTCATTTTTTTAAAATGTCATGAGAGAGGTCAAAAATAAGGTTTTATAAGAATGATCAGTATTCTACTTCAAAGATTATCAATCCTAACATGAAGAGGAGTCATAGTGAATGGAGGCCTAAGAAAGTAAATGAGAAATAGGTTCAAGATGGATTATTTTCTATGATAGAATAGGGAACAAGTTCAATTATCAAGGAACAAGCCTTATCTTCCAAAATGGAGAAATAAATTAAGAAGGATCTTGAGATAAAAGAAAAGACTAAGGTAGAAAACTCATTCAAAGACAATCTGGATATGAGGAAGGATTCTATGTCAAGTGAGAGCATGGAGATATGAAAATATCCAGAGTTTTGGGATCTTTAGTCCCTCTAATATAAGTGGGTGTCTCTACCTATGCTTTTTAGGAGACATCTTTCTTTTGTGTGGAAGTAAGTGTGTGTGCTCTAGGTAATAATCAAAATGTCAATCAGTACAAAGGTATGTTCTCTTCAATTTGATTATAAGCAAGGTATGTTTGGATAAAGGGGAACTAACTCAGTTAGCTTGAGAGGATTGAATAAGATGTGCATGATGTAAGGGGAAGCATATGTGAAGATTATTTAGTCATGATAGAAGTGTTAAGATGTCTTCTATAAGATGTGAATTCAAGAAGATTAACATGATGACTTGATCAAACCATGTCATGTATTTTGAAAAGGTATTGAATATTCATGTATAAGAAAAGAGATAATTATGAGTTCTATAGGTAGATAGGTCCAAATATCAAGAAACTCTCAAGTTTAGATTGATAGATGACATGAGATAGAGCTTGACGTTAGGGGGAACTTTCTAAGCTCTGTGAGCAGTTTGTTAAGTCCAAAGATCAAATAAGTCTAAGTTCATATTGGTGCATGTCAAAGGGAGGAAATTGATTCATATTATTGAAAATATTTAAGTATCCTAAGCATCTTAATAGTATTTGAATGCATACATAATGTTGAGTAATGATTGTTGACATGTTGAGGAAGAGACCTTTGTCATTAATGTTAAAGGGGGAGAAAGATCAAAATGAAGGAGCTCAATTCAAATAAGTAAGAAGTCATTATGATAGTGCTTTACCATAAATGATAAAGGGGGATATGATTGAGCATGGTCATTAATGTTAGGTTGTCATTGATGTCATAAAAGAACATGAGATACTAATGCATTAATGACAAAGTGATTATATTGATGGTTTGGAAAGATATAGTACATTTATAGGTATGTAAGGACAAAGACATTATGAGGCATCCATAGATGTCTTGGTAAAGCTCTAGTGTGCCACTTGATCATTTGGATAAAGAAACATTCATCTTCTAGCTTAAGAGAAACCAAACCATCACTACACATCATCTAGATATGAACGAACCAACAAGTTTGTGAATTTATTTTAGGTATTTAAAAAGTCAACCAAGGTTAAAGGATTTCATGGAAATGTTTTCTACAGTGCCAAGAAGGTACCCTAAAAATTTGGACTCTTGAAGTGTTTTATAGATCAATATAAAATTTTTAAAGTTGCTCTTACAGACTATGATGGGCCAAAAATCATCAATTTTAACTTCATTAAAATACAAGGTCACTAGTCAGTAGATCTAATGGTGAGCATTCATTGTCAAGATCTTGATCCAATGGTGTGCATGAAGTTAATTTATCAAAGGTACCTATGATTAAACATTCTAGTAACAAGTGTCTCTATCTCATTGATCTGATAAAATATCAACAATTCATGGGCATTCAAATTGATAGAGATCGATGGTGCAGGTTGAGTCAAAAGTCAAATGTATAAAAGGAAAACAAAGATACCAAGTGGCACAATTACAAGAGCTCATATCCAAGATCAATGGTGAGAGTTGAAAAACAAAGATCAAGCTACTCAAAGGAGATTGATGGTATGTATTTATCCACTATTTCTAGGAAGCATGAGATGAGGTCAAAGTGCTTGATGTTTAATATTTGCTCAGTGACAATTGAAATTTAAATATTCAAATTTGAAAATTAAAATTAGTGATTAGTTTTTGAGATATAAATTTTGATCCAAGACAAATTTCTTGATGCAATAAAAAGAAAAATTGTAGATGACTTCAAGACACATAGTGAATTTAGTTATGGATCTTCGAAGTTGAATATTTGTTCTTTCATGGTGTTCCTATGTACATAATAATGTTTGAGAAAATTATGCTTTATTAGAAGGGTGTTTTAGGGGGAACAATCATATGAAGGTGTCTTAGAGATCATATGAGTAGACCCATGTAGTTAAAATTGATTGTACATTCTTAATTTTATTGATGGAGTGCTAAATGAGTTAATAGGTCTCTATAAGATCTATAAAGGCTACCAAGGCCTAATTGAAAGGCATATATACTTAAGTGTGACCCATAGATGTTATGGCTGACCCATGAAAATGTATTTGAGCTATGTCTTAACATGATAGATGTCTTGAGATTTAAGGCAAGTCTTATGATTGACCAAGTAGTTGATATGCATGAAGACTCTATAAATAGTGGAGACTAAGGCAATGGTTTATAGACTTGTATTTGGAAGAATTGAGAGAGAAAAATATAGATATTAAGGAAAGAGATCATAGGGAGTGTGATCAGTGGATGGACTAAAGTGCACAACAGATTGAGGATGAGTAAAGAAGGCTAGACAAATCTAAAGGGGTGTTTGGATGAATTGATCATATAAGCGAGTTTGAATGTGTGTGATGAGCTGATAGAGAGATATTATACATTATTTATCCAATTAGATTAATCTATAATCATATTTCTAGAGTTGTTTATTTTATAGGTGTTGTGTGGGTACTCAACATCTAGAACAAGTGGGTGCTTGTTAATACATAGGGGTGGGTACTCCTTGTGAAGTGGATGCTTCACTAAAAGGTATCATGTTTGTGATAATATTATAGTACAAGTATTCCATGTGTTTTAAATCTTGAGAGTGGGTTTTATTCCCCAATAAGGTTTCCTACAAAGATCTTGCATCATATTTCTTATTCATTGTTATGAACATCTTATATGCTTTATGAATGCATATGATCATTGATTAAGAGCTTGAAAGGATCGAAATTAAATTTTAAAATATATTAAATCAATAATTCACACCCATATTAGTTATTTTACCTCCAAAAATGATCACCTATAGGAGTCTTGAAAATCTCCTAGATGTCACTTACAGGTTGAATGTAGAGTCATAACATATGGGAGATTGGCAGTTTGACTATTGGTTTATCCTTATGCATGGTATAAATGTGTTTTAATATTAAATGAGATTAGATAATATAATAAGATAATAATTCATTTAACACTATGGATAAATCATGAAAACACCACCTACATTATCCCTATTCTCAAATGACACCTATGGTTCATTGTAGATTCATAGTATGCTAGAAAGGCAGTAAAAAAAATCCCTAATGCATGACATGAGGTGGGTTAAAACAATTTATAAATGACCTTAATTAATTAAAGGTTAAAATAATCATGATATATAAGGTTTATCATGGAAGACACCTATAGGAATTTCCCTTTCCTCAATAAACAACATAGTCTGCTACAGTCTACCAACTAGGCCTAGTCAAGTAAAGAGTACATGTTGAGAAGGTTGAAATAAGTATATATGGATGGAAATATTAATAAAAAATATCATAGTGATAAAAAAACTTCACATGATGATCTTAATAATAAAATAGGGTAAGGTAATGGTGAACAAAACAAGTCTAACTCTGCATACAAAATTCCCTACACAATCACTTGTATACAAGTCTATTTTAAAGTTTTTGGAGTTTGAAAAATATATAAAGGTTAAAAAGATTTGAAATTTTGTGTATAGGGTGATCATGAATCAATATATCCTCCTATATCTTAAAAATATCTAGAAAAATAAGGGAATTTCCCTCTATTTTTCCTCAGACATAGGGCACTCCCAAGGAAGCAAGACTGCAAGCAAGGGTAGATAAATAGTAAAGCCATGAGATGTAAAGTTTTAAAACACTAAAAAAGGGTGTAAAAAGTTGGAATGAGGAAACATAGAGGTTTTAAGACCTCATATCCATTGGAAAATATATAGGGTGGCCTAAGCATGTAAGAACACAGTTAGGTCTATTAGGCCTAGAGTAGGCTTAGAGCCCTAATGGGGTCTAAATCTACTTCTAAGGATCTCCATTCCATTTGATGACATGTAAGTGGAGTTGAAAGGTTTTATAAAACCATTATATTGTATGGGAATTAAATATATTGGTAAAATTTGGCCTTTTTCATCTCAGACCTATCTAGAATATGCTCTCAAGCTTAGTAACCCATATTTGAAAGCTCACACATGTACGGATTCATAACATGGTAACCCAAGGAGTTGGGAATATTTGAAGAGGGTCATGAGATTTAAATTTGTGTAATTTTTTGGGAGGTTGGATGTCAATATTTTATGAACAATCCTTAAGAGTCTAAACCCTTTAAAACCCTCCTAAACCCTTGGTTTTGACCAAATGGAGAAGATAAGAAATGAGATGCATATATATGGGGTAGTTTTGTCATAAAAGTGCTTTGAAATTATATGAGACTCTCTTAGGATCCTCCCCATCTAGTTTGTCAATACCCTACTTTTATGGATAGGATGAAAATAGGGTTTCTTGTAGGATTTTATGTGTTTTGCAAGTGTAGAGGAGAATTAAAGGATGAAGATAATTATGGGAGCTTAATTAGGACCTATTATAACTCTCCATGTCCTTTTATCACTTAATATAACCACATAAACATCTCTACTAAGTCATTCATCTCAAGAAATCTTTGGTAGATGGTGAAAATGGAGAGTGATTACCAAATGAGAGAATGAGAATTTGGTTTTTGGACCTTTTTATGGTTTGATTCATGGATTGAATTAAAATGGGACTATTTATAGGTGTCATAACACTCCTTACATGTATTTGATTAAGAAATAGAAGATCATTTAGGTGACAAATGTGAGGATAGACCTATAAGGCCAGTGATGCTGACTACAGATGGTGAGAATAAGTGCAATAGAGATGGCTAGTGGTTAGGGATTCATTTGATGACTATTAAATATTTTTTATAACCCCTCATTGATAGTGTACATATGTCAACTCTCCCTATTTTGGTTTTGAGTAGTCAAAAGATGCTTCATGATGAAGGTAATTTTAAAAAGGTAATAGAGAGATCCCTATGCCAATTTTAGAGAGTTTCATGCTTTAGATGGACATTTTTCCAAGTTTTAGGTGTGGAGATTGATTGTCTTCTAGAATCAGAGGTTAAAATTTTGATGTTATTTCAGCTAGGTTTTGGATCTCATTCCTTGAATCCCTAATTGTGCAAGGGGTTTCAAGGAGGGAACCCCCCTTGTGGGGTTTAGATATTACACATGCAATGGGAATGGTGATTAGGTTCATGATTAATCCAAAAAAGGAACATTAGAAGGAATTAAAATGGATCCTTCATTATTTAAGAGGGACCATAGATACAATATTAAGTTATGGTGGATTAGATTTGACATTATAGTGATATGTTGACTCAGATATGGTAGGTGACTTGGATGGTAGAAGAAGCATTATAGGGTATGTTTTTATAGTAGGTGGTACAATAGTTAGTTGGGTATCATGATTATAGAAGATTATGGCACTTTGAACTATAAAGGCTAAGTATGTTGCTTCTATAGAAGCAAACAAAGTAATAATTTGGTTACAGAGGTTGATGAAAGAATTGGGACATAGTAAAGAAAGATGTACAATATATAATGATAGTCAGAGTGTAATCCATCTATAGAAAACTCAACTTTTCACTCCAAGACAAAACACATTTAGTTATGATATAATTTCATTCACTTAGTGATATAGGAAAAACAACTAAAATTAGAGAAGATACATACTAGTGAAAATCTTGTGGATATGTTAACCAAGGTACAAGAGAGAAGTTAAATATATATTTTTATCTTAAATAGGTCTTCATGGATGATAATTAAATTAATGAACTTATCTAGGTCTAGATAGTATAGTGAATGTAATAGCGGTGGAGTTACTGCAATCAGTCTCCAAGTGGGAGATTGTTAGGTATGGAGCTTGATTGTCTTCCAAGATTAGAGGTTGAAATTCTAATGTTATTTTAACTATCTTTTATATCCCATTATTTTAATCCTTGATGGTGTGGGAGGTTTCATGGGTGTAACCCCCTTGTATGTTTCAAATATTTTTTTATTAAAATTGCCTTGTTAAATTGTAATTTTGTAGTCAATTTGGGTTATTAATTAAAAGTTTCTAGATTTGATGGTAGAGGTTATGTTTAGGTGTTTTTTACCCTAAAATTTATTTATATATGGTTGAGATGTATGAGTGGAAAAAATTAATGAAATATTGTACATAAAGAGGAGGCAAAAAAGGTAGAGAGGTGTAGCAGGGTTTGTTATAGAATTTTGTTTCTCCCTTGTATTATTAGAAATAGTATACTGGACAAGTTTGGTGGATGTAACCCATATTGTATGAGCCACGTTAAATATGACACCTCCTATTATGTGCATGTTTATGTTTATTTTTAGATTGTTTTGATTATTTCATTTCATAGTTTTTCTTATATGTGATTTGGGGATAGATCTGGATTTTAATTTATCTAAACACCAAGAGGACCTTATAAAACTCTATTATTCACCTTATTCTCATGCAATGTAATTGGTATGCATGTATTTACATGTGGAATTGTGACCCTTGAAATTATCTTCTCTCTCCTCTCATACATTATATAAATTCAAGCCATTTTAGCTCTTGTAGTTTTATCCACATTTGGTATGGTAAAGCCCTACTAGTTTGAATACTGATGGTTGCCTTTGAATAAAGATTTGAAGTTGGTTTTGGTTCTAAAGTTATTTTTCTAAGTGTGTAGAGTGGTAAAAATATGAATGATAAGTGTTAATCACCTAGACTTACATTCATCTTACTCTCTCATATTGTGTGTAAGCAATTCATTCTCTAATAAGTCACATGGAGTGTATTTAGTGTATTTGCATATCTCTAAGTGTTATAAGTTTTATTAGTGTCTAATATTATACCTTTTATCCTTTAAATTTGGTAAGTTTAGTACATATCACCTTTATGTTTGAAATACTTATATTAGAGTCCATAGAAGTTTGAATTTAGTTTTATGAACAATCCTTCATAGTGCAGATCATGGTATTCTAGTGGATATCATTTTGGTGTATAACCTTGTTAGAATAGGTCATTTTCATGTTTTATTTTATCTCTTTTAACACAAGCAAACATTTAGTAGAGGTGATAATCAAACAAGGATCAATTTAGGGAGCTATCCCTTAAACCTAGAGGTCTAACTCTATCATAGGCAACCCATAAGCTTAGAGGTATTCCAATTCTACCCAAATATAAGATTAGGCTTAAACAACCTCTTATATTTTATAATATTTGGTGACAATAGTTCTAGAATGCCTAGTGGGATTATTGTCTTAAAGATAACTTGTCAAGGTGAAAGTTAGTCTTGACAACATCACAACTACATATGGTGTTCTACTTAGAATTTGGTGACTCTATTCAAGCCAATATATAGTTGTATACCAATTTTTTGTCATTATTTGTATTCATACTTCATGGTCCTTACTATGTCCTCTTTTATTAGAGTTTTGAATATTATAAACCCACCTCTTTAATCTGAACTTCCTTTTGAATTTTAACATCATCAACCTATCTTGACCTTTGAAGAATAAGAAGACTTTACAAGTCAAGAAGATCAAGAGAGTGAAGAGGAAATTTAGGATAACATGGCTAGGAAACATGTGTTCTCATCTTTTAACACTAAAAATCCAATTCATCTCTATGCATATAATGACATACCCCCTAATGCAACCAAAAGTGTTCCCACATTCAATGGTGAAGGTCATGTCACTCCTCATGAGTACATTAGGTTTATATCAAAATTATTAACCATTAGTAGGATATATAGTTCATGGAACACTTGATAAGTTAGTAAGATGAGTCAAAGGATTAAGAGTCTTCTTGCATGATTGTCCTAGTTTCCCCATCCTTTAAGACATTGTAGTTGTTGGATTGCCTTCCCACTTTGTTATCTACCTCTCAAAGGATTTCATAGCCAATATAGGAGGCTACCTCTCAGTTGATTGGTCTATATTGGCCTTTAAGACAAGGTATGGAGTAAAGGTAATACTTAGAACTCAACCACTAGTTAAATTTTATATTGAGCCCTATGTAGAAGTAAGCTCTAATTTGAATTATGTCATCAATGATAATGAGGAGTCTATTATAGAATATGGGTCATCATCTAAGATTGAAGGCATATCTAATATTTTCCTAGATGTATATGTTACTAATACTTATGAGCATGATACTTATGCCCTCATGGAGCAAAATAATTTGGGAGTATATTGCTTACATGAAGAAGAAATACCAATACCTTCACTCACCAAGGAGGAAGGTGAGAATGATGGAATGTGGAAGATGTTTTTTGATGGCTCAAAGTGTAATATTGGTGCAAAATTTGGTGTTATGTCAATTTCCCCATCCAAACAATAGTAATATTATTCATATAGGTTCCATTTCAGTTGTACTTGTAATGTAGCTGAGTATGAAGGTTTGATTCATGGTCTTAAATGGGGAAGGAGAAAAGGAATCAAGAATCTACAAGTGTATGGAGATAGTGAACTAATTTTAAATCAAATTAGGAATGCAATTACTACAAATAACCCTTTGCTTAAGTCATATAAGCATGGGGTATGGTATTTACTTGAATACTTCAATGCATTCAACATACAATCAGTCCCAAGGGAGCATAATAAGCATGATGATAGACTAGATACTATAGGGGCATAAGTTGATACACCTAATGTTATAAAATAATAAGGAAAAAAATCTCACATCAAGGTCATTGTAAGACCTTACATACCCAATAATGAGGTTTCTTAGAAAGTGTTTGATAATGATAAACACATTATACATTTCCTACAAAATAAAGTTGAGTTCTCCTCAAGAAACTAGAATAGACTCCATGAGAAGTTTGAGAATCAAATTATATAATTGAGAACAAACAAGATATTTAAAGGATTGGTGACCTTAGAAATTATATTTAATGAAGATGATCAAAGAAGGAAGGAAAAGGTGAGTATGTCTACAAAGGAGGAGAATTATGAAAGGATCTTGATATTTAAAGACAAACTCATCAAACTGGGCAAGGTATGTTCTACATCAAAAAACCAAGAATTCATTTATTTGTGTAGGGAGTTACATGACATATTTTATTCAAAATATAAATACATAAAAGGCTTTGATCCTAGCCTAGCCTACCATGCCATTGAATTAAAACCTAGAGTTAAACTAGTTAGGTAAAAAAAAAGGCCTATCAACCCCAAGGTCAAACAACTCATGAGGATGGAACTTATCAAACTCTTTGAATATGAGATAATATTTCCTATCAATAATTCAACTTGGGTAACCAACCTTATGTCTATTATAAATAAGAATGGGGAAATAATTATAGAAACTAAAAAACCACACATGATGGTTCTAGTTATTGAAATAAACCCTTAGACCCCCTTAGGACTATCCCATAACCTTTTGAATACAAAATTTAGTCAATTTAGCTGACCAAATAAACTGACTAAATAACCTACCCTTGATTGAACTTAACCTTCACCCTCAACCACCGATAGTCACCCTAACCACCGATAGTCATCTTGACCATCAATGGTTAGGTTTGGTTATTGATGGTTAGGTTTTCATCACCTGAACAATTAAAATCTAACTCAACTATAACTTAATTTTTTATTTTTAATTGTCTATTCTATGTGTGGATTAATTCATGTTGGTACTAAAAATAAACAACCAATTTGAACCTTTTGTTGAACTAATTGTTTCACCTCCCCTTTATTCTTATAAAAAAAGAGGAGGAGGAGGAGGTGAAAGGGATCTAGATTAGAAATCACCATCAAAACTTCTTGTGTAGGTATTTTTCTAGCTTTCAACATCTCAACTCTAGGACTTATTCAAGCCATCAACTATCAACCACAAGCTAAGTATATTATTCTTGTTTTAATTTTCAATAGTATTATAACTCTATATATTACCTCTTCCACCAGAACACCCTCAAACCATTCTCAACCACCCGATTACCAAAACTTTACCCTTGATACATCTAAGCCTCTTTCTTGCCCTCATGACCCTTAACCAACCTCCAACAACCTATAGAACCTTTTTGTAACCAACCCATAACCTATTCTAGTTAGAACCAATAACCTGTCCAAACCCATAGTAACCATTGATAGTCATCCTAACTGTTGATGATCACCTAACCATCCATGGTCACCCTAACCATTGCTGGTCACCTTAACCACCGATGGTCACCATAACCACTGACAGTCACATCCAACCATCAATGGTCACTATGTATATCACATCTAAATAAAACAACAAGCTCATACCACCTCTCAACCTCAACCAAAACCTTATTTTCTTAACTTATATCATTACATAGACCAAAAACAATACCTTGACCACACTTGAACCTAATTTTGATAGTTTAACATTTTTTTAATGTTATTTTTTAAAAATAAACATTTATTTTTATTATAACAATTAATATCTAAGTGGTTATTATTAACCCTTGGCTTACATTGATAAGTATTAAATAAATAATAATATATTATTTATTTACTTGAGGTGTAAACTTTAGGAAAATAAATAATATTAATAAAATTATTTAATATTTAATAAATGTTTATTAATTAGATTTATTGGGGTGGATGGGCCCGTTATTTTCATAATGGTCACATCCCCTTGTGAATCATTATAAATAGGGTTTTACCCTTATTGTAAAATATCTCTTGAACACAAAAATATTCAAGTATTCTTACGTGTGGAAAATGCTTGTCTAAGACAAACTTGTGAAGAATTTATTTGAGGACTGAGATGAAGAAGATTTGATGTATTGAGGTTATTATTGTTTCTTAATATTAAATATCACTTTGCTAGGTTTTTTACCTCTTTGATATTTTTCTTATGATAAATACATATGTTGCATTTTATTGATCTGGGCTCATTATATTATGATTTGATCATTAAATATCTTCTATATTCATGCTTATTACATTTATATTTTTTAACATTAGATTAGAACCAATGGAGATGATTTTGATTGGTAAGATTATAGAATAATTGAATGAATATTTTAATTTATTCAAATCTTGGGCAATTAGATGCCATTATATGGCCTAACCACTTTTAAAAAAATTAAAACTTAGGTTTCTATTCATCAAATTTCCTTCTAAAAGTTTTATTCATTTAATTTTGCAAAGATAAGGACTCATGCAATTTTTCAAGGCATGAGAAGCTCTACTTGGGAGGTTGGCAAAAATTGTTTTTGGCACCAATTTTTTTTGAAAGGCTTATTGGCATTATGGGATGATTTTAGGAAGGTTTGAAAATTTTTAAGGCTTGAGAAGGCCTCTATCTCCCTCAAGTTTTTTTATCTCCTCCTAGACCTGCGCCATTTTCGCCTAGAAGAAATATTAAGGTAAGTATAAAGTTCTTTCATATATCTAAAAATTAATTTATTTTTTAATTTTACAAATTTGATTTACCTTTTATTAAATTATTTCACCAAAATTTTTAAAAAAAGTAATTTGTTTTTAATTTTTTTTACATGCGTAATAAATAAATATTTATTTATATTTTAAAAAAATTAGATAACAATAATTAAATATAATATTTTTCATGTAAACCCTTGAATTCACTCATAGATAAGTTGGTGATTATAATTTTTTGATAAAATTTTATTAAAGATAAGTCTAGTGTTCAATTATCATTAGACTTTTTCTTTTTTATATTCTTTTTTACTCTAGTCAAAATTAATTGCAAATTAATTTAATTTGAATTCCATTTTTTTTTTCATGTCTCCTTCTCACATGAAAACCCCCTAACCTATTTCCTTGTCTTTCTTTTGATACTTGATCTAGTCTAAACCTAGGCAAGTATAATCATCCAACTAATCAATATTAAGGTTTTGGCACATTAAAAACACATTAGTGTGGTAAATTTTTTGTTTTGAAACTTTTTATTATTGATTTTACACCTTTTTTATTAATTGTGTCTAGGTGGTCATTGTGAGTGCAACTCTTTCAACACCTAGAATTATGAAAATATATTTCATTTTTTTGCTTTGGTTAGCATCTAAATTGTGTATCTAAATATAGTTGTATACTCAATTCAATTTATTTTAGAAATAGTTCGAAAAAAATCATTTAAAAAGGTTAAATCATAAAATTATTCTTATTTTTAGTGTATTTTTGTGACACTTGCGACACATTGCTTTGTCATAAATTTGTGAAAATTTATTATTTTATCAAGATTTAATTTTAAAAAATAGTGGGTATTTACTTTTTATTTTATTTTTTAATGATCAATAGATTTAAAATTCACACTTAAAAGGTTATTTCTTAATCATTTGGATACTATTGTGTTTAAAAATAAGTCATGGCTTTGCCTCACTTTTCCTTAGATAAATCCTAAATGCTTAATGAAAATAACTATAACATATATAAAATTCATGTTAAAGCTAAATTCATGGCCCATAAATTATGGAATATTGTCATTGGGATTGAGAAACCCCTATTTGGATGATATGTGACCCTTAAATTTACTAGTGCATTTTAACAAAAATCATATGAAGCTATATCCATTATCTTATGGAGTGTTAAGGATGAATTCTTTCTCTACATTTGTAATTAAGAATCTCCTTGCGAAGCTTGAAAAATTCTTAAATCCATGCACGAGGGCACTCATATCTCAAAGATCATTAAATTAATCCTTGAATTGCTGACAACACCTATGAAAGGTGATGAAAAATTTATATATTTTTTAATTAAAATTAAGAATATTAAAGCTCAGTTAGATGGTTGTAATTGTAATTTGATTCAAGATCAGTTGCTTATTTTATCATTTAATTGAATATTCATGAAAAATTTAGAAATTTTATTTCAATTTTGAATTCTAAGTATCAAACTAAGTAAGATATCTCTGACCTTACCACCTTATCTACTCTCTTGATTTAAGAAGAACAAGTAATGACTAATTTTGATTCTAAAGAGAATGCCACTCAGACACTTCTTACCTTAAATAATGTTTTTGATAACAATAAAAATTAGAAATATGATCCTAACTCTAGTAAAGACAAAAAGGGGAACAAAAAAATGATAATAAGAATCATAAACCTATATTCAATTGAAATTGTACTTTATGTGGTCAATTTGGTCATAAAAAGGAAACCTATTATAAAAATAAGGATAAAATTAACAATCAATCTTCTAAAAATAACAAAGGGAAGAAAACTAATCAAAATAAGTAGAAGAATCAAAACCCTAATCAAAATAACAATCAAGATCAGAATATTATTGCTTCATATGCTACTTTATTTAATTTAAATGAAAATGAGTGGGTTTTAGATAGTAGTGCATCAAAACATATGACATGCTTATTTGATATTTTGTATGATTCTGGAGATATCTCTACAAGAATTTACTTAGGAGATAATTCATTTTTAGAAGCAACTAAATATAGAAAAACAAATTTTTTAAATGTTATTATTAATGATATTTTATATATACATAAGACTAAAAATAATTTGCTATCTTGTTCTCAACTTATTAAAGATGATTTCATTGTAACATTGCTTAAAAGAGTTGGTCTATTAAAAATCAATATGGCTCCTTCTTTTGCATGTTTACTTTCATCTCATAATAAAAATGAATCTCAATTATGGAATGAAAGATTAGAACATGTTAATTTTATAAGTTTAAATGATATGTCTTTAAACAGTCTTATTGTTGGACTTCCTTCTATCCTCTCTCATCATGAAACTTGTGAGGCTTGCTTATATGGTAAGCAACATACTAACCCCTTTCACAAGAATCATGATGCAAATTCCTCACATCCTTTATAATTAATTCATAGTGATGTTGTAGGTTTTTAGAAGTTAATTCTCTTATGATTCATTACACACTGTTACATTTATTGATGATTATACTAAAATGATCTTGTCTTATTTCGTTAAAAAGAAATCTAATATTTTTTCTAAATTTAAAGAATTTAAATTTTATGTTGAAAATGCATTTGATTTGTCTATTAAGAGATTAATAAATAATAATGATGGTGAATATGTTAGTAAAGAGTTTGATTCTTTTTGTACTAGTTATAGTATTAAAACAGAATTAACAACTCCTTATTCCCCTCAACAAAATGGTATTATTGAAAGGAAGAATTGCACTATCATAAAAATAGCTAGAATAATATTGCAATCTAAAAATGGTCTAAGTTCTTATGGGCCAAATCCATGAACACTATTTTTCATATTCTGAATAGAGTCCTTACCAAAGCGTTTCATCTTTCTACCCTTTTATAAATGTGGTCTAAAAATAAACCTAGTGTGGCTCATCTTAGGATTTTTGGCAGTCCTACTTCTATCTTTATCCCTAAAGTTAAAAGGAAGACACTTAAACCCACTTCTTATTCTTGCATTTTTTTAAGATATGAATGTAAGACTAAAGGTTTAAGAGTATATGATCCCTCTAAATGTTAGATCATTGAGAATAAGAATGTTTTTATGCTTGAAAAATCTTTTTGTGAGCCCTTTATGGATCCTCCTAAGTGTTATTCTATTGATGAACCCAACTCTCATGTTTCTCCTTATGATGAAATGGATGCCCTTGAGGAAGTTTAACTTAGAGTTTGAGGAACCCACTGAGTTTTATGTTCACTATAAAAGACCTAAATGGATAGAATACCTAATTAAATATTATAATATTGATAATATTAATAAATTAAATAGAAGTCAACATTATTATCATGCATTAATGAGTATGTATGAATGTGAACCTCAATACTTTGAAGAAGCCATGCAAGATGATAGATGAAATGTTGCTATGCAAGCTGAATTCAATGTCTTAATTAAAAATTAGACTTGTGATCTTGTCCCTCCTCCACTTAAAAATCATATTATCAATTTTAGGTGTCTTTAGTAGATCAAATATAATTCAATTGGTAAGATTGAAAAGTTTAAAGCTAGATTAGTTGCTCACAAGTTTACTCAAAAACCCAAGATTGACTATGTTGAAACCTTTACTCCTATAGAAAAAATGAGTACTATTAGACTTCTTATTGCACTTGTAGCTCAAAATGGTTGGGTTATCACCAAATAGATGTCAAAAATACTTTTCTAAATGGTGATTTAGAAGAGTAAATATTAATGACTCAACCTAAAGGTTTTACTGACCCTAATAGAGAACATTATGTATGGAAATTAAATAAATATTTATATAGTTTAAAACAAGCTCCTCGATCTTGGTATTCTAAGATTACTTCTTTTTTCAAAGAATTAGGTTTTTCTAATTGTTATTCAAATAATGATCTCTTTGTTAAAGTTGAAAATGATCATTTGATTCTAATTGTATTATATGTTGATGATTTATTGATCAATGGTGATCTAACTAATTTAATTCATAAATATAAGGATAAACTAAGTCAAATATTTGAAATGATTAATTTAAGTATTCTACATCATTTTTGAAGAATGACTATATTTCAGGATAAAAATTCAATTGTTGTATCACAATCTCAGTATGCACATAATCTTCTTGTTAAGTTTAACATGGTCGATTGTAGATCTACCACTACTATTAAATTTAGTATTAAAATTGATATTAAACTTTCATGTTAAAAATCTAACCCTAATTTGTATAGATATCTTATTAGAAGTTTGATTTATCTAACCATTACTAGGACATATATTTCATATGCTGTTAGTGTTTCTTCTAGATTTATGAAGGATTCTTATTTAGATTATTTTAAATTATCTAAATGTATTTTTTTTTATATCAAAGGAAAAATTAATTATGGTTTATTTTATTCTTCCATTGATAATGATAAATTATATGGTTATTGTGATGCTGACCATGATAGTCATACTTTAGATCACAAATCTATTTCTAGATATGTGTTTAAGTTTAGTGTAGGTGTTATCACTTGAAGCAACAAGAAGTAACCTACTACCTCTCTCTCTTATACAAAAGTAGAGTAAAAATGTGCTATAAAAGCTACTAAATAAGTCATGTGGTTGTAAAAGCTATTAGGATAACTTTATTTGGATGTTTCTCAAAGTACCATCCTTCATTGTGATAACCAAAGTTGTATATCTCTGGTAAACAATTTAATGCAATATCAAAAAACTAAACATATTGAAGTTCATGTGAATTTTATTTGAGAGAAAATATTCAATGGTGATATTAATCTATAGTTCTATCCTATAGATGAACAAGTGGCAGATATCTTCACAAAACCACTTGGTGCTACCAAGTTTTGTCAATTTTGTGTAATATTGACCTCTCAAAATTATCATTGAGAGGGAGTGTATGACAATGCCACTTCTTAACAGCCATGTGTTTCTTCTTATTCTATATTATTATTCTCATTTGTAAAGAATTGTAAAAACTTCATGTGAAAGTTATTTTATTTAAGTAAACATTATGTGGAAGTTTACTTGTGTAACCCAATATATTTAAAAACATAATTTGTAATGGAGGTCATTATGTTATAAAAATATCCAAATATGCTTAGCGATTATTCATGAGAAATAGTGAGATGTAATCTCACAATCATACTAACCTAAACTTACTTTCAACTAATTTATGGATTATAATTTTTTTTGTTTCAAAAGGTGACTTTTGACATGATGAAGGTTTTTAAATCCTTTAAATTTTGCACATAGTATAATTCCTTTATAGTGACTATGGCTTTTATACCCACTTAGCATTAAGGGAGAGTGTTAGAAAAATTAATTTTTAAGTGGTTATTGTTAACCCTTAGCTTACATTGGTAAGTAATTAAATAAATAATATATTATTATTTATTTATTCGAGGTGTAAACTTCAAAAAAATAAATAATCTTATTATAGTTATTTAATATTTACCAAATATTTATTAATTAGATTTATCGGGGTGGATGGATCCATTATTTTCGCAATGGTCACATCCCCTCATGAATCATTATAAATAGGGGTTTAATCTTATTTTAAAATATCTCTCAAACACAAAAATACTCAAGTATTACTGCATGTAGAAAATACTTGTTTGAGACAAACTTGTGAAGAATTTATTTGAGGAGTGAGATGAAGAAGATTTGATGTATTGGGGTTTTATTATTTCTCAATATTGAATATCACTTTACTAGTTTTTTTACTTCTTTGAGGTTTTTCCTAGGATAAATACCTATGTTGTGTTTTATTGATTTAGGTTCATTATGTTATGTTTTTATCCTTAAATCTCTTCTAGATATGTGCTTATTACATTTATATATTTAACACTTTTGAAAAGAATTTATTTCATTTGATTAAGTACTTTAATTTATATTATGAAACCTTTTTTATCAACAACTTTATCAACATTAATTTATTTTAAAATGTGGATTGATAGCCTCTAATGAAGTCTCATACTTCTTGGATCTAGATTTCTAGGCAAACCACCCACCTACCTAACTAATAAACCATTTCTTTGAGTGATTTCTTATCTACAAGTCATTCATCCCAAAAAAAAGAGGAGTATCTAAAACCATCTAGATCACAGAGTGTAAATCAAATCCAAGTTATACTAACCTCAACCTTCTTTCAAGTTTTACTTGATGAGGCTAAGATATGCCCAATAAATGTATAATAAATGACCTCATCTTACTCTCTCTTTCTATTAAATTTGATTACATTTTGTAACTTTTATTTTGATCTGAGATGAGTTAGGATGTGATTATCCATCTTTTGTTGATTGTGATTCTAACATTTTAAAAGACCTGTAATTCCTAACAAGTGTGTTGGAAAATTCTAGTTTTGCAATAAAATAGGTCATCATCAGGATAAAAAACAAATATGAAGTGGATTGCATATTTTTGGAAGCATTGGACTCAATTCAGATTAGTTCCAGAACCTACATAATCTATTCTGATATCATCATAGTTAGTTTTGAAACCTGCATAATCTATTCTGAAACCATCATAGTTAGTTCTAAAACTCCACCATACTATTTCAAGTTGTCACATTTTTAGACTTAGCTCTGGAACTCTATATTTAGCTCCGATACTCCTATAGATAAGCTCTAGAACTTTTGTGGCTAGATATGGAACTGATGAGGATCTATTCCAAATGGCTAGTGATCTGTCTAATCAATGATCCCATTAAATTAGGAACAGATCCCCAATTTTTTGAAATTGCAAAATCAAAACATTTATCACATAGCTGGACATCTAGCTACATCTTGATTCAACATCTATTCTGGGCATGATTTAGTTCCATTGTATCTATGAAATAGTTACAACCATCAAAACATATATATATATATATATATATATATATATATATACATACCTAGGAATTTAGTAAAAAAGAGAGATAGATATAGAATATAGAAGATAGAGAAAATCATTAAAGAATAGAGAGATAAAGGATAGATCAGTACATTTGTAATAAAGAACATATTATCAATGAAAGAGACATTTTTATTTTGAAAGCAAATTAAATTATTCAAATCCTGTTCTAGGCAGAGCAAGGGCCCACTCCTCCAAAGAACCCAGATCTTCATTTTTGTTGATATTTATATTTATATTCACAAAATTAAATAGGTAACTTTGTTAAATTTATAAATGCTTCCAACTCCTTAAAGTTAAGATTTGCTGTAAATTTGTTCCTGCAGGTGTTTTAGATTAGTTTTTTATTTTTGCAACATGTGTTTGTTTCCAACAATATATTTCATTTCTGCAACATGTGTTTGTTTCCAGTAATCTTTTTCATTTCTATAATGTGTGTTTGTTTCCAGCAATAAATTACATTTCTACAACATGTGTTTATTTCTAGCAAAATCTATTTCATTTTTTCAATGTGTGTTTATTTCCAGTAGATTTGCATAGTTTGATTCCAATAAGGTTTTAACCAAGAAATCCTTAAGACATTAAAAACCCCCCCCCAAAAAAAAAATATGAATACCTCCATTCAATTACTAAATCACTATGATTATTCTTATTGCACATAGCTTTAGACACAACAGTTGATTAAATGAAGGGGATGACGACACCCATTATTTTTGGCACCGTTACCAGGGATCACTAGTTGGAATTTTTTAATTAGGTGTCAACAAGAGAAATAATCACTCATTTAGTAATTAAAGAAAATTTCCCTAATTTATGAGTAGACCAGTTAGGCAACCTCAGAGAAGGATTAATCTAGCCTTAAGGGATATAGTCAAATAAGAAATTTAAAAACTATTACAAGTAGGTTTTATCTACCCTATCTCAGATAGCCAGTGGGTTTCTCCTCTTATAATTATCCCTAAAAAGAATGAAAAATGGAGAATTTGTGTTGACTATAGAGAACTAAACAAAGCCAACCTAAGAGATTATTTTCCCTTACCATTCATAGATCAAGTCTTAGACAACCTTTTAGGTAAACAATACTTTTCCTTCTTGGATGGATTTAGTGGATACAATCAAATCAGATTTGTTGCTAAGGATCAGGATAAAACTACATTTACTTGTCCATGGGGTACCTTTGCTTACAGGGTATTTCCATTTGGACTATGTAATGCTCTAATAACCTTTCAAAGAGTTGTATTAGCAATTTTTGTAGGCCTAACAAATGACTATGTGGAGGTATACATGGATGACTTTATTGTGTATGGAGATACATTTGATGATGCCTTAAAAAATTTGGACAGAGTATTAACAAGATGTGAACAACATCACTTGTCTCTTAGTCATGAGAAATGTTTGATGATGGTTGATTAAGGGATCATATTAGGGCACCATATTTAAAAAAGAGGAATTCAGGTTGACCAAAATAAAATCAAGATTATTTTAGACTTGCTTATTCCTCAAACTTCCACATATATCAAATCATTCTTATGACATGCTGGATACTATATTGCATTTTATCAAGGATTTTAGTAAAATTTCTGCCCCCATAATTAAATTTCTTACCCAAGGACTGTGAATTTCTTTGGGATGAATAGTGTTAACATGCTTTTGAAGAAATTAAAGAGAAATTAGTAACTACCCCAATATTACAAGGACCTAATTGGGAGAAACCTTTTCACATCCAAACTGATGCCTCAAATACCTCAATTGGTGTAGTTTTGGGATAGAGAGATGAAGGAAGAATGTATGTTATTTACTATCTCAGTAAAAATCTTAATCCCACTGAAATAAATTACACTACCACTGGAAATTTTTTTTTGACTGTGATCTATGCAATCAATAAATTTAGACATTACATTACAGGGTACAAAATATTTGTACATACAATCACTCAGTAATTAAATATTTAATGAACAAACCAATGGTTGGAGGTAGAATAATTAGATGGTCATTACTTCTAAAAAAAATTGATATTACCATTGTGGGCAATCCAGACAAATCTAATGTGGTGGCTGATTTTTGGTCAAGATTGACTAGTACAGGGGAGCAAGATCTAGTCAAGGATAATTTTTTAGAAGAACAATTGTTTGTTATTTTAGCTAACATACCATGGTTTGCTGACATGGTAAATTATCTTTCAATAGAGAAGTTTCCTCCTTATTTCACTAAAAAACAAATAAAAAAATTAATCAAAACCAGTGCACAGTTCAAATGGTTAAATGGAATGCTATTTAAATGTGGTCCTGATTTGGTTTTACATAGGTGTGTAAGAGAAGAAGAAATTTTTGACATCCTCCAGGCATGTCATGATGAACCAATTGGAGGACACTATTTAGTGAAACTAATAGCTCACAAGATACTTGGCACTGGTTACTATTAGCCATCTCTGTACAAAGATGTGAAGAGATATATCAAGTGGTGTGATCCTTGTCAAAGGATGGGACAGCTAACCATTACCAATGAAATTACTCTTCAACCACAAGTAGTAATTGAAATATTTAAGAGATGGAGATTGGATTTTATTGGACCTTTTAATCCTCCTTCACAAGGAAAAGAGCATATTCTTGTGTGTATTGATTATGTAACAAAATGGGCAGAAGTGCAGGCTTTAACAAATGCCACTGAAGTAGTTGCTGATTTCCTTTGGCAAAGAATTATGGTAAAGTTTGGAGCACCAAGAAGATTAGTTATATACCAGGGACCAAAATTTATGTACAATATGATACAGGCTTTCATAATGCATTATCAGATCAATCATAGGAAGTCATCTCCCTATCACCCGTAATCAAATGGACAAGTTGAAGTAACAAATAGAGAATTAGAAAACATCTTCAGTAAAATAATTGAAGCCTAAAGAAGAGATTGGGTAAAAAGACTACCTAAAGCTGTCTAGGCTTACAATACAACTTGGAAAACTACAATAGGGTTTTCATCATATGAGTTAGTCTATGGGAAAAAGTCCTTGTTGCCTATTGAGATTGAACTACAGATATTGAGGATAACAGCTAAGGTGGGAATTGAATTGGATATAGCTCAAAAGGAGTGAATCCTTGAAATCAATGAATTAGATGAATAAAAAATGGAAGCACTTCACTAGACAAAGATAATCCAAGGTCAAAGGAAGTAATGGCATGATTCACATATCAAGGAAAGATAATTAAAAGTAGGAGACTAGGCATTGCTATTTGATTCTAAGTACCAACAATTCAAAGTTATATTAAGAACCAAATGGTTGGGACCTTATCAGATCAAGTAGATATTTGACAATGGTTCTATCTAGTTACTTCCCATTGATGGTAGCAGAAGAATACTCTTGGTCAATGGACACAGGCTAAAACTTTATAGGAAGCCTCTTACTAAGGATGAATTCTTGAAGCAGATTGAAGCAAACAAAGAATTTGATCATATGGAAGAACCCAGTTCTTTCAAAATTATCAAATAATCAGATAAAAAGATCTAAAATAAAGGGATGAGAATGAAAACTAGTAAATGACATTCTCTTCCCAAATAAAACATAAAAAATTAGAGATTAATTGAAAATCAGTGATGGCGGTTGATCTTCTCAAATAAATGGCTAATTCAAATAAAACTTTTTTGAATTCTAACTATTTTCTAACCATTTTTTAGGGATGATGTGTCAGCATGACATAGGGATTACATCATCAAGGATGGTAATTATGTTTTTAACTTGTTAAAGGTTAAATGGAAAGTTTGCATGTGTGATTAGACTTGATTTAGAAAGATTAGTATGATGAGTCATCTATTATACATCATGGTTAAATGTGAAAAATAATGAGAAGGATATTGATGATGGAATGAGTTGGCAGATAACCATAAATAACCATTATTATGATTGAATTAACTAAATTTGCTAGTTCCATAGCTAAAATTGGTAAGTTCCATAGTTGAGTACAGTAATTTCGCAATCGAATTCACCAAATCAACAACCAAATCTGCTAGTTTCATAGCCAAAATCATCAGTTTTACTAATACGAGAAGCAATTTTTAGCTAACTAGTGAAAGATTCAAATAAGATTAAATCATGAAAATCAAAAATAAGTTAGAACCAGATAATTATACCCAACTCCTTGCAGAATTAACAAACCAATTCATAGCCAAGAATGAGGAATTAGAAGAAATTAAAAGGAAACTAATGGAGAAGAAGGAAAAATGTACAATACAGACCTCTATGTCAACAGTCTCTACATAGACTAAATTGACTTATCTGCCACTCAAGTAGTTATGGGATGACACATGCAGAGAATTGAGTGAAATCAAAGTATCCAATACAAACTTGAAAGGCAAACTAGCGGAAGAAGAAAAAGCAAGGAAGGAATGGGAAGACAAATTTTATAAGGAGGAAAGTGATAAGTATAAATGTCTTGTGAAAATACAAATAGTTTATATGATGAGTGAGAAGCTACTTGCATGTAGAAGACCTTCTCCTATTTATAACATGTTTTTGGAGGAACAATTTATTCGTTGGTAGTTGGCAAGGATAGCATGTGGCCTTCCACATGAAATAAAAGATGAAATTGATTTCTTAGCTGCCTACTCCTTAGATAATACAGAAAAGAAAAACATTCTTTGTGAATTCTACCTTTGCAATTTTATGTTAGAAAGAAATATAGGTTTTATGATCAATTTTTATGTAGGAGAAAGCCAGCTTAACACATTTGTCTTTGTTCTTCAAAATTAGATTACATGGAAAGAAAGGGAGTCAGAGCATTGGTAAAAGGCTAGTTCATACCATATTTGTATGATAATTCATTATGGTAATCCTCTCACCTTTGCTAAATATTTCCAATCCCATGCATTTAATGATAAATTTAAGGGACCTTATCTTTTCAATTTATAACAAAGCATGGATGTCTTCACCTCTTATGAAAGGGCAAATTTTGATAATATCTATGATGCATGTTTAAAAAGATGGGAATTTATCCTGGTGGGATTGAAAAGAAGGGAATTAATATCCCCTTAAAATTTGATTTAGATTTTAGAAAGGGTAAAAGCTTTATGCACAATAATTCCCTAGATCAATGAAACTCCCCTGAACATATAAATAGGAATGCAGACAAGGCCACCTCTACTTCTCACCCCCATATCTCTTTGGAAAAATAGAGAACCTCAACATCCCACTCAATTTGAGGAATGGAAAATAAAAGTAGAAGCAAGAATAGGGTATAATACTTCTGAATCAAAGCATTGGGACATTCAGTTCCAACCATTTGATCTAAGTAATCAAATGGAATGCTGGATATACAATCCTGAATTTGAAGAGTGAAGTTCGTAAAGGGACTTACAAACAAGTATGGGGGAAGTGATGAGGCTAGGATATGCCCAACAAATGTATAATAAATGACCTCATCTTACTCTCTCTTTTTATTAAGTTTGATTGCATTTTGTAACTTTTATTTTGATCTGAGATGAGTTAGGATGTGATTATCCATCTTTTGTTGATTATGATTCCAACGTTTTAAAAGACCTATAATTCCTAATAAGTGTATTGGAAAATTCTAGTTTTATAATAAAATAGGTCATCGTTAGGCTAAAGAACAAATATGAATTGGATTGCATGTTTTTGGAAGCATTGGACTCAATTCAGATTAGTTTTAGAACCTATAGAATCTGTTTTGAAATCATCACAATTAGTTCTAAAACCTGTAGAATCTATTCTAGAACCATCATAGTTAGTTTTGAAACTCCACCATACTATTTCAAGTTATCACATTTTTAGACTTAGCTCTAGAACTCTATATTTAGCTCTGGTACTCCTATAGATGAGCTCTGGGACTTTTGTGGCTAGATATGGAATTGATGAGTGTCTATTCCAAACGGCCGATGATCTGTTAGATCAATGATCCCATTAAATCAGGAATAGATTCTTGATTTTATGAAATTATGGAATCAAGAAATTTATCACATAGCTGGACATCTAGCCACATCTTGATTCAACATCTATTCTAGGCATGATTCAATTCCATCGTATCTATGAAATAGTTACAACCATCAAAGCATCTATATATACAGACCTGAGAATTTAGTAAAAAAGAGAGATAGATATAGAATATAGAAGTTAGAGAAAATCATTGAAGAATAGAGATTAAAGGATAGATTAGTACATTTGTAATACAAAACATTTTATCAATGAAATAGCCATTTCTATTTTGAAAGCAAATTAAATTATTCAAATCCTGTTCTAGGTGGAGCAAGGGTCCACTCCTCCAAAGAACCAGGATCTTCATTTTTGTTGGTATATATATATTCTATTCAAAAAAGTAATTAGGTAACTCTATTAAATTTATAAATGCTTCCAACTCCTTAAAGTTAAGATTTGTTGTAAATTTGTTCCTGTAGGAGTTTTAGATTAAATTTTCATTTCTGCAATGTGTGTTTGTTTCTAGCAATCTATTTCATTTCTTCAACGTGTGTTTGTTTCCAACAATCTATTTCATTTCTGTAATGTGTGTTTGTTTCCAATAATCAATTTCATTTCTACAACATGTGTTTATTTCCAACAATCTATTTCATTTCTGCAATGTGTGTTTATTTCTAGTAGATTTGCATAGTTTGATTCCAATAAGGTTTTAACCAATAAATCCTTAAGACATTAAAAACCCCCCAAAACAAAAAAAAATACAAATACCTCCATTCAATCACTAAATCAATATGATTCTTCTTATTGCATATAGCTTTAGACACAACCCTGATTAAATATGACATCAACAGAAAGTTGATTAAATGAAGGGGATGATGACACCCATCATTACTCTTTCTTCCAAGAACATAAACAAAATTTATGTGAAATATTTTGTCACACCTGGTGGGAACTAGTTACATCTAAGTCCTTATTTTATGCTCATTTAAATGAAATCAAAATTTATTTTAGGCTTAAAATTAACCTTTCATACATTGTTTGCTTACATAATTAACTCACATAGCTTAATTAATCAAGTAAATCAACCATAGCCTCACTTTTTTGAACACATAGAACAAACCACTTACACCAAAAAAAACATCATAACACTTGACATAAGGCATGAATAATGTTTCATCTCTTAGTGGAAACTTTCACCCATTGGCTATCCCACTTGGATGTCATTACCAAGGGGAAAAACCAAAATTTAGCTCTCTAGTTGAGTATAATCTCTGAAAATTGGTATATATTGGCTAAGAACCTAACACCCTTATCACTGTGATGTGTGAAGTGAGGAGGTAGGCCCCAATATCAAGCCATACACTGATTTCCAATATAGATCTCTTTGAGAGCCTAAAATACCTAAAACCAACCATATATTTCTTATATAGTACTTGTTTCAAAATCAAGTTGAGTCACACAATTCTTAAAGCTTAAAACATAAGCCACAAGAGAGACTAAAAATAACCTTAAGATTTAAGGTGCTTTAGTGTGTGTTTTATCTCTTTGATTTTTTTTTGTCTTTTTTTTTGTTTGAGTTGTGAATTATCTAACCCGCCTTGGAAAAACCTTCTACCATCTTACCTTCACCCACCTCATCTCCATTGCCTTATTTAATGGGGAGCACTCTATTTTTTCTAGGAGATCCCAACTTTGTTAAACTCTTAGAAGATAACCCTCTTGCTTTAGGATGTTACCTTACATCAAGAGCCACGTTTTCACCCAACCTCACCTAAAACCAACCCAAATTCACCTAAAACCAACCCAACCTTACCTAAAATCATCCTAACCTCACCTACAACTAACCCAACCTCACCCATAATGAACCTAACCTTACTTATAACCAACCTAATTTCACCTATAACCAAACCAAACTTAACTATAACCAATCAAATCTTAACTAGAACCAACCAATAACCTCTCAACAACTATTTGATCATCATCATAACCAACTAGTGACTTATCAATGCCTATTTGACCATTGTCATAACCTATCCCAACCTTAACTGGATCAACCTCATCAATCTTTGGGATACCTATCTCAACCATCATATCAACTACCTAAACCTTATCAAACTTTTTATTATCTATCCCAACCATCATATCAATTTTATAAACCCCCTTTGTGGTAACACTCTTTATCTCAAAAGGTCTATCCTCTCAACCATCAACCAAAATTTTAAAAACAACCTTATCAAATCCAACCAACAACTATCAATGCACCTTATCAACCTTACCCAACCTCTTAAAATGACCTACCTTATCAACCTTACCTACCTTATCGACCTTACCCAACCTCTCAAACCAACCTATCTTATCAACCTTACCTACCTTATCAACTCAACCAACCTCACCAAATCAAACCAATAACTATCAACCAAAGTTTTTCAACCCATCAACCTTATCAATCACACCCAACCCATCAAGTCACTCAAAATTATCAAATCAATCGAGCTTAGTCAACCAACCAACTTCATCAAACCAACCAATTAGCTCA
Source organism: Torreya grandis (assembly GCA_037957365.1). Classification (NCBI taxonomy): domain Eukaryota; kingdom Viridiplantae; phylum Streptophyta; class Pinopsida; order Cupressales; family Taxaceae; genus Torreya; species Torreya grandis. The sequence continues at coordinate 947,498 of JARHVA010001571.1, forward strand.
CCACCTCAAGACCCATTGGTGCACCCTCTTCTTAGGAAATATACCCCACTAGTGGAATCATATGCCTCAATCCTTGGTAAACTCTTGAAAGCTTCTATCATTATACTTACTCCAATCAAACCCATAAATCATTCTCTCCCATGACCCATTTGGTATATAGAGAATGAATTTTATGCTTATCATCACACAAATAGAAATGTAGTAGATATATGTGGGTCTTTTAAGATGTTTTTCCAAAACCTTATTGATCAAAAAGAGGTTTAAAAGGATATTCTCCGTATTCCCCCTAACCTAACCTTGAATATCATCAGGGAATCCATCATCAAACATATTTATTTACTCATTTTTTTTCAAACCCATGAACAAAGACCTCAACACAATGAGGCCCCTTCATTATATTTGGTCCTTAGTGATCCTGTAACTAAGGAAATCATAATTGAAACCCCAACAAATCCACTTATTGACTAAGTACAACATTTTCAATTTTTTTTGAAATCATCACTAAGGAAGAATCAACCCTAACCAATCCACTTGTTTACCAAGTATAACCTTCTCAACTTTCCTTTAAAACCAAAATTAAGTAAATCAACCCACCTCTTTGACTTCCCCTTTTAGTGGATTAACCTCAAATCAAACTACCTCTTCCACTTTCTCAAAAGGTGGAATCACCCCCAATAATCATACATATTCCACCTACCCTTTTTTTGGACCCAATCAAAGCTACCTTACCCTTTCCACTTCCTATTTTAGTGGATAAAACATAAAACTAAACCAACCTACCTCTTTCACCTCCCATTTTTTTAGAGCCAATCCAAAACACCTCACCTATAACTAATCCAACCTCACCCAAATCAACCCAACCCCAACCTCAAATAAAACAAAACCCCCATTCAATTCCTCTATAACCTTCTCATTTTCATCTATCTAATGACATTGTCTTTGATTCCATTCCCTTTTGAATAAATTCAAATCTTTGTCACCTTACCTTACCAAACAAACAAACAAACCTAACCAACAAACTAAATCAACCACCCATAATATCTCCACCAACCAATCAAACCAACCTCTAAACCAACTCAATCAACCATGATAAACCACCTTTTAACCCAACCATCATCAACTTATCTATCAACCCAAACCAAAATCAACCCATCATTTGAGATTTTTGAGTTTTGATCATCATTTCATCCAAGCTACCCATACCTCACCTAAGCTCCCTCATTGGGACAACTAGATGTTCTTATCCAGCCAATATTTATTTAAAGCTAATTTTCCCAACATCATTTCTAAACCCCAACCCTACCCAAATCCAACACAACAATGTTTACCTCACCATAGCACCATAAGGGAGATCTCACTTGAACCACCACCTACAACTTGAACTTCATACTAACAACTAACAACTAACAACTAACAACTAACAACTAACAACTAAAAACACATGGGAGGCAAATGAGGTCATCTTTATCCTTCCTAAATCCTCTTTACTAACCAACCTCTTTACATGGGAATCTTTTTCCTACCTCAAAATTCATGGATCTTCCTCCAAAATATTTGACCAAGTAACAACCTAAACATTAACCAATAACCAAACCTTAACATTTTGCCTACCAACTTTAACTAATGACCAAAAAAACCCTTGACACTTATGCCTCAACCTATACCTATCCTAACACTAGACCAACCTTAAATTTAACCAAACATTGACCTTGACCAACCTTTTATCAATAACCCAAATCAACCCAAACCAAAACTTAAACCATAAAAAGCCACCCTTAAGCCTAAAATCCAACTCAAAGCATAACTATCATCACTTAACCAACCTTTCCTCTTGTTTTTTCAACCATCCATGAAAGGAGCAACTGGGGGAGTTTTCCCTCTAAGAGGCTTTATTTATTTATCAACCCAAAACCTTGCCTTCAAAAAATGACCAAACCAACCCTTGGTATTTTTTTACCTCAACCTACACCTAACCTTGACCTTAACCCATATTTTTACCCCTAAGCTAAGAAAACCTTCAACTTTAACCATTCTGCTTAGGCCTCTTTTAGTATTTAAACCTTGTAACCTTACCTTTTCACCCAACTACCCAATCAACCTAGCAACCTAAACCTACCTAACCAAACCAAAAACTAATCAACATTGTAATCCAACTAATGCTTAATAACTATCACCTAACCAACCTTACCTTTGACCATTCTTAATCCATAATTCTCTTTTCCATGTCTAATCTAGTGTTAAAAATTAATTGTAGGACATTTTCTCCCCTGATTGGCTCAGATTGTTTACATGTAAGTATGGATATAGGGCATATTAGAACCTAAGCCCCTCAATGCTTCACATTCTTTCCATGTTCTTTTGTTAAACCAAGTTCTTAGTCATATTTTATCTAACTTAAACTCATAACTTATTTTCAACCACTTTTATCTCCTTATTTTAAAGACAACCAATTAAAATAGGATCATGTGATTATCCATCATAACCTTAGCCTAATCCTAAGAATGAGTAGCATAGCTCTATCTATGACATGATTTTCATGGTACTTTTCAACCTTTATAGGATGGATCCCCATGGTCATTATCACTTAAACTTATTTTATTCATCAACAACCTTCTTGTGTTATGGTTTTGACTCCATAAAGGAAATACTTCAAACCTATATAGATTTTCCATGTCTAAACTATCATGACATTCAATTTGGGATATCAAATATCACTTGGGGAAAAAAAATCTATCATTGTAGACTTCTCCCCTAATGGACAACTGCCAAAAAATATTAAAAGTTTATTAAAAGATATTGATCCCTTGAAGGATAGTTATCACATCTAAACAAATCCAAAGCTTAGACCATTCCCTTAAGTATGGATAAAATAAACATTTTTCAAGAAAGTAAACACCTATAAGCTTTTTACATCGATCAGCTTTCCAAAAGCATCAACTTAAAGAAATAAATAGACCTCAAGTAAAAATTCAAAAAAAAAACAATCCTAAAGAAAGCTTCCATAACTTTCACACAACATTTTAAGACTTCCAACATCGATCAATCTATACCAAACTTAGAACATGGACTCATATATAGTGGTTCCTAGGTCAGCTATAGAAGGGGCAAGCCATCCCCACAAGAAGGTTACACTACCATCCATTTACTTATTTCATTCATATTCCCTTATTACCCTCTATAAATCAAGGGATTTTAAGCTTATTTGACAATACTTGATCAAGTTACTTCTTTTAACCAATGAAATAACACCAATCTAATACATGAAAGGGGCTTATGTTCTTAAACCCACCCATCTTGCTATTTTTGTCTATGCCAATAAGAGTATTTTAGCCTCTTAATTTCATGATAACTTATGAAGGCATATGTATTCCCCTCTTGGATTCATTGAAACAATAACCAACCAACCAACCAACCAACTAGCTAGCCAACCTACCAACCTACCAACTATGTACCCATTGGAGAGAACCTTCTCCACCAAACTAACCAACCAAACAACCACATACCAATTAGAGAGCACCTTATTCTCTACCACTAAACCAAACCAATTAACCTCAACTTGGTCATTTTAACCCACCTTTTCCACTTTTTGTGACCCAACTTTTCCTTGGTCAATTTTGATCCCATCATTTACCTTTCCATTTTTTTGATGAACTTATACTACTTGTGCACACCAACCATTTATGTGCTTCAAAGCATGACCATTTATGGTCCTAACACTTACAACCATTTTTATCTTTTTAGGATCACATCCTACCTTGTATACCTATGAATACATTAACATTACCTATAAGACTTGAGTTTATAGGAGTAACCCATATCAATTGTGCCTAATGTTATGGCCTAGTTACCCTATCACTTATCTTCTTAGTACCAAACTTATTTTACCACCTAAACCCAACTATTCAAGCATTATATATTAACATTCTCCACCAACCATAACCAACCACATTACCTCATCATGGATCCTTCTAACCTGACTAGTGCATGTTTTGTGATGACCTTATTTTGGTCATTTTGACTACACTAATTTTATTTCCAAGTTCAACATTTTGAAATTACATTACCTTTTACACACCCAACCAATTTTTGTTTTCATGAGAGCACTTCCTACCTTAGATACCCATGAAAACACTAACCTTATATATGATACTTGAGTTTACTAGTGTAACCCAACTGTCACATATGGTCATGTGGTCTACTTGTCACTTGTACTTCTAGTACTAACCTTATTTTTACCAACCATGATAACCTATTCAATGCATGATATTGGATATTTCACTTCATCACACCTTGTGCTAATGTATATGCTTTAGTACCTAATTTATCATCCACTTATTCACCAACTTACCCACTTATCAAACCCACACCTAATTCTATTTCACCTCATCATTTCTTAGTTTGAGGGGGAACACTTCCTCCCATAGTCAAGGCAACCTAACCTCTGACCTGCAATCCATTTTTATTTTGAAGCTTTCTGATACAAACTACATAACAAAAAGGGGAAAAATATAGACACTATAAAACTACACATAATGGTTCTAGTTGTCTAACTAACCCCTTAGACCCCCTTAGAACTATCCCATAACTTTTTGATTATAAACTTTAGTCAAGTTAGTTGACTAGCTAAACTAACTAACTAGCCTACCCTTGACTGAACTTAGCCTTCACCCTCCATTTTCAATGGTCACCCTAACCATTGAAGGTCACCCTGACCACTAATGATTAGGCTTGACCATTGATGGTCAAGTTTTCACCACTTAAACACTTAAACTCTAAGTCAACTACAACTTACTTTTTTATTTTTATTTATCTATTCCACATGTAGATCAATGCATGCTGGCACTAAAAATAAACAACCACTTTAAACCTTTTATTAAAATGATTATTTTACCTCCCTTTTATTCCTATAAAAAGAGAGGAGGAGGAGTTGACAGGGATTCAGATCAATAATCATCATTAGAACTTCTTGGGCAAGAGATAAGAGCTTCTTATGCATGTATTATTTTAGCTTATAGCATACCAACTCTAGGACTTCTTGAATAAATTAACTATTAACCATAAGCTAAGTATATTATTCTCATTTTAAGTTTTATTTATTTAATTTTAATAGTTCTACAACTCTATATATTAACTCTTCCACTAAAACATCCTCTGGCCATTCTCAACCACCTAAGTACTAAACATTTACCCTTGATACCTCTGAGGCTCTCTCTTTCCCTCATGACCCTTAACAAACCTCTAAAAACCTATTAAACCTTTCTATAACCAAAACATAACCTATTCAATGGTTAGCTTGACCATTGATGGTCAGCCTGACCATTGATGATCACCTTGACCATCGATGGTCACCCTGACCATCAAAGGTCACCCTAACCATTGACGGTCATATCCAACCATTGATGGTCATTATGTAGATCACTTATATCTAAAATAACAAGCTCATACCACCTCTCAACTAAAACCCTATTTTCTTGACCTCTATCACTACATAGACCAAAAATAATACACTAACCACACCTAAACCTACTTTTTATAGTTTAGCATTTCTTTTAATGTTATTTTGTTAAAATAAACATTTATTTTGAAAACAATTTATTTACTTTGCTTAAATACTTTCATTTATGTTATGCAACCTCTTTTATCAATAAATTTATCAACATTAAGTTGTTGTAAAAGGTGGATTGATATCCTCTAAGGAAGTTTCATACTTCTTGGATCTAGTTTGCTAGGCAATCCACTGACCTACCTAACTAATCAAATTTTTCTTTGAGTGCTTTCTTATCTATAGGTCATTCCTCCTAAGACAAAGAGGAGTATCTACAACCATTTGGATCATAGAGCATAAACCAAATCCAAGTTCTATTAACCTTATCCTTCTTACAAGTTTTACTATTTATTCCAAGAACATAAGTAAAATTTATGTGAAATAATAAGACTTTGTGTAGATTTTAGATATCTTAATAAGGTGTCACTCAAATATCACTATCCCTTACCTTCCATGGAACAAATTTTGCAAGTTGTTTTAGGTTCTCAAATTTTCTCACTACTATATGGATATTATGGTTATAATCAGATTTTAGTGAATGAAGATGATCAATTCAATACAACATTCACTATAAAATGGGGGACTATTGCTTATAGGAAGATGCCCTTTGGTTGTTAAAATGTTGGTGCCACCTTCTAAAGGGTAATGAACATGGATTTTAAAGGTCTAATCAATGAGATGTAATTAGCATATCTAGATGACATAACCGTGTTCTCCAAGGATGAAAATGAGCATATGAAACACCTAAGGCAAGTGTTTGAAAGGTGCAAGTAGTATAGAGTATATATAAACCCCAAAAAGTTCATCTTTGTTGTCCATGAAGGTAGGCTCCAAGGACAAATTATTTCCAAGGATGGTATAACTATTGAACCTAAAAGGCTAGAGGCTATTCTAGGCCTATCATTGCCCTTACATAATAAAGGACTCCATAGTTTTTGAGGTAAGATAAACATTGTGAGAAGGTTCACACTTATTTTTGCATCTTTGGTGAATCTTATCATAGCCATGATCAAGAAGAATCAAGTTTTATCTTAGACTAAAGAGGGTAAGATCAGCTTTGAATCCATCAAACAAGAAATTACACAAGATCCCACTCTTATAAACCCTGATTTTACTAAAGATTTCATGTTTTATTCATTTACCAACCTTTATACTATCTCATCTATGCTAATGCAAAATAATAATAAAGGTGTGGAATAACCAATTGTATTCTTTAGTCAAGTTTTGGAAGACTATGAGGTTAAGTATATAGTTGTGGAGAAATAAATCATTATTATTGTAAAAGGGCTATAGAAATTAAGGCATATGGTTTCAAACAATAGGATTCACATCATGGTCTCTCATCCTAGCACTAAAGAGTTCCTTTTGAGAAAAGACCTCAGTGAAAATAGGTTAGGGTGGATTACAAAGGTAATGTAATATGATGTTGACATCAAAGTGACAAATTTAATAAGAGGTAAGGGTCTTTTTGAACATTTAGCTTTAGACCTCTATGAGCCAAAAGAAGAAGCTTTGGTCAATCATGATTGCTCCCAACCAACTGATCCCATGACTCTAAGAATTTGGACATAAGATATCATTATATTTATTCAAAGTGGTGAGTAACCTAATGGTTTAAGTAGACCAAAAAGAAGGTATTTCATATTTCAAGTTATCCCTTATTATCTTGTAGATGGTATACTTTTTATAAAAGATACTAATGGTGTACCATTGAGATGCATTGACAATGACCATTTTTTTGGAGTTTTGATTGAAAAGTTTCATAATAGAATAATATGGGGTCATTTCTCCCTAAAAACCATAGATACCAAGATCATGAGGGAAGGATATTATTGTCCTAACATCTTCAAACATTATTATGCTTGGGTGAGAAGGTGTGTACAATGTGCTTTATTTGTAGGAAAATATAAGTTTGTTATTCTCCCTTTGAGGCCTATTCAAGTAGATCAACCCTTTATGTAATGGGTTCTTGAATTCATTGGTATGATACATCCTCCATCAAGTGCTAGTCAAAAATGGATACTCACAACAATTGATCACTTCAAAATATGGGTTAAAGTAGTTGCATTAAAGGAGGCAAATGAAATTGATATCTTGGAGTTATATGAGAACACTAAAATAAGGTTTAGAACTCATTCTACCATAATTTTAGATAATTCACTTGATTTCATGGGTGATAAAATAACTTATTGGGCAAGTAGTAATGGCATATACATCATCCAACTATTACCCTCAAGGTTACAGGTTGGTTGAGTCTACTAACAAGAATCTAATTAGAATCATTAAGAAAACCTTGGAGGAAAATCAAAGAGCTTGGCACACTAAATTGAAGATAACCATATGGGCTGATATAATAACTCTTAAGAGTTCAATAGGAAACTATCCTTTTGTTCTTGTCTAATTAGTTAGATTTTCTTGAAAACACTCCAATAGAGGTGAGGTTGATAGAGTTGATGGAGCTACAACAGACTAGATTCAATGCTCACAAATCTATGGAAAATCATCAAATTTTAATGAAGAGGTCCTTTGTTAGGAAATTAACTCCAAGAGTCTTCCAACAAGGTGACATAGTATTACAGTGGAATGAAGATATAGCAAAGCTAAAAAGACATACCAAAATTGACACTTTATGAAGTGGGCCATACATCATCATCAAATGAAAGTAAAACAACTCATTTTAATTATCAAGAATGAATGGGGAATATTTTCTTGGCCCTATAAATGGGATCCACTTAAAGTCCTACTATTGATGAGATTAAGGTTAGTTATGTACATACTAGGGTTGGTGCATGTCTTTTCTTTTGTTGTGTGTGTTTTCCCTAAGTGTTCTTAAGAACACATGTGTGTTTCTTTAGTTTGTTGTTTTATGTGTCTTGTTTTATATTTTTTTGTGTGGTTTAAAATGCAATTTAGTGTCTAATAAATGTATAGGTTACTCCATATCCCAATGGATAGGAGTACGCTATTGGTCTTTGGCATAGCTGGGTTGCCACCCCTAGGAAATCATCAAGAATATTGACTATTTTGACCACAAGTCAAAATAGGTCACCCCCTATAGTTAAAAAATTTATATAGGGGTTTTATAAGGTGTAATAGGGTGTACCATGGTCCTTGTGAGGTTATTTAATGTGTCATTAGCTTTGTCATATTCATTTTTAGTCATATGTCATCCTAAGGCCACTTTTGAGTAATTTACTAGACTTGTATGATTTACCATAGAATAAAAGTGTTCCAAAGTGTCTTTCAACATCACAAATGTCATATTATTTTTATATATGATAGTCATAATTGTAAATTTGTAGGTGTTATGCTAGAACAAGAAAATTAGGTAGTTAAAGGAAGTTTTGGGTAGTTGTATAGCTTGTACATAATATTTGACACATGTGGAAGGATTTAGAGTGACCCTTCAAGTCCCATAAAATTAGCTCCATTATTGATCATTTTTATAATCTCCAAATTGGCATAAAATCATTCTACTTCTCCATTACTCTCCTTTGCATGTAAAAGCGGTCAACCAATTTTCGTTTAATACAGACAACATGAGATGAATTGGGTCAAATGCTTATAAGGGATTATATTAATATTTCTCCAATAAAATTTAATAGCAAGAGTTACAATTTTGGTATACCAAGATTTATAAACCATTATTTAGAGTGCTAGTGACTCATTTTACATACACATCCCCATACCCTTTAGTTTCCTCCTCTGTTTAAATTGGTCCATACAAACTAGTTATTGTACATGATTATTAAGAGAATGACCATTACTATCACATTAATATAAACCTAGTTTTCACATGTGTAATTAAAAATATGGGCAAAAACTATCTCAATATGCTACTAAGATACACCATTGAAGTCGCAAACCAAGTTTCACATGTTGCAGAGTCATCCTTCCTATAGTGGATTTAGAAAATAAGGTAGAATATGTTTAAACTCACATTTCATGGTGGTTAGTTTTATTTTGAAAATTTTGGTATCAAGTTTGTTCTATGTGGAGTGAAGAGATGAATGCATATACATACAGTTATTTTCCCTTGAAACAATCACCTACAGTCAAGTGAAGAAAGAATTTTGAATAATTATAGTGGTGGGATGAATATTTTTCAAGGTTTTTAATACATTATAAAGGTGTGAAAAATAATTTTGAGATATAAAAAATAGTTTAATATTGGTTGTGATAACCAATACTTCAATAAACACAACCTTGTATCCTACATGTGCATCTATAGGCAACCCCACAAAATATTAAGATATTGGAATGAAGGAATTTGAACTTGTTTGAAGTCTCATTGAAGACTAAGAGCAATGAAAGTGCCATTATGATAGTATTAAATTCACCATAGTATAGATAGAACCTAAACCATTCTCATAGGTGGAGAAAGTTGTTAAAGGGATAATTTACCTTAAACTTTCCAAAATAGGGATCTTGTCTCACAAAGAATCATCTCATGATGGAGCATCTTGAAGTATCAACTGGTCTAATGGTTTCCATCATGTAATCCAAGTATAGGGGCAATGATTTGACATGATAAGTTTGTTTTTTTTATCAAAATAAGGTAGTATAGAGATACCTCCACCTCAAGAAAATCCTCATTGTAGATGTTTAGTATAATCTATAGTGTTTCAAGCTCAAATTACCTTTTAGTGCAAAAATAACGTGATGGTAGCATAGCCTAAAGAAAAGTTGATAAATTTAAATGAGGATGACACTAATAACCCATGGAAAAATTGAGGGGGTTGATGTTCAAGTTATTATATATTTGATCACCTACATGAGTCTTGAAAATCTCCTAGATGGCACCTATAGGCTGACTGTAGATTGATAACATATGGGAGATTGGTAGTTTGACTATTGATTTAGCCCTAGGCATGGTATGAATGTGTTTGAATAGGATATGAGATTATAGACTATAATAAGAGCCTAATTAATTTAAAACCATGGATAAATAATTTAAACACCACCTATATGATCCTTTTTAATCTCAAATGACACCTATGATTGACTGTAGATTCACAATATGCTATAAAGACAGTGAACACAAGCTCTAATGCATGAATAAATGTGAGTTAAAAAAATTTAGAAATGACCTTGATTAATTTATGGGGAAAATAAGCATGAGATATAGGGTCTATCATGAAAAACACCTATAGGTATTTCCTTTTCCTGAGTAAGTAACACAGTCTGCTATAGTCTACCAACTAGGCCTAGTCAAATAAAGAGTACATGTTAATAAAGTTGACATAAGTATATATGGATATAAATGTTAATAAAAAATATTATAGTGGTATAAATAAATTCACATGATGATATTAACAAATAAATATGGTAAGGGAATGGTTAACAAAACAAGTCTAACTCTACATACAAAATTCCTTACACAATTACTTACATACAAGTCTATTTTGAAGTTTGTGGAGTTTGAAAACTCTATAAAGGTGATACAAATTTGAAATTTTGTTTATAGGGTCATAATGACCCAATATATACTCCCATATCTTCAAAATATTTGGAAAAATAGGATAAGTTTACTCTATTTTATCTCCGATAGAGGGCACTCCCAAAGAAACAAGACTATGGGCAAGGGTAGGTAAATGGTAAAGCCATGATATGTAAAGTGTTATAACACTAAAAAAATGTGTATAAAGTTGTAATTATGGTAAAAAAATGTTTTTAAGACCTAAAATCCATTAGAAACTACATAGGGTAGCTTAAGCATGCAAGAACACAGTTAGGCCTATTAGGCCTAAACTAGGCCTAGATCCCTAATGGGGTATAAATCCACTTCTAAGGAAAGATTTAATATTTATTACATTTTATGACATTTATTGGGAGTTATATGGTTGTTATAAACCATTTTACTTTAGGTTAATTAAAAAACTTTGTCAAATTTGGCCTTTTTCATCTCAGACCTATCTAGAACACACTCTCAAGATTGATAGCCCATCTTTGAAAGCTCACACTTGTACGAATTCATAGCATGGTGACAAAAGGATCTAGGGAAATTTGAGGAGGGTATTGATCTTAAAATTTTCTTAATTTTTTTGGAGGTTCGATGTCAATATTTTATGAATAATCCTTAGGAGTCCAAACCCTCCAAAACCCTCCTAAACCCTTGGTTTTGACTTGATGGAGAAGATAAGAAATAAGATGCATCCACATGGGGTATTTTTATTAGAAAAGTGTTTTAAATTTGTATAAGACTCTCTTAGGATCCTCCCCATCTAGTTAGTATGTACCCTACTTGTATGGACATGGTCAAAATGGGGTTTCTTTTAATATTTTATGTGTTTTGCAAGTGTAAAAGAGACTTTAAGGATAAGGATCATTGGGGGAGGTACATTGGGACCTATTATAACTATAAATTTCCACTTATCACTTTATATAATCATATAAACATCTTTTCTAAGTCATTCATCTTAGGCAGTCTTTGGCAAATGGTGAAAATGGAGAGTGATTGCTAAGTGAAATAATGAGAAGTTGGTTTTAGGACCTTTTTAAGGTTTGATTCATGGATTGGAAGAAAATGAGACTATTATAAAGTTTCATATCACTCATTCCATGGATTTTATTTAGAAACTAAAAATAACTTGGGTGACAAATATGAAGACAAACCTATAAGGCTAGTGACGATGACTGCAAACGGTGAGAACAAATGTCATAGAGATGACTAGCAGTTAAGGATTATTCATATGACTATTGAAGATTTTTTATATCCCCTATTTTATAGTGCACATGTGTAAACTCTCCCTAGTCTAGTTTTGAGTAGTCAAAAGATGCTTCATGATGAAGGTACTTTTAAGAAGGTAGTTAAGAGATCCCTACACTAATTTTAGAGAGTTTCATGCTCCTGATGGACACTTATCCAAGGGGACCTTCTCAACCTATATTATTCACCTTATTATAATTTAATGTAACTATTTTTCATGCCTTGACATGTGGAATTTTAACCCTTGAATTTATATTCTCTCTCTCTTCTCACACATTTTATAAATGAAGGCCATTTTAGCTCTTTAGTTTTGTCCATGTCTAGTATGACGAAGCCCTAATGGTTTGAATATTGATGTTTGACTTTGAATAAATATTTAAAGATGGTTTTGGATCTAAAATTCCTTATCTAATTGTGTAGAGTAGTAAAAATTTGAATGATAAGTGTTAATCACCTATCTTTACATTCATCTTACTCTCTCATATTGTGTGCAAGCAATTAATTCTCTAATAGGTCATATGGAGTGTAGTTAGTGTCTTTCTCTATCTCTAAGTGTAATAAGTTGTAATAATGTCTAATATTAAACCTTATATCATTTAAATTTTAGAAATAAAGTACATATTTTTATAGATTTTTCATGGTGATGTCATAGAGGTGACTTGGTGAGTGGACGAAGTGCATTAATAGTTTAAGTGACAATGACAAAGTGGGCAATGTGCTTGTCCTAGTATGATTGAAGTATGATTGGTTGATCTTACATATTGGCATGGTTATAGATAATTAGGGATGATTTTTAAGTATTGATAAGGTGTAAGGGGTCATATTAGAGGTCCATAGTGGTTAGAGTTCTTGTGTGCATAGGTGGTATTCATCTGGTTCTTCATTATGGCCATTTTGGCAAGATTGGTCTAGTGGCAAAAAAATTGAATAAGTAGTTTTTTGATGTCACCATTGCCATGTATGGATGAGTTTATGGGAGTTGGTCATATGGTTATGATCAAATTAGTCCCCATTTTTTATGTACCAGATCATAGATCATGCATCAAAGCATGATCAAAGATACGAGGATGTAAAGTTGGCTATTAAAAAAAATTCACTATTTTCCCATAGCCAAATTTAAAAAGGGTTCAAGAAGAGCTGAGAAAGCATGTTGATGAGGTTAGAATTCACATGAATAAACTTATGAAGACAAAATAATCATATGGTTCTATTTAATTTTGTGCCTAGTTCTTATATGCTAATTTTTAGGACATGCATTAAAGCACGTCAAAAGATATGCATATGCAAAGTTGGGCTCACAAGCATTTTGATAGTGTTTTCCCATATTTAGCCAAATTTACATAAATTAAGAAAGAGTCGAGTGAGAATTTTTGATGGTGTTATATCTTGCACATGTGAAGGTATCAAGAGAAATTAATCATATGGGTTTGTTTAACTTTGAGCATAGATTATTTTCACTAAATTTTAGATCATGCACTGAATCACAAAAAAAGTTATGTATGCTTAAATTTGGCCTCTCAAGTAGGTGTTGAAATTGTTAGCTCTATGATATAATATTTTGAGAAGGCATTTTAATGGCATTATATATCACACATACGAGGTTTCCAAGAGTAGTGTGCCACATGGCTAGATTCTCTTATGTGAGGAGATCATCTAGTCCAAATTTTAGATCATGCATCAAAGTGTAGAATAAATTATTAAGGATAGAAAATGGATAATCAAGCATATTGAAAGGGTACCCATATAGTAATTTTTACACAAGTTAAAGTTTTAACAAGATCAATGGTGCACATTGATCTAAGGAGTCAGGAAGTAGTGACATAAGGATAGGTGCATGATGTTTAATAACTAAGAAAAGGTATAAGATAAGGATCCAATGGTGAGTGGGTGTTCATATAGATTTATTGAATAGTGATCATTGATTGGTAAAGACTTGGTTGATCCATAGAGATTGATGGAGTATGTGGAGTCAACATTATAAGATTGCATGAGATGAGGTTAACATGACTGAGGTTTAATGTCTAAGCATTAAGACCTATACATTAAAGATCAAAATAGATAAATGGTGCATATTTGATTTGAGATAAAATTACATGAGATTCAATCATTGTTCTTGAATGCTAACTGTGACTGTTTGTATTTGAATATTTGAATTTACAAAGAAAAAACTAGTGTCTAGATTTTAGACCATATCTTTTGATAGAAGACAAATTTAACCATGTAGTAAAAAGAAAATTTAAAGAGGAATCCATGGTGCATATAATTAACCTAATTTAAATATATAGAAATTTTTATAGTCAAATATATTAATGTTCAAATTTGACTATGTGTTTATGCTTATTCTGCAAGTGACCTGAGAAGGATGTTTGAGATTATATAAATAATATTTTGATGTCTCATGATGAATTAGCTACTGTATCATTTTGTATATTCCATGAGGATGCTCTATGAATATTTTGGAGGTGTGATCAATCTATATTGAGTATGAAAAATGCTAAAGAAGTTGACTATATGTTTAAAAATGGTGTTCCTGTGTATAAGGTCTCTATTTGAGTTGTTTGAGCATATGTAAAGGTGAGCTAAGATGACTGTGATCATTTAAAAATGTCAAAGGAGACATAAGGAGTGGAACCATGTATTTTAAAGTGGTATTATGCTATTTTTTTGATTGATGAAGTGATAATGTGTGAAAATTTCTCCATGAGACCTATAAGAGCTATAAGGGCCTTATTAAAAGGTGTAACTGCTTAAAGGTGACCCATAGATGCTATGTCTGACCTATGAAGATTGTTTTTGAACCATGTCTTTATTTGAGAGATTATTTAAGGATAATCATGTCTAATGGCCAACCAAGGTAGTGATTATCATGATTGCTCTATAAATAATGAAACCAAATGTGTTGGTTTATAGACTTGTAAGTGAGAGACTTGGGAATGATTGGAAAGAGGCTTGTGTGTGTGATTTATGGAGAGAAGGAGGGGTAGAGTGACCTAAGGATGAGTTGAAGAGTATAATATATTAAGGAATATGTATATGAACTGTAGGTTATAATTCTATTGGTAGAATAGTGCTCTTGTAGATTGAGTATGAGTAAAGGTGAAGAGTGATAATCAAAGGTCCATCATTAGGTGTTGAAGACATAAATTTAGAGGTGGATGTGTTTATAGTTTTATTATGGTAGCTTAGAATATAAGGTGGATATAACCTCATAGCAAGGTAAAACTTACTAAAAGGTTTGGTTATTGTTGTAGCTTAGCTAGATAGGTGTGACAACACCTTATGAGACTAAAACATTACTAAATAGGGATTATAGTTCTTTGATTAGTTGATTATTGGTCTAAATTAGTTCTTTTTATTATATGAAAATAGTCTAATTGCAGGTTCTAGTGGACTTTATTCCCCAAGAGGGTTTCCCATGTATGTCATGTGTTATGTGATTGATCTTACATTGTCTCTCTTACTCATTGCTATGAATGATCTGCATGCTTCATGAATGCTTGTGGTAACTGATTAAGTGTTTTTAAAGATAAAAATTGAAATTGAATTATTGGGGCTCACTAATTCAACCCCCTCTCATTGATTATACCTCTAATAATTAATATCAGAGTTGGTCCTTTGGTAAAGGTTTAACAACTTAAAGGTGATCCAAGGTACAATATGCATAGTCATCAAGGAGGTTTATCTACTAATCAAGAATCAATGTTCATTAGATCCAATTATGATTTTTGGAGTGAAAAGATGAGGACATATATTATGTTCCTAGGGTTTGATGTATGAAAATCTATTTTGGATGGTTAAATTGCTCCTATTAATCCTCCATCTAGTGTTACAGATAAGAAGTTATTTGAGAACAATTCTAAGGTAATGAATACTATCATTTGTGGTCTTTCAGAGAATGAATACACCAAGGTAATCCATTTTAAATCTACTAAAGATATATGGGATGAAATTTAGATCATTTTTAAAAGAGATTCAAATGTTAAGCTTGCTAAGTTGCAGACTCATAGAAGGCAATTTTAAATTCTCAAGATGAAGGAAGAATATTTTATGACATCCATTTTGCAAAGAGTTAATGAGATTATGAAAATCATCAAAGGTCTTGGAGAGTATATTTAAAAATATACTATAATCCAAAAGTTATTAATGTCTCTATCTCTCAAGTTTGATCCAAAAGTATCTACTATAAAAGAGAGTCATGATCTTACTTAGTTGAAGATGGATCAATTGCATGGCACCCTTATTGCATAAGAGATAAGAGTGAATGATGATATACCTCCAAATAAGGAAGCTTCATTCAAGACAAAGATGAATCCTAAGAAGAAGTCCCAAGATAAAAAATCCAAAGAGGATGACATATCTAACATTGATGAGGATGAACTAATTGCTTTGATTGATAGGAAATTGAAAACATGCTCATGGAAGTATAAGGGTAAACTACCCTTCAAATGTTTTGATTTTGGAAAGATAGGACATTTTAATCATAAGTGACCTCATTCTAATGAGAAGAATAATGATGAAGATCATGGTGAAGGCCAAGATCAAGACAAGAAGACATGTAGGAAGAAATGATTCAAAAAGTATAACAACAAGAAGTACTTCAAGAAAAAGAAGAGTCTCTACACTAAAGAATATTATAGCTCATCAGATGAGAGTGAAGATAGTGACTTAGAATATGATCATGAAGATTACTTAGAATATTATCATGAAGATGATGGTCCTAATGAAGATAAATCTCTATTCATGGTTGAGGAGTGAAACTTCTCACATCAAAAAGTGTCTACTTGTATTTTTTTAAATGATGATGAAGATGAGATGGACTGTGAGACTGTATTGATAAATGATCTTGAAGAAATAAAGATTGAGAAGAAGATCAATAATAAGATGAAATCTAAGCTCAAGGACTATGAAGATAAATTCAATGTGCATGAGGCTATAATTAATGAAGACACCAAGGAGCATACATATATGATCAAACATCTCAGTTATCGATTGAAAATTTTGTCTACAAGACTAAAATTTAAACAAGTTGATGTTCAAGGTATGTTTTTGAAAGAGTATTTGAAATCTAAATTAGAAAAGACATATAGTAAGGTGAAGACTTTTGTGAGATTTGTAAAGAGCACATGTGATCTAGACAATATTTTGAGTGGTCAAAAGCATACTAGTGATAGAACTAGTTTTAGATATGAAGAACAAAATAATGTAACTCAAGACAAGATGAAGATTATTGTGAATAAGAAAAATCATAATTTGAAGACAAATAATTATATGAGAATTAAAGGTGCTAGTAAAATGAAGGCAAATCAGATCAAATAGCCAAATGCCATGAGGTATGTAAGATTCAATGGTTACTATTACACATGTAATCAATTTGGTCATAGGGATAGAGAATGTATGATACATATTAGAAATGAGTTATGGGACTATGATGGAGGTCATTAGTCAAAAATAGTGAAGAAAATTAAGTAATTTAATTATCTTGATGTGGGACACTACAAACCATTGTCCACATAATATTAGACAAGGTGAGACATCTTCAAAAAGGGGAGGTTGTTTTATTTGTTATGGAAAAGGACATATTACAAGTTTCCATCCAAACATGATAAGACAAACTTTGTTTCCAACAAGGAGTATGGTGTGATACAATTGTGAACAAAGAGGTTGCATTAATAGATTGTACAAATAAAGGCCATTAAGTCAAAATGAGTTCAATCAGGATCGTAGAGTGTAAGAAAGAAGGCATGTTAACACATGGAAGCTATAGGTGAAAATTGTGAGTCATGATGCGATTATGAGTCTAAGTAATGTATTTTCTATGGTGAAGAATGCTTCAAAATATGAATAGTTCCAAGGGATCTCATTGTATGCTCATATTGTGAGTGAAGATGCCAAACTCAAAGAGAAGACCAAGGTGATGGTTGAAGGTAGTACTAAGGTATGTATGGATCCAAGTGAACATCTTTCTATGTCTGTGCATGTTTCATGTAAAGAACATCAATTGTATGTGCCTAATGATGAGGTTCCAAACTACAAGGTGGATTCTTCAGATGAAAAGGTAAGTCATGAATCCTTGTTATCTCTATGTATTATTAATCCAATTATAGAAGAAAAGGAGAATGCTATAGTGGGTGAGAATGTTTCTTCTCTTAAGCCTAAGAAGAAGAAGAACTATAAGTATTAGATGACCAAGGAAGAGAAGGAATATGAGGAGTTATGGGTAACTTCTTATTTCACATTATTCTAGGACATTATGAAGTATGATGTCTCTACCTGTTCTTCTTAGAAGACATATTTTCTTATGGAGAAGCAAGTTTGTGTGCTCAAGATGATAATGCCAATCAGATAATATCTTTGGTTAAGGGGAGCAATAAGTTCATGAACTTGCTCCAATTTTTGTGAAGGAGCTATTATGAAAGGTTAGAATGGGTATATCAAAATGGAAAAATGATGTTTGATGCAATGTCAAGAAGTTTTTGGTGATCAAGAGGGTCTGTGCATTTATTTTTGATGTGATCTAGGTGGTTTTGAGGTTTAAAGGTATGTTTGTGACAAATTGAAGATTTTTTTGTACTCTTAGTTTTCTTAATTTTTGACTTAAGGGAAAGTAGGCCTAAAATAGGTTATAATAATTATATAATACCAAAGGTGTGAAGGATAAATTTTTGTTATAGAAGTGTGTGATGGGTGTCTTCAAGTGTGCAAGAAGTTTTAGATATGTGAGTTGACTAGAAGGAGGTTTGTTGACTTTGTTTGTTTTAAGATTCTAAGGTTTTAAGCTATGTTGGAAAAGTGGTTTTCATTATGATTTGATATACGAGGCTTATTAATATGTTGAATATGTCAAATGGGTGGTCAAATAAAGCTTTATAGATAATTAAAGGTTTGTGGTTCTCAAGTTATTCAAGTTTTTATCATGTTGGAGGCCTAATTGGGTAGTTGGTTTATGAAGGAAGTATATTGTAGAAGATGAGATAGTTATTGAAAATTGGTGTAATTGAGGGGGAATATGAGAGTGATCCATATATGAAGTTTTAGGTCCTAAATATCTACATACTAAAAATTTTGGGCTCTACAAGTTCTAGGTAGGGTTACAAGGAGGCTAGATAGGCCTAGTTTGAAGAAGAGTGTTTTTTCCTCAGTTTCTCCAAAAGACAAAGTTATTTTTTTTCAAGGAGATTTATTAGGTTAGATTAGTGCATATTTCATATTTTGTGAGTGGAATGAAGTTTTGTTTATGATTCTTATGGTAACTTGAGAGAGAATGCTAGTAAGCATGTGTGTTGGCTCTTTATGGTATATGGAGATCTGAAGATGCTTAGAAGGTGAAATTTATCAAATATATTAGGGAGATTCCATAATAGATGTTTATTGATGTATTATATCATATTTATATAGTTTTGTGTGTTCTTTATTCATTGGTTGTAATGCTTGGTTGAAGAGAATGTTGGCATGGAGTAAGAGTAAGTTTGCCAAGGCGAGAAAAGGTAGGATCAAGGTAAGGGGGAGTTTGAATAATATTTTTGAGGTGGTACTTTAATATTTATGGTATTTTTAGGTCCTCAAGATCAGTTGGTGCCCACTTTGTCTTTGTGTCAAAAGGGGAGAAAGTTCCTATTGTGGGAGTGCTTGAAGAGAGAGAAGGTGAGCTATATATTGATAGGTGTTGACATCAATGACAAAGGAGGATATTGTTGGAGAGTTGTCATGATGATGTCATAGTGATGTCATGGATGTGTCCTAGTGAGTGGATGAAGGGAATTTATAGTCTAAGTGATAATGACAAAGTGTGTAACGTGCTTGTCCTAGTATGTTTGAAGTATGATTGGTTGATATTTTATTTTGTTATGGTCAGAGATGATTAGGGATGAGTCTAAAGTATTAATAATGTGTAAGGGTTGCTATAAAATGTCCATGGTTGTTAAAGTGATTGTGTACATAAGTGGTATTCATCTGGTTCTTCATTGTGGCCATCTTGGCAAGATTGGTCTAGTGGTAGAAAATCTAAATAAGTACTTTGTTGATGTCACCATTGCCACATGTGGATGAGTTTAGGGAAGTTGGTCATATGGTTATGATCACATTAATCCCTAATTGTTATGCATCAGATATCAGGTCATGTGTTGAAGCATGGGAAAAGATATGAGGATAAAAAGTTGGCTACTCAAACAAAATTCATTATTTTCTCATACTTAGCCAAATTTACAAAGGGTTCAAGTAGAGCCAAGTAAGCATGTTGATGAGGTCAGAATTTACATGAGTTAAGGTGTTAGGATAAAATTATCATACAGGTATATTCATTTTTGTGCCTAGTTGATATGTTTTAATTCTTAGGTCATGCATTAAAGTTCATCAAAAGATATGCATATACAAAGTTGGGCTCCCAAGCATTTTGATAGTGTTTTCCCATACTTAGCCAAATTTACATAAGGCAAGAAAGATTTGAGTGAGATTTTTTTATGGTGTTATATATTAAACATGTGAATGTGTCAAGAGAAACTAATCATATGGGTTTGTTTAACTTTGAGTTTAGACTATTTGTACTAAATTTGAGATCATGTACTAAAGCATGGTAAAACTTATGCATTTTCAAATTTAGCCTCTCAAGAAGGTTTTGACATAGTTGGCTTTGTGATAGAAGATTTTGAGAAGGAATTTTAATTTTCATTATATCTTGCACATGTGAGGGTTCTAGGAGTAATGTGTCACATGTTTGGATTATCCTATGTGAGGAGATCATCTAGTCTAAATTTGAGACCATGCATCAAAGCACAAAAGAATTTATGAAGGGTCAAAAATGGCTACTTAGGTATATTGAAAGGGCCCTCATAGTTATTTCTTCACAAGTTAAAGTTCGAGTAAGATCGACGATGTGAATTAATCCAATAAAGGTATATGATAAATATAGGTTCACAATGTTTAATGAATAAGTAAAGGTATATGATAAGGATCTAATAGTGAGCATGTATTCATACAAATTGATCAAATAGTTAGCATTAATCATTAAAGACCTATTTGATCTATAGAGATCGATAGAGTGTGTGGAGTTAACATTATAAGATTGCATGAGATGAGTTCAACATGATTGAGGTTTAATGTTTGAGCATTGACACCTATGTGTTAAAGATCATAAGATAAAAATGGTGCATATTCGATCTAGGTTGAGAGGACATGAGATTTAATCATTGTGTTTGAAGGTTAACTATGACCGTTTGTATTTGAATATTTGAATTTGTAAAGGAAAAACCAATGTCTAGTTTTTCGACCATATCTTTTGATAGAAGAAGAATTTTACGATGCAATAAAAATAAAATTTAAAGAAGAATCCATGGCACATATAATGAACCTAATAGATATAGAAGTGAGTCTAATCAAAGATATGGATGTTCAAAGTTGACTGTGTATTTGTGCTTGTTTTGCAAGTAACCCAAGAAAGATGTTTGAGATTATATAGATATTATTTTGATGTCTCAAGATGAATTAGCTATTGTATCATGTTTTAAGCACCATGACGATGCTCTATGAATATTTTGAATGTGTGATCAATCTATATTCAGTATGAATAATGCTTAAGAAGTTGACTGTATGTTCACAAATGGTGTTCTTATGTATAAGGTCTTTGTTTGAGTTGTTTGAGCATATGTAGATGTGAGATAAGATGACTATGATCATTTAAAGATGATAAAGGGGAAATAAGGAGAGGACCCATGTATTTTAAAGTGGTATTATGCTCTTGTTTTGATTGATGAAGTGATAATGGGTGAAGAGGTCTCCATGAGACATATAAGAGCTACAAGGTCCTTATTAAATGGTGTAGTTGCTTAAGGGTGACCTATAGAAGCTATGGCCAACCTATGAAGATTTATTTTGAACCATGTATTGATATGAGAGATGACTTAAAGATAAAAGCATGCCTAATGGCTGACAAAATTAGTGATTATCATGTTTACTCTATAAATAGTGAAACTAAATGTGTTGGTTTTTATACTTATAAGTGAGAGACTTGGGACTGATTGGAGAGAGACTTGTGTGTGTGATTTGTTAATAAAAGTAGGGGTAGATTACTTTAGGGATGATTTAAAGAGTATAATATATTGAGAACTATGTGTATGACCTATATATCATAATTATATTGGTAGAATAGTGCTCTTACAGATTGAGTATGAGTGAAGGTGAAGAGTAATAATCAGAGGTCCATCATCAGGTGTTGAAGACATTAGTTCAGAGGTGGATGTGTTTATAGGTGTTGTTGTGGTAGCTTATAGTCTAAGGTGGTTATAGCCTCCTTGAAAGGTGAAACTTGCTATAAGGTCTAGTTGTTTTTGTAGCTTAGCTAGATAGGTGTGGTAGTACCTTGTGGGATTGAAGTCTCACTAAATAGGGATTGTAGTTCCTTGATCAATTGATTTCTAGTCTAAAGTGGTTATTTTTATTATAAGATAATAGTCCACTTACAAGTTCTAGTGGGTTTTATTCCCCAAAAATGTTTCCCATGTATGTCATGTATTATGTGATTGATCTTGCATTGTCTCTCTTGCTCATTGATATGAATGATTTGTATGCTTAATGAAGGCTTGTGATAACTAATTAAGTGTTTTTAAAGATCATAATTGAATTTGAATTATTTGGGATCACTAATTCACCCTCATTCTTAGTGACTCTACCTCTAACATATATCACCTTCATGTTTGAAATATATATGTTGGAGTACCATAGAAGTTTGAAGCTAGTCTTGTGAACAATCCTTCATAGTGAAGATCATGGTAGTCTAGTGGATATTATTTTGGTGTATCACCTTGTTAGAATAGGTAATTTTCATGTTTCCTTATATATATTTTCACACAAGAAAATAGTTAGTATAAGTGATAAGCAAATAAAGATCAATCTAGGTAGATAAACCTTAAAAATAGAGGTCTACCTCTACCATAGGCAACCCATAGGCCTAGAGGTATTCCAATTCTACCTCAATCTTAGAGCATGCTTGAACAACCTCTTCTATGGTGAAAGATTTGGTGATAATAGTAACATAACCTAAGGTGGATAGATAGGGTTTTAAGTTATAAATAATTATACAAATCATGTGTATTAGATCCATATATATATATATATTAGATGAAAGGTGACAAAAAAATCATAAATAACTAGGTGGTCACATCTTGATCAAACCAACATTTTGTATAGGGTAGTTGCATCAAGAATTTTATATTAGTGTCAATGTAAGTATCCATAGGGTGACAAAAGTGTCTAGGAAACCAATAACAATATTGACAAAATTTGATAACTATTTCCTAAACATCAAACAACCCTTTTCCACAATTGTACATCTTATATTTGTATGTGCATCATTGTATAAGCTAAGTATTATTTATTCTTCATGATTTTGAAATAAAAATACTATTTTTCATTGTACTTTATATATTTAGTAATTTTTTTAATTCAACATTGAATTCGAT
This sequence comes from Torreya grandis, assembly GCA_037957365.1. NCBI lineage: Eukaryota > Viridiplantae > Streptophyta > Pinopsida > Cupressales > Taxaceae > Torreya > Torreya grandis. Next base: position 971,202 of record JARHVA010001571.1, read on the forward strand.
ATCATAAAATGAATACATTAGTCTGAGACCCTCTTTAGAGTATATGGATATGTAGGCAATGATCATTGATAGAGGGGTCTTTGAGGTCACTTCAAATTCAATTGATCCCACTAACCCTTATTTTTATAAAGATCATATTACCTAATTTGGGGACATAGTGTTTTGAACTACAAACTAATATATAGAACCTATGTGCACAATACAGACATAATATATAAGGTGATAGTAATAGCTAAAAAATTTAAGTGGAATTTATAGAAAAGGACATACATTTAAAAAAAATAAGTGTTGAAACTAGGACAAAAATATCAGTGCTAGTGCCCATATTCCAATGGTTGTGTTTGGGCTGATAGCTAATTTTAAAATATGATGAATTATACATGAGAATCATCTTATCTCCTTCTACACCTAAATTTTATAGATCTACCTACACATAAATAATTTTTTTAAGTAATAATAATTATTCATATTAAATAATCAAATTACTACTTATAATTTTACTTTTTATATTGATCACATTTTCCTAATTTAACATTTTATAAGAATATATTATGAATCTAAATTATTTTATTAACATGGATCTAAAATATTATTTTTATTAGTTGATTAGGATATTATACCTACCCTTATTTCCAAATATGGTTAAACATATGTGTATAATATATTATTGGTTTGAAACTAAATTAAGATCATTCATAATAACTTGGGAAATATCAGGCTGGAGGGGATTTGACATGAATAAAGAAGAGTTCTTAGAAGTTCCAAGAGGAATATTCATTATTTGACTATTACTAATTGAATGTGGCTTAGTAATCATCAATAAATAGTTAATATATGGGAGATACACCTACAAAATTATGTAAGGTAAGAGGGGGGACCCTAGGAGAGATGTATATTGAAATATAAAAAGATGTGACAACTTGGGAAGACAAATGGAAGAAATAATAATGGATGAAATTAACAAAAGATTACATAAAATATTAGTGATAATAAATTAGTTGAATGAGATAAGATAAAATAGAGATAAAATTAAATAAATGGAGAAAGAAATAAAAATGATAAGAAATAAATAGGAGGAAAAGAGGAAAAATAAAAGCAAAGAAATAAAGTAGAGGAAAAGAACAAAACTAGGTAGAATTAAAAGATAAAATTAGGATATACAAAGTAGTAATGGGTAAAGTATAAGAGGAGATAATATTATCAAAATAAAATAAAAAATTGTATGAGAAGACAAAAATATAGAAATTATAAATAAAAGAGAGAATGAAAAAGTTAAGTTTGAAAAGAGAGAAGTCAAAGGTAGCATCAGGTGAAGTTTTTATGGAACATAAGGAAGGAGAGTTCAAGGAATAATAAACTATGAAACCATTTGAGATAACATGGAATAAAAAATTAGTTTTGATGATTCATAAACCAATAATAATAATAATGGATAGAATGTTGGAAATAGATTAAAAATTGGCTGAAAGAGGCCCATGGTACACACACAAATCTAGCTGAACAAAAAAATGAATCAATAAGATCACTAGAATTCATGATGAGGATGTTAGATTAAAAAAAGTAGGGAGGATAATTTGGAAGTGGAAATACAAATATATCCTTTATATAATATAATAAAAATTGGTTGGAAAGAAGAAAAGAAATATGAAAGTTTTGAAGAAGAGAGAAGTAATATAAAAGATAAAATTTAATAGAAGGTGAAAGAAACAATATAGACAAAAAGAAGTTTATCTAGAGAGGTCAATAAAAAAATAATAGAAAAAGATATTAATAAAAATAAAAGGGAAATAAGATTATAAAAATAATAAAGTGGAATAAAAGGAATGAAAAACAAAGATGAAGAGGATCTTGAGATAGTCCAAGCTTCTATACTCTCCATGAAACCTATTTTGATGGATTGGGGTCCCTTAAGACCTACAAGCACTGTAAAGACTTTTTGGGATTTTAAGTCTTGAAAGTTAGTTAATTTTACAATTAATATTGAAAGGATTTGATGTAATTTTGAATTTTTGGTCAATGATCAACATTTAAAGTTGGGAAGTAACATTCACCTACTTCAAGTTCCTAGGTGTGTTCTTAGTTCAAGTCATTGGAGCATTAAATGCATCTCTTTATACCCATTTTAATTTTGAATCACTAGAGGAAAGTTACCTCTAAAAACATTTTATGGATAGATAAATTATTGTCTTATCCACATGAGGAAATTCAACATTCATTGATAGCTTTAGTTTTCATTAATTTAGAGAGTCAGGATCAATCCTTTGAAGATTTAGATACTTCTAAAAGAATGGAAGAGGAATCTATGAGTGAAAATAGTAATTATCAAACCATTAGAACCATTTATAAGAATCTAGTTTCATATGTTCTTGATAAAGTCCTATAATAATCTATATAAAATTATGGTAACTCCTTGGTTGAAAAATATGTTGGAGCAAACATGGAGTTTATGTAATCAAGAACTAGTCAAAAAGGAAGTGGATGGGGATTGAAGGTGTTAAAATTGTTGCCCTTGATAATGAATGTTTGTTGTTTTATTTTAATTAAATAGAAGTTTTATCACCCAAATTTTCACACTTGGAAGGTTGTTCAATCCTTAAAAATTTGGGATAACATGGAGACAATATTAGGTTGTGGTTGGCCTAACAGGTGGATTGAATCTCTAGATTATAGGGCTAGATCCCCTTGATATATCAATTAGGATAAAAAATATACACTAATATATTTTAAGGAAAAGGGATAAGGATAAAATGAAATAAACCTAACTAGGGAGGTGATACATGAAATTAATTGACCACTACCAATGAAATACATGTGCACATCAACCATGAGACTAGTTTGAACATACACTACTCCTAATCTGCATCTCCTACATAAGTACTTCATGACAAGGTTATGAAAGATGTTTAGGCAAGAAATACTAGTCAATAGGTCTAAAATGACACTAATGAATATAAAAACTCACTCAACCCTTGCACTACAATTGAACACTTCACATGACCTATATAAAAAACCTTTAAACTACATATAAATGTTAGAATAGGACAATATGTCAAGGAAGACTAAGAAAATAACTTAAAAAGATAAAATATACATGAAAACACACGAATTAAAGTCATATAAGGAGGTAAAAATATTATTATTCATTTATCAAAGGCATACCAATAAGTAGGGCTTCACCATACTTAGGTGGAAGATCCATAAAAATCCATGCAAGGTAGTATATATAGAGAAAGAGTGTGAGAGAGATAATGATGTTGGATGAGTATTATCACAATGAAGAAAGTTAAAATGTAGAAAATAATCGAAAACAAACATTATATAGGTGTGTTGTCATGTTTCTTATTAACCCTCAAGGCTATGTGTTGATGAAGTTCATCGTGAGGGGTGGCATAGGAGAGATTACTCATATTCTTATCTTAAAACCACCATATCCCTCTTGATTGTAGAGTGACAAGTTACCCTATTAGTTTCTAACTACTCATATCTATCTTGGAAACTTTTTAATACATGGGAATATTCTATGTTGATGTTGTAAGTGTGACAATCATTCTATTACCTATAATATCTTGTCCAACTACCACTAGTTCCATAAGTGCTTTGAAACTCTTCAAGTTCTCCACTTTACTTCTCTAAAATTTGTTTTAAAACTATAAATTTAATTTGATACATTTAATGATATATTTTATATAATCATACAATGTATTATCAAGGTCATATATGACCCCAATATTCTCTACTAGGTCTTATTCAATCAAGTTCCATGGAGAGTCACAAATTCTTGCGTTCTTAGGCCTACACGGTCACTTCTAATCCTATTTCCATACAAAAGTATCTCAAATGTTCCAACAAATGAATTTTTAAATTACTCTTGAGACTTATAAATTCACGTCAGGTGGTTTCAAGATAAAACCAAGCTATTAATATCACTTAGGCCCACTATCTTTCCCATAAAGCTTTTAAAAGGGTTTAAAGAGGGTTTTAAGTGTCTTAAACTCTTAAAAATGATTCATAGAGATATGAGACTTAATTTAAAAAATAATGCCATAAGTTTAGAGTTGGTTATCTTGATAATATCCCTAAATGCCATTTTTATCCATGTAAAACCCTTTTATAGATCTAACCAAAAATTTGGGCTTTCTTGAGCTTCTCTTGAGGCAAAAGAGGGTTTAAGGTAATTTCCTCTCTTACTAGTTATTTATAAAGCTATGTGATTTTTTCAATCAAACAATGCCATAAGTTTGTATTAGGAGACCTTAATCACCACATCCAATATCCATTTAGCACCATGCATTTCCTTAATGAAGTTATGAGCATCAAAAGTATCCTCTCAAGCATGAAGGACTGTGTATAGGATCGAGACAGTGATTTTGAGTCCAAAAGTCCTTCAAATTATAGGTTTTTGGTTTGAAACATATTAATGATATTTTAAATATCCATACTCATGATTTTAATTACATTTTACTTTATCTTTATGTCTCATTATTCATAATTTTGACTTCTTTGCCTATAGGTCTTGTTAAGGATTTTAGCCCTATTTGGGCCTATTGAGTTATTTATAATGCATGACTTATGATTAGGTCATTTTTAATTTAAATTGAATAAATATGGATGATTTAAGTTATTTATAACCCTTATAGCACCTGAATGAGTTAGGGATTTTTAGAGGCTTAAAATACTACTTTTCTTTACAAAATTCCCATTTGTTGGTTAAGAATGTGGACCTATAGGTCTGTAGACCTATAGGTCTACATTCATCTCTACTTAAGGTCTACATTAATCTCTACTTAAACCATGAATATCAAGTTTATTAACTTTAAATTCTTTTAATTATCCCATATGACTTATATATTTGTTGACAAATTCAATATTCTTCTAAGACATTAGAATTCCCTCAATCACTTAACTTTGCATGTATAGTCTTATTTGGTCCTTGATTCTGTTTTGTGTCTCTTTCCATGAGAGTAATATTAGAATATTCCTAAAACCTATATAAACTTTTGAAAAATAATTATTCACATTTATCCACCCTTACCGGTTTGCATTCAAGAAGATAATGTAGAAGCTTACCTCTAAAACCCTATAACCTCAAGCATCCTCATAGAAACTTGTACCTGACACAACTTGAAACTCATTGTAATTATGAATATATAATAGTGACCTACAAAAAATGTTTCAAATTTATTTTACATATGTTATAAACATTTTAAATCAGTTGGGTGACTCATCTAGGCCTTTTAGAGGTCTACAACCTATCATAGTCTACTTATAAATGACCTTGCTCTCACCATCTAGACCTTTTACCCTAGGTATCAAACACAACCTTGCCACTTTCAACCCAATTTATCAATTTTAACATGTATATTTACATTTATGTTTTTTTACTATTAGGTTTCTATGTGATCTTCATGACATTTCAATTCTCCCAACTCCTCTCATGAGGTTTCACAAAACTTGTGCTACTTTCAAGCTCTCTTTACACAACATTTAACTAATCCTCTTTGATTCATTATTCCAATTTGAGAGAATGTTGTAGTTAAATATTCTTATTAATGCTATTTTTAATAGATAAAATTTCATAGTCCATTAAGGGCTTTCACATCCATTTGTCACATGCCCTTTAACTTTCTCATTCACACCTATGATCATTGTTGGAGAACACTAGGGCTTCTAACCTTCATGATATGGTACTTACCATTTGATGAGATTTAAGGGAGTTTGAGGCTATTAAACAATATTGGAGTAATGCTTAGAGTGAGTATAACTCAAAAACCAATAAGAACCCTACCTATAGATACACACTAGTGCAAGGTTTACACTTGGTTAGGCTTCTCAAGTCCTTCTACCATGTCCTCTAATGGATATATATCTTGATGAAGATATTGAGTGTTATTACCACTTAATATAAGGATTTATATATCAAAACAATCATCTTCTCTTCTATTAAATCATACATTCATATTTACTATAATTTTCATGCCTATAAATTGTGAAGGCACATTCACACAATATGGTCATGGTTGAAAGTTGAAACTTAGAAAAAGTTGGGAAACTTCTTAAATATATTTTATATTATGGATGAGGTATGGGGACATTTTTAAAATCCATCACAAACATTTTTTCACATAAAACCTCTTAAAGACCTTAAAACCATGTAATGCAAACCTATAAATTCACCTTTCTTGAGAAATACTACTCATTTATGACTAGTACAAGCATTAATACGACTAGAGATGGTTTTATAATATTGATAGTAGTCTATAGGAACTTGTGTAATCTCACTTATTTAGCAATGAGCTCACAAATTGACTTAAAAGTCCAAAACTAACCCTATAGGTTTTGATGGTGCATTTTAACCCCCTAACTTCTTATCAATAGTTCATAAAGGAGGGGGAATGGATCAGAGAAATAATTCCACCAAATAGAAGGCTAATAGGTCCTCTTATTTGACCAATATCTTAGGTCACCACTCTCTTTCCTCTGTACAAAATGAGAATATGAAATTTGCCATTATGAGCCTACCAAGGGCTTGATGGATATTTTGATTAATTTATTACTTTATTTAGATCTATAAAATATTTTTGTTCATGAAATTAATCTAAGGGAGGTTAAGAGATACCCCTACATGAATTCACACCTGAAGGTAAACCCTTGATGCTCATATAAATGACTAAAACTACCTTATTTGGAGTGACTCATTATATTTTGTATGTTGAGCTATAATAATTCATGACTTTAAAAAATTCCTAACATTATTCAAATTAAAAACCCTCTTGATATGGTTTAAATTTGAAAAGGTATGTAAAATACCTCATATTTGGCCCAAGAAGTGACTTGATAGACCTTGGAATGCATTGAAAAGTGTAGAGGAAAATAATGCATGTTTGATAGATTCATGAGGTGAACCTAAAGCTTTTTAAGACCAAATTTGACTCTAATTGACATTTTCACCATTGTATTTAACAACCCATGCAATAAGGAAGCTTTGGGAAGACTTAATTTGACCACAATGAAATCTTAACTTCTCTAAAAGACCTTAAAATATGATATATTACCTTAACTCCATCAAACAAGGCTAAGATACTTCAAACAAGGCAACCAAGGAATGGAAAGACATGAGGGAAAATACATAATATTGGCACATCATGACATATACCTAGGACCCTCTAAACTAATCTTGATGGATCTAGAAACACATGAAGAAGTCAATACTTAAACAATGCTAAAAAAATATTTAAGTGACCATTGGAAGAACATCACCAGGCATATGATGGATATTAACAAGGTTAGGAGGAATGAAAAGTAAAGTTTTGAACTATAGGGGTTAACCTCTTAGCTTAGGGGAAAAAATGGTCAATAAGAATATTACACAAGAATCCTGAATGAAGGACCATGGTTGATCGAAAGAGTAATCCTCATGCTTCAACCTTGGAAATTGAACTAGTCTCTCTTGAATTTTAATACCGATTAAATTCCTTTTTGTTTAGAACTTCCTATCCTTCCTCCCATATTTTGGGTGGAATGGAACCTAGAAATCATTATAATTTTTTTTTCACTTGTGACCATTGACCTTGCTACCCACTCCTACAAAAGGTAGATCTCAACTAAAATTTATGTGTTAGTTTCTATGTACTAGACTCTTCCTAAATCCATTAGGCTCAAGTCCACTCTAGGATCCTAGAACAAAGAAATTATTTTTTATAGGGATAAGATTTTTTTTAAGTTGTAGGAAATTTGGTCATCTAAAGAATTCATGCATAGAGGCCTAAGGAGTTTCAAATTGTATCCTCAACCAAGAGGATTGTATTATTCCTCAGGGGCCCTAGAAGTATGATGGGGAAATTTTAGAACTTCGCCTTAATGAAATTTTTAGAAAGGTTAGGAGCCAAGATGATTTGTATTACATTTTAAGTTTGAATTTTTTTTGGATCCTATAATAATTGGATTTTTTGGTTAATGCTTTTGGATGAGGGTCCTCCTTTTTTTATTTTGGTTTGTTTTGTGTTCTTGGATGACCTATCTATGGGTTTAAGACTAGATCCCATTTACACCTTGATATTTACTCTCTTTTTTGGGTCATGTGGGGGACTTTTATTTATATGAGTCTTTCTATTTTATGTCAATGGTTCTCCTACATTCTTAATTTGGGTTATTTTCCTTGTCTATTGATTTTTTTTCTCTTTTTGGGGAGAACCAGGCTTTCAATTATGCCTGATCTAGATTCCACACTAGTCAAACATGGGTTTACCTTAATCTAAATAATAGAGATAAATAGGACTAAGAAATATTAGTTAAAAATAATAAATATAAATAATATAAATATTAAAATGAAAATGAGATACAAAGATATGCATCTACCTCCCCACGAGCTCTTCCAAGACACACACACACACGTAATTTGAGAATATGAGCCTCTTAAAACAACCATCATCCTCTATGACACTTAAAAAAATAATAGAAACAAACCTAAATAAGGTATATATATAATAAAATAATTAATATAAAAATATACAAAACTATATTTGAATAAGGAATAGCGAGGGAGTTTAAAGAAGTTTTAGGAAGAAATTACTTTGGGACATAATTTTTACGAGATAAAGGTAGAAAAAAAGTTGTAAGGAAATGAAAATACTACTATGAAATAGAAAAAGAGAAAAAGGAAAATAAATTAAAAATTACAAAATAAAAAATACTAGCAATAAATTTTTAATTGGAAAATCAAGTTAAAATCAAGCTAAAATGTCTCAAAAGACTAAATTACCCATATTTGGTAGAGATACAAAATATGTGGAAGCACATCATTTTGAACTAGATGATTACTAAATAATTCATAATATTACAAATAATCAAATTAAACTATTTGATTTTATGGGAAAATTAATAGATGACACATTAAAATGGTATATGAAAATAATCCTTACTCATAGTAAGACATGGGATGACATCAAAGATGTGTTTAAAATTGATTTTTATTATCCAGACACTCCCACCAAAATTGTAAGCAAGATGAGATAATTAATTCAAGGAGACAAATAAAAAGTAAATGAATTTGATAAAAGGTTTAAAGAGGTAATAAGGAAATTAATAAAAACTTTAATAGAAGAATTAAAAAAATAATAGTTTATATCTAGTTTGTTACCACAACTAAGAGCATATATTAATGGAAAATAATTTCAAATATTTACTAAAGCATTAGAAATGGTAGATAAATTATAATTATAAACATAAAAAGAGATAAGGATACAATGATTTAAACTAATTTTGGTAAAATGGAGAAAGAACTAACACAAATCATACTAAGATATGAAATACAAATGAAACTATAAATATTAAATAATGCATGCATAAATTTAACAACATGACCTAAGATCTAGTGTAAAATATGTTGTGAAAAAGGCTACAATAAAATAGAGTTCTCATATGTTAATGTTTTTTGAAGGATGGTATTATCTCAAGCCAACCCTATAGGAATGATAGCCCCAATTCAACAACCCATTATAAAGGATAGAATATGGTATGGAATTTATAGGTTATATGAATAAAATAGTAAAAACATGTTATAATTAGTGGAATTATCTCACCCTAAAAACTAATTGAGATATTTTATGATGTATGGAGCATTTAGACACTGCCAGAAAAACTACCCCATAGTAGAGGCATAAGAGGACCTAAATATATGAAATATAGAGTTATTACGATGGTAAAAAAATAAAAATTTTCTACTCCCTCATCAATAATAGCAAATTAAAATCCTTTACAACATGTACAACCCCATAACCAACCACCTATATCACTACAAAATATAACTAGCCCTCCTGAGCACAAATTTAATAACTATCAAGAAGTATACTAAGGGGGATATCAAGGGGGACATCAAGGGGGATACTCTTGGGAATACTATAGGGATTATCAATGAATTAACTATATAATATGATAATAGGAGGTTATAATTACAATAGTTATATACTAGGATACCACAAAGGCTACCTATGGAGCTATCAATTAAATAATTACTAAGGAAGAGGTCATGGATACCAAGGATACCAAGGTTGCTTAGGGAGTATTTATCAAGGATACCAAGGGGAAAATTATTAAGGAGGATAAGGTGGAAAATACAAAGGTCCCATTACTTGTAAAAAATATGGAAAATAAGGACATGTGTTACAAAATTTCACTATACAATACTAAAAATATGTGCATTTTTCATGAGAAGAGCACATGTGGTGTATATACTTATCCTAAATCCACCCAAATTTTAAAAACTTGTAGAACAAATAAAGATGCTATGAATGATGCTATTAAAGGAACTCAACATATAAATAAGGTACCATGGGAAGGGAAGAAAAAAATAAAAAAGAGAACAATAAAAAACATCCAGATAATCTATAATTATATCAAAAATTTAAAATAAAAAAAGGAAATAAGAGACAACTACAACAAGAAAACCAACAAGAATATAAACATGGATAATAACATAACAGTCATACTAACCTGCATCAATGCTTGAAATAACCTAAATGAGACACATTGAAGAGATGTTTCAAGTGATGAAAGTGATAAGGAAACCTACCCCAATCCTAAAACCATTAAAATAGTAACATAAATAAAAAATATATTTTAAAAATATTGGTGAATGGAAGAAAAGAAGAAAACATATTTTAAGGAGGAAGAAATGATGAAGCTAAAGAAAATATTAAAAAATATAAATGAGCAATATGTTATAAGTATTGGAACAGACAAGAATATATGTACCATGTGCAAAGAACAAAAAAAAAAATTCTTCTAAATAAAAAGAGCATGGAAAAACTTAATGGTATATTTGGATTTCAAGGTTGATGGTTGCGAGTCTAAAAAAACATTGCTAGATTTAGGAGCAAATGTGAATGTAATCTTAAAAATAACATGGGAAGTATTAAGCAAACCTAGATTACACCTAGTAAATTATGAAATATCTATGGTAGATGGTAGCTTAAAATAACTAATCAAAGTACTAAAAGGGGTATAAGTAAATTTTATGGGTATAGCCAAAAAATAGATTTTGAGGTAATGGAATGCTTTTATAAAACTCCATCATATTCCATAGTTTTAACACTAGGGTGGTTTTTATATTTTAGTGGTATTTTAAATTCTGAAGATGCTACACCCCTATTTTCCTCTAGACTTATTATTATTGATTCTATGGTTAGTGATTGGTTTACTTGATGTGTTAAGTTATTAGAATTTGTGGTAATCTAATTATGGATAGTATTTATTGCTTATGATCATGATAATTAACTAATAGTTAGTTATTTATATTATTTTATGGTAAATTTTAATCATGATTATGTAGTATATTCTATTACACTAGTTTATTATGATTTTTACATGATATGGTCTAGTAACTATTCATTTGTACTTAGGTGGATGTAGGATGAATTCCACCCTCCTGACTATGATCGAGGGTATCATCAGAGAAGTTGGTGTATATGGAGACATTTAGAGAAGGATAAAATGAAATGGGAAACCAAACACACACCACATATATTATAATCTATTTGTTAATTTCTAGTTGGTCAATATTTCTTGCAGTATGCATTTAATTGTTAACAAATTTCATTCATTTGGATATGTTAAAAATTGTGTTTATAAATTGCTCTAAACCTGGTAGTGTGTTTTCATCTATGATATTTAAATTATTATATGTTTTTCTTACTCCATTATTTTCAACTATGTACCATATGGGTTAAATGAATTATTCATTTGTTTGTAGAGGTAAATTAAAAATGTTTTACTTAACTTCGTATACTCATAGCTGTCATAACTTGTGTTTCCAAAGTCCTTGATTGGTCTTGATGTGATGTGAAGTCTAATTCTACTATCTTGACATGGATTTCACTTTTACTTGGTAATATTTTATTTAGACAGTGTAATAGCATTATATGTGGATTGATAGAATGCTTTAGTACTATGTGAGTACACGGTTTTAATTTATAAAATATATTGCTAATAGTGTCTTTTATTAACATATTATAACATATTCATAGTCTAATATCTCTCACAGTGTACTTGATATGATATGTTACATTAAATTTTTTACCAACACATATATGTAAGGACTAGTATGATATACTTATGATGGTTTCTTATAATTCATTTACTCACATTATCACTTACTTGAGTGCATTGCATTACTTTTTATTGTGTTATTTGTGGAACATTTGAATGCTTTTTTAATTGTTGGCCTTTATGACATTATAAGTTTTTCAGACATTTAAACATTTTATCCTATGTTTAACATAGGATAAAATATTTAAATGTCTAAACAACTTATAATGGCATATGGGCCAACAATTAAAAAAACATTCAAATGTTCCAAAAATAACACAATAACAAGAAATGCAATACACTCAAGTAAGTGACAATGTGAGTAAATGAATTATAAGAAACCATCATAAGTATATTATACTAGTCCTTGCATATATGTGTTGGTAAAAAATTTAATGTAACATATCATATCAAGTATAGTGTGAGAGATATTAGACTGTGAATATGCTATAATATGTTAAAAAAAGACACTATTAGCTAAATCCTAATGAGAAATATGGGTCAAACAACTTAAATATACATGGTTTTAATTTAAAAAATATAAATGAGCAATATGTTATAAGTATTGGAACAAAAAAGAATATATGTACCATGTGCAAAGAATAAAAAAAATGTCTTCTAAATAAAAAGAGAATGGAAAAACTCAATGGTATATTTGGATTTCAAGGTTGATGGTTGCGAGTCTAAAAAAACATTTCTAGATTTAGGATCTAATGTGAATTTAATCTTAAAAATAACATTTTATATGTTACATTAATTTTTTTTACCAACACAGTGTAATATCTCTCATAGTGTACTTGATATGATATGTTACATTAAATTTTTACCAACACATATATGCAAGGACTAGTATGATATACTTATGATGGTTTCTTATAATTAATTTACTCACATTGTCACTTACTTGAGTGTATTTCATTGCTTTTTATTGTGTTGTTTGTGGAACATTTGAATGTTTTTTTAATTTTTGGCCCCTATGCATTATAAGTTATTTAGACATTTAAATATTTTATCCTATGTTTAACATAGGATAAAATATTTAAATGTCTAAAAAAATTATAATGGCATAGGGGCTAACAATTAAAAAAACATTCAAATGTTCCACAAACAACACAATAACAAGCAATGCAATACACTCAAGTAAGTGACAATGTGAGTAAATGAATTATAAGAAACCATCATAAGTATATCATACTTATCCTTGCATATATGTGTTGGTAAAAAAATTATATGTTACATTAATTTTTTAACCATCACATATATGCAAGGATAAGTATGATATACTTATGATGGTTTCTTATAATTCATTTACTCACATTGTCACTTGCTTGAGTGTATTGCATTGCTTGTTATTGTGTTGTTTGTGGAACATTTGAATGTTTTTTTAATTGTTGGCCCCTATGCCATTATAATTTATTTAGACATTTAAATATTTTATCCTATGTTTAAAATAGGATAAAATATTTAAATGTCTAAATAAATTATAATGGCATAGGGGCCAACAATTAAAAAAAAATTCAAATGTTCCACAAACAACACAATAACAAGCAATGCAATACACTCAAGCAAGTGAAAATGTGAGTAAATGAATTATAAGAAACCATCATAAGTATATCATACTTATCCTTGCATATATGTGATGGTAAAAAAATTAATGTAACATATATGCAAGGACTAGTATGATATACTTATGATGGTTTCTTATAATTCATTTACTCACATTGTTACTTACTTGAGTGTATTGCATTGCTTGTTATTGTGTTGTTTGTGGAACATTTGAATCTTTTTTTAATTGTTGGCCCCTATGCCATTATAAGTTATTTAGAAATTTAAATATTTTATCCTATGTTTAACATAGGATAAAATATTTAAATGTCTAAAAAACTTATAATGGCATAGGGGCCAACAATTAAAAAAACATTCAAATGTTCTACAAACAACACAATAACAAGCAATGCAATACACTCAGTAAGTGACAATTTGAGTAAATGAATTATAAGAAACCACCATAAGTATATCATACTTATCCTTGCATATATGTGTTGGTAAAAAAATTAATGTAACATATATGCAAGGACTAGTATGATATACTTATGACGGTTTCTTATAATTCATTTACTCACATTGTCACTTACTTGAGTGTATTGCATTGCTTGTTATTGTGTTGTTTGTGGAACATTTGAATGTTTTTTTAATTGTTGGCCCCTATGCCATTATAATTTGTTTAGAAATTTAACTATTTTATCCTATGTTAAATTTACTTATACCCCTTTTAGTACTTTGATTAGTTATTTTAATCTATCATCTACCATAGCTATTTCATAATATACTAGGTGTAATCTAGGTTTGCTTAATATTTCCCATGTTATTTTAAAGATTACATTCAGATTTGCTCCTAAATATAGCAATGCTTTTTTAGACTTGCAATCATCAACCTTGAAATCCAAATAAACCATTGAGTTTTTCCATGCTCTTTTTATTTAGAAGACATTTTTTTTGTTCTTTACACATGGTACATATATTCTTGTTTGTTCCAATATTTATAACATATTGATCATTTATATTTTTTAAATTAAAACCATGTATATTTAAGTTTTTTGGCCCATAGTGATCATTAGGATTTTGCTAATAGTGTCTTTGTTTAACATATTATAACATATTCACAGTCTAATATCTCTCACAGTGTACTTTGCATATATGTTACATTACATTTTTTACCAACACATTTATGCAAGGATATATGTGTTGGTAAAAAAGGAAAACATATTGCATTAGTATAGTGTTTTTGAATAAACCCTAGGACATGTTTTGATTTGGTGGAATTCATTATTATAATAAAAAGGGACTTGTTTGTGTTACTGAGAAGGTTTTAACCTTAAGCCATATTAAATTTGTGAAGGCATTGAATATTTAATTAAGCCATATTATTTAGGTGTATATATTTTTCTGAGGCATAATGAATATATTGCATGGTCAAAGCTAGAGTTTAAACCTTTTGATTGAGGCCTGATTAGCATTTAAAGTCAATAGACTTTAGAATCATATCACTTTTCATGGTAATTAGTTGATGTTTACTTGGTTTAAATATATCATTATATTTTATAATGTTTGAATTATTATTAAAATTATAATATTATAAGAATCAAGTTTGAGAAACATGGAGTTTCTAGACACTTTGAGTCATGATACGAGGCATGATAGACTATTTGAGTTGCATGGTTTTGGCATGATGAATTTTTGGACTGGTTAACTTACTGTTGGTATTTTTGAGTAAATGATTATGCTATAAATTTCACATACACATTTTTTGAATTAAGAGATAAATGTGAGTCATGGGTTATGGAGGATGGGATGATGGAAATACAGATAAGGAGAGCTCAAGAGGAAGAGATACTTAGGCAAGGAAGAATTTTTGAGCTTTGATTATCTAAAAATTGAGGCAGGGTTTTTTTTTATTACTTATAGTTTTCTCTATTAAAAAACCATTCCATGATTATGATTGGATGTTGTTGGTTAAATTTTCATAAGGTTTTCAAGGTTATGTGTTTATTTGAAAAAATATATTTGGTGGGTTATATACGGTCAACCCTATGGATGGGTACAACCCATATAGAGGGATGAGCACATATTAAACCTTTTCACTCCATTTGAATCTAGTTGTATGTGCAATATTTTATATCAAAATTGTTGAGTATAAAACCCTCTATGTGATTTCAACAGTGTTTAAGTTTTGAAACATGGAAATTGTGATAGTTTGTATGTCTGAAAAATAAAGTTTTTCAACCCTATAATGGTTTCAATAAATTTTGAAATATCCTCAAAAATTTTAAATGACTATATGTATTATATTTAAAATTATTATTTTAATGGTCTTGGATATAATCCTTTAATAAGGTCATCCTTACCATACTATGCATAAAATGGAATAGTTTTGTTCATTTTGGCTGATAAGTATGAATTTTCATACTGTGGAATCTCGTCTTGAGTTTTTAATAATAATAATAATAATAATAATAATAATAATAATAATAATAAATTTTAGAGATTAGGGTCTTTTATAAATTACCATGGGAATGGACTCGACCCATCCATAGGGTTGAGTAAGAATGGATTCCCAAATCTCTGTTACCTTTTGATTAATGACTAAGTAAAATTTATAGCTATGTATATGAATTTTGATGGCATATTTTATTTGATTATTAAACATATAGATATGGA